>OZ038513.1:33060948-33075948 GCA_964036315.1 Acanthosepion esculentum
GACTTTCGAATGTCTCAAGCCAGGATTGAAACACAACTGATTAGGTGTCAGCCAGAGCTATCTTCACTCGGTAGAGTTACACAACTAAATCTAGCATATTGTTTATACAAATGTAAACAAATGCCAATCAGCCAAAGTGCTCCATTCATTTTACTGAAGAGCTTTGCATTAGTGCAGGTGGCTGTTGTTTATAGAATTAGCTTATCACTCAACATATGTGTGTGTGTGTGTGTGTGTGTGTGTGTGTAAAATCCTAGTGTATCAGAAAATACCTACCAAGGTTTCACCTAATGAATCTTAGGGCTAAATTGGCCAGCTTAGCCCTGAAGATCCATCAGGTGAAACCTTGGTAGATAGTTCCTGGGTCACTAGGATTTTTTTATACTTTGCTCTACTTAGTGCATTGAGGAATTATACTTCTTTTTTCTTATTTTCCTCGATTGTTTTTTTTTTTTTCATTTCGGCTAGGCATTGCGGTGTTGGGTGATTTTTTGGCTAGGCATTGCGGTGTTGGGTGATTTTTTGGCTAGGCATTGCGGTGTTGGGTGATTTTTTGGCTAGGCATTGCGGTGTTGGGTGATTTTTTGGCTAGGCATTGCGGTGTTGGGTGATTTTTTGGCTAGGCATTGCGGTGTTGGGTGATTTTTTGGCTAGGCATTGCGGTGTTGGGTGATTTTTTGGCTAGGCATTGCGGTGTTGGGTGATTTTTTGGCTAGGCATTGCGGTGTTGGGTGATTTTTTGGCTAGGCATTGCGGTGTTGGGTGATTTTTTGGCTAGGCATTGCGGTGTTGGGTGATTTTTAGGCTAGGCATTGCGGTGTTGGGTGATTTTTTGGCTAGGCATTGCGGTGTTGGGTGATTTTTTGGCTAGGCATTGCGGTGTTGGGTGATTTTTTGGCTAGGCATTGCGGTGTTGGGTGATTTTTTGGCTAGGCATTGCGGTGTTGGGTGATTTTTTGGCTAGGCATTGCGGTGTTGGGTGATTTTTTGGCTAGGCATTGCGGTGTTGGGTGATTTTTTGGCTAGGCATTGCGGTGTTGGGTGATTTTTTGGCTAGGCATTGCGGTGTTGGGTGATTTTTAGGCTAGGCATTGCGGTGTTGGGTGATTTTTTGGCTAGGCATTGCGGTGTTGGGTGATTTTTTGGCTAGGCATTGCGGTGTTGGGTGATTTTTTGGCTAGGCATTGCGGTGTTGGGTGATTTTTTGGCTAGGCATTGCGGTGTTGGGTGATTTTTTGGCTAGGCATTGCGGTGTTGGGTGATTTTTTGGCTAGGCATTGCGGTGTTGGGTGATTTTTTGGCTAGGCATTGCGGTGTTGGGTGATTTTTTGGCTAGGCATTGCGGTGTTGGGTGATTTTTTGGCTAGGCATTGCGGTGTTGGGTGATTTTTTGGCTAGGCATTGCGGTGTTGGGTGATTTTTTGGCTAGGCATTGCGGTGTTGGGTGATTTTTTGGCTAGGCATTGCGGTGTTGGGTGATTTTTTGGCTAGGCATTGCGGTGTTGGGTGATTTTTTGGCTAGGCATTGCGGTGTTGGGTGATTTTTTGGCTAGGCATTGCGGTGTTGGGTGATTTTTTGGCTAGGCATTGCGGTGTTGGGTGATTTTTTGGCTAGGCATTGCGGTGTTGGGTGATTTTTAGGCTAGGCATTGCGGTGTTGGGTGATTTTTAGGCTAGGCATTGCGGTGTTGGGTGATTTTTAGGCTAGGCATTGCGGTGTTGGGTGATTTTTTGGCTAGGCATTGCGGTGTTGGGTGTTTTTTGGCTAGGCATTGCGGTGTTGGGTGATTTTTTGGCTAGGCATTGCGGTGTTGGGTGATTTTTTGGCTAGGCATTGCGGTGTTGGGTGATTTTTAGGCTAGGCATTGCGGTGTTGGGTGATTTTTTGGCTAGGCATTGCGGTGTTGGGTGATTTTTTGGCTAGGCATTGCGGTGTTGGGTGATTTTTTGGCTAGGCATTGCGGTGTTGGGTGATTTTTTGGCTAGGCATTGCGGTGTTGGGTGATTTTTTGGCTAGGCATTGCGGTGTTGGGTGATTTTTTGGCTAGGCATTGCGGTGTTGGGTGATTTTTTGGCTAGGCATTGCGGTGTTGGGTGATTTTTTGGCTAGGCATTGCGGTGTTGGGTGATTTTTTGGCTAGGCATTGCGGTGTTGGGTGATTTTTTGGCTAGGCATTGCGGTGTTGGGTGATTTTTTGGCTAGGTATTGCGGTGTTGGGTGATTTTTTACGACCAAAACGGATGTTTAAGTCTTTTTTTCTGAATTTTTTCCCCCGATACCAGTTTGTTTAAATATATTTGTGCGGGAAATTGTACTAACCAGGTTTTTTTCCCACCAGTCGAGTATCGGTATTAAAATATACATAATATATATATATATATATATATATATATATATATATGTACAATACACACACACTAACACACACACACACACACATACATATATATATATATATATATATATATATATATATATATATATATACATATATATATATATATATATATATATATTTATGTATACATATTTATATATATATATTTCATAAATGCGAATGTTATTGTGACACGGTGTCACGCTTTTACAAATTAACTCCGAGAGGTCGTAGCCCAACACATCATACTATTTTGGAATCAGACCGACTCCGTGACCAAAGTAAAAACATTCCAGACTGGATCCAGGCCCACTTTCCTGAAATTTTGTATTCTCGAGTTTTCATTGCAGCTGCTGATTTCGGCAATTTTTTTAGGATACGATAACAATTTTGATAAATCGGAAATAAAAAATTCGGAATAATCGAATTTAATTGCGAAATTCAGCGAAAGTCACTCATGAAATAAAAATAATTGTTTGTACGGAAAGTAAGAACCTACGTACATCAAGTCATCGTATACAAGGACTTGAGCATGCTGGTCTTGTTCAGATTGTTGATCACGCTAGATAACTCTCTCGCTCTCTCTCCCAGAAACTGTAACTAAGGTCTGTTCAGCATAGTTGCAGTATAAACCACAGGTGTTGAGCAAACACAAATGTGCCTGAACGAGCGCCTGCAACAGGGATTGGCTAGCTGCCCTAGTAGACGGGTATCCTCAAATACGAGTAACCCGCTATTATTATAATATATATATATATATATATATATATATATATATATATATATATATATATATATATATATATATATATATATATATAACTCTGAATCTAAAACTCCGCTGCCTTGCTGTCATATCCAATCATAGGGAAGGCTTCGGGAGTGCACCCTATGTAACGTACAACTTCGTTCTGGCAACTCCGTCGACGGTGCCAAGATGTATTGGATTCTACCTTTCCCTTGGACAGCATCGGTGGTGGTGTAAAGAGGGGAGACGTGCTGCATGGGCAACTGCCGATCTCTCATATGACCTTGTCCATACCTGTACCCTGGAGAAGATACCCAAGCGTCTTATCACTGCGACGGCAAAACATGGAAAGCAAATTCTTCCGATGTCCATTATATAAGGGGTACAGGCCAACAGCGACCCTCAGCTTCGCTTCCAGGACGTCAGCAAAAGTGACATGAAGCGATGGGCGTGCTCATCGAGTGGCGGGAAGAGGTTGCAGACGGTCACTCGACACATCGTGGTAAGACACGTGGGTCACGTGACGGCTGTTTAATGACGTCACTCCATACAGCCCCGAAAGCGACAGTCAATTTCATACGGTTTACAGCAGCCAAACCGTGAGGCTGTTTTTTTTTTAATTACCATAGGCCAAGGGTCAGTGTCTGAGGTGAAATCTGTCTCCTCTAGCAAATGCTACAGGTTATAAGCGCATGGGGCCGTTTACCATTGGCAACATATTTTCCGCAGATAATAAAAGAAACTCAGGTTCACTGTTCTCAATTTGTGAAAACCAATGACTCGCCGTTTCCCATTCGGTGAATATGTACTCACCTGGGACATAGTAGATGAATCCGGTCCGTTTGAACTTTGAGTCCGAAACATGGCTTCTCCAGAAACACAGAAGAATCCCCATATTATATGTAATATCCTATCCTTTCGTTTTCCTTACAATCTGCTTGCCGTGTAGATATATTTGACTATGCGTGGGACACGTAAATATATATATATATATATATATATATATATATATATATATATATATATATATATATATATAGATAGATTTGTGTTAGTGCTATAAAAATATCTTTGAGAACAAAGCAAGTTTGTCATTGCTTTTTCTTTCTGCCATTCCTTTACTTCCGTGATATGATAATGCCCATAATGGAGGAAATGCTCTCTCTTTACATGTGTTTTAAATTATTTTTTGAAACTACAAAACCCTTTCGATATGATATTTTCCCTAAATTGATGTTTTTTTTATTAAAATAAAAGTTGTATTATTTCCTAAGAAGTCATACCCAATCACAGTACCCGAACCTCGGTTGACACCGGACTACCTTGACCTTGTGCCAGACTATGCAAAGTTTAGTAAATCAGTCAAATAATCCATAAAATTAATAATAATATATAGGTTGATTTTTGAGCAAGTTGGTTAAAGTTCTTCTCTCCCCTCCCTGCCATGGATTAAACTAACTGAGCACAGTCTAAGAGAAGGACCTCTCTGAATTCAAAGTTGTATTATTTCCTTAGAAGCCTTACTCAGTTACAGTACTCCATCCTCTTTGGGCACCAGTCTACGTTGACCTTGTGTCATACCCTATCATAGATGATAAAAACTAAGAGATAAGCATAGAGATAATCAGTTAGAAGAGTTTTTTTGTGGTGCTAAGTTTGTACAAGGCCCAAGAGTCACTCAAGGTAGAGGGTTATAGAATGTGTGCGGTAAGAGTAAGGGGAACAGTCTATGAGAAAATATGTGAAAGTTAACAAGAAGCGATTGTATCGAAACGATTATATCGGTGAGGGAAGCATTCTTCTGGATTCTGTTCTTGGAAATAATCAATTCGAGTGGAACTTACTTCTTGCTAATGGAATACGAAAACAGTGAGGATGATTCACCTCAATGTACGCGGCATAACGGGTCTTAGCTGGAAGGGTGCGATTGGGAGAGCTAAGGAACGTCGCTCATCTGAATATTTTGCATGGTAATAGCGGTAGAGGAGCCCGATACTCAAGTATATACGGTACTTAACATTTTTTTTTCTAATTAATTTCATCATTTTTCTTTACAAAATGACAAAAAATGTATTGTTGATTAAGTCAGTTTTATAATAAACTGCCTTATGATTTTGTAAGATCTGTTAAATTCTTAGTTTTTTTAAAAATTTCCCGATAAAAGATCTATAACTACTCTGATTCTATAAAATTGTACAATTTCGTTTCGGAGAAAGTGGTTGTAGGGTGGAAAACATTACATCTACTGCAAGGCTGCGTAAACGCTTTTAAACTCAATCAAAACTGGAAAATGAAAACTAGGAAGCTGCAGGCCATATATGGCAACAGTGCGCCATTTTCGGTCTGATCTAGCTCTTATAAAGGTAAAGGATTGCATGAGGAGGCAGTTACTTATAGAAGCTGATAGGTGATAACTCCTGGATCCCATGAGCTATAACGAACTGATTTTTAATTCTTACTGAACGAATTGAAAAATGCTAGAACAAATCATTCCTGGAATCCCTGTTAAGCGAGCTCTGTGGCGAGATTAATGCGTGACAAACGTACCGATAAGCTATAGTTTTAAATAGTCCCCCTCACCCTCCACTTAGGACACAATCTTTTTCCCTGTGCGCAAGTCTTCGTAGTTGCCGCCCACGCGACGCCAGCATATCCGACTCTAAGAAAGAATACTTGACTTTAGAATTTCAGTTTTTCTGTTTCTGACCAGTCCTGTATATATAGTCTCTCCATCAAACTTAAATCTAATATAAATATGTCTCCATTAACCATGTCCCGAAGAAGGTCTATTTGACCGAAACGTCTGACGTCGACAGAATAACAAAAACAAAAACAAAATAAAAACAGTAAACTCACATATTCGGATTTTGCTTTGTCTTTTCCACATTTTCATCATATCAGCAAATATATATATATATATATATATATATATATATATATATATATATATATAATACCAACACGTTTTAATTATCACAAGTTGCTTGTATTTTTCTTAAATTCTTTATGACTATATCATTTCAACCTTGACACATAGTTTATGCGTATCGATCTATAGATTATTTGAGAATATGTCATTCCTGTTCGTTATCTTTGAGCGACAGCACATTTGAAATAGTCTCTGTAAATATGTTATGAATATGCCATGAATTTATCAGATTTGACACCTGTTTTAGCGGCAAGGGAAAAACTATTCTAAATATAAATTGTGAGAAAAACTGAAGCGTTCCTTTCCGACAAATCGTGTCGTGATTAACAAAGTTATACGACCAACAATTGGAGAAATCAAATGTAGCGGATATTTTGCCAATACACTTTCTTGTGCACTAAGTTACTATGATCACTGTATGCATTCACAGCCTGAATACTTCGAATTTCTCGTTAAAATACACACACACACTCTCACGCATATATATATATATATATATATATATATATATATATATATATATATATATATATATATGCACATTTCCTTAAAAACGACTGACAAGGTGCTTTTATTTAGTTTTTTATATAATTTCTCGTGCGATCTAATAATGTTTTTCTTTTCAGATGATAAATTATATAAAAACTGTCCGAATGTTTTTTTCTTTATCTGAGCGCTTTCGGCTATACATTTAGGCATTTTCAAGGATTATATTTCAACTGTTAGAATTAGAAATAGTTTGTTATATGTATGTTTTATAAAATGTTTAATTTTTTTCGTTTCAAAACACTGTCAAGATATTATGTCCATGTTCAAAGTTAATATTAATAAGTGTTGGTTTGTTTGTTTTAATAGCATCATCCACATGCAAAAAAACTAAAAATAATGAAAGCCTTATTAATAATAATAGTGTGTTAGTAACCCCAATGTCTTTCTTGAACTGGCAGTGAAAAGTTATGCGTGAAGGGTTATAAAACAATTAAGATTGTTCCGAGAAATGGTAAAGGTGTCATCGGCATTCTTATCTTTTAATGACCCCTGTGTGTTCTTAGATCTATTTCCATTTTCGTGTGTTTTTGTCAGCATGCGTGTATATATGTGTATATTCCCTCTCCATACATACACACTGTCTTATTACGAGATATTAGTATACACATTTGTACACATACACACACATATACACACACAAACACACACACACACATACATACATATGTACATACATATACATATACTTCCCAAGTTACAAGGAATCATTATACACATGCACATATATACGTACATACATACACGCATACTTCCTAAGTTGTGTGGGGTTTGCGCACATGCCCGTAAGTAGTCCCCTGCTTTTGTCAATATATATATATATATATATATATATATATATATATATATATATATATATATTCGGGCTCCACAGATGCCCGCATGTGAGCGTGCGTGCGTGCGTGCGTGCATGCATGTGAGTGGTTTGACCACTGTATTTGGCCATTATGTGTGCATGTTGCGTGCTTTTGCATGTGGGGTTATGATCTATTTAGTTCTGGTTTAAATTTGTTTATGAAGTTTTTTTCTTGTATTTGTAGGTAAGAATAATTGTCTGTTTGATATATTGGCATAATTTTAAATTTTCCATGGTTACATTTGAAGATGTGTTGTCATACAAAACGTTTTCCGTTGTCTGGTAATTTTATGTTGCTTTTGTGTAGGGACACCCTGTTGTTCAGTTGTTGACTGATACTTATATATGACTTCTTGCATTTTGTGCATTTGAGTACATGAATCACATATTAGGAGTTGCAGTTTAAGTTTTTATTTAATATGAATGTCGTTCTGGGGTTTTCAAAAGTGTAGAAGTTTGCTTCTATAATGATGTCACAAACCCCACATCTTTTTTGTTGCATTTTGTGACTCCCTGTATTGTGTGTTGGTTAAATTTGGATGGGGTCAATATGTGCTTTAGGTTTTTAGATTGGCGTTTGCTTTTAATTATTTTGGTTGTTTTTAGTATATTTTTCAGTTTATTATTCTTGCTAAGTAGGTCTATATATATATATATATATATATATATATATATATATATATATATATATATATATATAATGTGTGTGTGTGTGTGTCTGATTAAATAAATTACAGACATTATGCCTGCTTATTTTTAAGAATGACTACTAAATGTTGCAATTGAAAGCAAAATGAAAAACTACAGTAATGGATAGCAATACACAGTTTACTATTACTACTTGCACTCCCAGAAGATGATTTTGGAAGATGATCGAAAGTACTTGAGAAATTAAAACGATTTTCACAGTTAGAGCACATTTCTCACGTCATTTAATTGCAATACACTGAAGGTTATTCGTGAGTAGCAACGGATTATGTTAAAAATAAGCAGACATATTGTCTGTAATTTATTTAATCAGACATACCTAAAAGAGAATTTTCTGCCTAAATATACAAATATATATATATATATAATTTCTATCATGTATATATATATATATATATATATATATATATATATATATATATATATATATATATATATATATATACATATATATATGTATATATATACATATATATATATATATATATGTGTGTGTGTGTGTGTATATATATATATATATATATATATATTGTGTATTTAGGCAGTAATCCTTCAAACATGCAAGTTTCATTAAATATGACAGACAAGGTTCTTTGATTACGTTTTTATATAATAGCATATATAATACATGTAAAAATAGCTAAAAATAATGGAAGCCTTATTAATAAAACAAAAAAAACAACACTCAATAATATCAACAATGAACATGGACACAATATGCAGGCCGTGTTCTGAAAATAATACATTCTATAATACTAAATACATACATGCAACAATCTATTTCCAGTTAACATTTAATATATTCAATCCTTGAAAATGGGTAAATGTATAACCGAAAGCGCTCAGAAAAATATGACATTTGGGCAGTTTTTTGTATAATTTGCTAGCAGCATGGCCCGGCGTTTCTAGTGCTTGATTCAAAAATCGTACGACTCATACAGCAATTGCTATCACTTGTCTTAAAATATTTTTGCCCTTCCTTGCCTTTAAAGGAGTGCCCTTTGCCGTGCTGATGTTGCTAAATGCCTTACTTCTTCCCTATCTCACACTGCAAATTTTCTCTAAGTTTTATACTAAACATTAAATCTGTTACGAAAAAAGAACTAAACAAAAAGAAACACAAAACGATCAGCTTTAAAAAAGAATTTGTAACTGGAAAAAACGAATGAAAAAAGAATGTTAACAACAAAATTTTTTCACACCCAACCCAGTTCTGCGGAATCAGAATCAACTTTGACTTTAAGCAAGCGAATGAGCTAATTGGAGTAAAGTGCCATGCAGATTTAAATTTTTCCCACTTGTGACGAATGCAGCTATCGAATTTTTTTCCATGTTAGCATGCGAGTTAACATTTGTGTCAGTCAGCAGTTGGCTCTCACGCTGGCCAATAGAATCTTCCTGCCTATTCGTTGCAGCCAGCTATAGGCTCTCACTCTGGCCAGTAGAAAATGGCCACAAACTACATGAAAACTACCGTAGAAGCATGAAAAATTGATTATTTCCGTTATCGATGGGAGTTGGGAAACGTAAAGTCGGTTTTGGCATTACCACTAACTTGGAGCATGTGCATGTAAATATTGGTGCAAATCCGTCGAAAATTGCGGTCGTGCATTCGTTACACACACACATCCTGCCTTTTATAGATAGAGATTCACTGAAAAGAAAAATTATAAGATCTTATGAGAAATTATATAAAAAAAATTAATGAACCTTGCATATATATATATATATATTTTAAGACATGTTTAACATTCTTTTTATAGATACAGATATTTAAGTAAATGCTCTGTTTTATAATAAACAGTATTAAAGAACATTTACCGGCCTGAATGTCCGAGAAATTTTCGTAGAAAATATTCGTCATCCGACAGGAATCGAACCTGTATCCTATACGGAACCGTCATATAGCCTGACGTGCCACAGAGGATCGTTCGGTTGGCAAGGTCGAATTTACTGCTTATAAACATTAATCTTCCATGAATCTTTCACGTACATTCATATCTGCTCATGACGTATCAAATGTAAACAAATGTATATATATATATATATATATATATATATATATATATATATTCATTCACTCATATACTTGTTCTTTTCTTCTTTTATGTGTCCTATCCATTCATGACATAGGCGATCATGGTCCTCCACATCTTCCTGCCTTTTGTAGCTCTTACTGGATTTTGTCTTTTTGTTATTTCTCCCAAGTCCTGTCATATCATCCATTTAGTCAAGATCATGAAGTATGCTACGCGCAGCTTTCCTCTGTGCGTCCTTCCCTCAATCTGTCATGTGAGTATCAGATTTTCCTAGCCCTCATTCATCATTACGTCCCCAACAACTTTAAACTGCCTCATCCTGTTGTTAAGTATACGATTCAATTTTGTTTCCATTTTCCCTAAACCTCATCGTTGCTCTCACGGTACCCAGCATCTTTTTTGTATAACTATATTTCAATTGCTTTAAGTTTTTTCTTCATCTTTGAGGAGATTGTCCAGCATTCGTTGCTATAGATGAGGACAGTTTCTACGTAACAGTTTTTTGTTTTTACCAATGTTTTTTCCTGTCTCTTAAACACAGGCAATATAAATTTTCTTTTCGTTTTTTAAAAGATTTCTTGGGAATCCTTAATTTAGATGATGAATGCACGTTCTAATATCTTCCTGGGATGTATTATCGATTTTTTTGTCAATGTTTTTTTTATTTAGTGGTACATCAATTCTTTATGGGTCATTTAATGCCGAAATTTAACTTTCTTGTTGTTATGGGAACTTACCCATAATAATAATGAACTTATCCGGACATTATAAATACTGCGCCTCAAGAGGGAGCAGAGAGGATTAATTGTGAGAACATTGGAATAGTGATACTTGTCGAGACAACATAGTTCACTCTGACCAAATCTGATAGTCATTACTAATACTTCTACTTCTTTGTACATATTTCTGTTTGTAATATATCTGTGTTATTCCATACCTGTGTTCGAGTTATTCTTCATTGGTTCTACCTTGGACCATCACCGTGGTAGAAGGAACTTGGACCATAACACTTGGAAGGATTAATAATTCTTTTTACAAAAATGTATTGCTGGTAAATTTTTTAACTACTTGCCCACAGCTGGAATCATAACAAGTGCAACCACTCCAGATCAGAGTCAACCTGGGAACAACAGCTATTAAGAAGTGTTTCTACGCGTCTCAGAACCTCCAGAGGCCTTGCTGCCGGATATAGTTTATCGTCATACCCAGAACGACTCTGTTAATGTAATTTTACAAGGTAACGAATTTGACTGCAAAAGTTTACAAAAAAAAAATATTTTTGCAACCTCTATGTGGGCGTTCCAGAAAAGTTATAGCAACATCATTTTGTTAACTCGGTCGGAGCACGCAAGCTTGTGCACACCACGTCGAGGTGCTTAATGATGGAATGGGAGAAGGGTTGATATGTAGTTAAACTAACCAAGCAAGCAAGCAGGGACGAAAATCACATTTATCTGGACAAAGAGTGGATTCCCTGAGGCTCTCGAGACGGAGAGCAAAGAGTATTGAATAACCTTTTCTCTGTAGTTCTACACTTACACTTAGAATCAGAAAGACAGAGATTAAATTTCTGAAAGACATAATGAGGAAAGAAGGTTTGTAGAACGTGACACTCACAGTAAGTTTTGAAGGCAAGTGGAGCTGCGGAAAAGGGCGAATAACCTACCAACAAGTTTATGTAAATGGATGGCAGAACCGGGAATGGGAATGATAGCAAAATAATAAACATAGCTAAGGACTACAACGGATAGGAAGTTGTTCACACCCACATTTGATTTCTGCCCATAGGAACCGGGTTCGAATCTCACTACGCACGATTTATCAGTGAGATGGTTGCTTGATTATATCGGCCTAGAGAGGCGATACCGCGCGGCACTTTGTTTTAACCTAGTCTTTTGGAGTGAAATCCAGTAGACGGAACCGTTCGGAAGCTGTCATTGGTTGTACAAGCACGAAGTCAAAAGACATCGTGACTGAGGCTTTGAGAATACTTGCCTTGTTCAAAAATTAAATTACTCAAGATTATGCACTCTCTCCCAGAAACAGTAACTAATGTCTGCTCATTATAGTTGTAGTATAAACCACAATGGACTCCGAGGCTCGAGCGAGGAATTTGCAGAGCCGCCGTGGAAAACGAGGGTGGTCGGAAACGAGTAGTCAGCGATTATATAATTGAGAAGATTTATTTTATCTGTTCCTTATGAAAAGCAAAATGACTTCAATGCAACCCTAGAATTCAACATGAATACTTATTGGATTATAAGTAATGTGTAAAGTGAGGGATCTACATCATGTCTGTCAAATGAATCTTATCACTAACAACTTGAGTTTTTTTTAAAATATTTTTAGACTAGTAAAAGTTGGCCATAGTATTGCGAGACAGGAGGATCTCTTTGGTAACAAAGAAAATACTACTGAACTGTTACGTGACATCTGTCCTCCATTACGGCAGCGAACGTTGAACGGTGTCCTCAAATATGAAGAAGACACTCGAGGCGACGGAGATGTCGTTTTGCAGAAGGATGCTAAGGATATCATGGACCGAGCGTGTAATCAACGATGGTAAGCAATAAGGTCTTGCAGAGGATTCAAACAAGGAGGAGGCTTATACTTAACATCAGGAAGACAGATGAAGTTTCTGGGACACGTAATGCGAAAGGAGGGCCAGGAGAATCTGATACTCACAGGTCGAATAGAGGTAAAGAGAGACAAGGGAAAAACAAACACATGATATACCTCGCAGACTTGATCAAGTGGATGACAGGACGTGGTCTGAGGAAGGTGGCAGAGAGAAGAAACTTATTGAGAGCTACAAGGAATAGGGGGTAGTGGAGAGCCATAATCGCTTACGCCCTGAAAGCACATAAAAAGAAAAGAATACATTTTCTCACCGGGGTTATTCAACCTATATAGTAAGGCGATTCTGAAAGAACTACAAGTTCTACCAAAATTTTTTTATCAGCGGCTACAATCTTAACAACATAAGATATACAGATGACATGTTGTTATCAGACGCAGAAAGAAAACTGTAAATCTCATACAGAAGGCAGTGAGGGACAGCAACAAGAATTGATTAAACATCAACTGCAAGAAGACAGAATGCACGGTTGTTAGCAAAAGGGGTGTGCCTAAAATTCAAATTACAAATGGGACATGCCAAAATCAAACAAGTACAAAAATTTAAATATCTGGGAAGTGTTTCAACAGAGTACGGAACATGACACTGAAATCTGAATGTGCATTGGGATAGCCAAATATGCCTTCCAAAAAGCTAAGCAGAGTATCAAGAAATAGAAATTCACTAGAAACAAGAAAAGACTACTAAAGATTTATGTGATATATGTCCGCCTGGATGGCAGTGAATGCTGGACAAACACCACAGAGATGAAGAAGAGACTTGAAGCAACACAAATGTGGTCTCTATAGAAGCATGCTGTGAATACGATGACCAGAACAAGTGAGCAACGAAAAGGCTTTAGTGAAAATGGAAACAAAAAGAAAACTTATACTTAACATCAGGAAGAGACAGTTGAGGTTTCTAGGGCACGTCAAGAGGAAAGACGGCTTGGAAAATCTGTTACTCACAGGATAGATTGAAGGCAAGAAAGATAGAGGAAAACGATGCATAAAATACTTTGTCATTTGGAATAAATGAATAGCGGAACAGGTTTTAAGAGAAATAACAGAAAGACAAAATTTATTAAGAGCTACAAAGGACAGGAAGTTGTGGAGATCCTACGTCCTGAGAGGACACGGCACATAATGAAGAAGAAGCTTCATTAAGAAATATATCTTGATAAATATAAAAACAATAGAATTGTTCATGTAAGTTGTACAATCACGCCTAAACATCGATCACATGACCACAATAATAGCAACTATAAACACGTATAAGCAGAAGGCAGCATGACAAACCGAACGACATGTTATGGCGAAAGAGCTTATCTTCGTGTATATATATATATATATATATATATATATATATATATATATATATATATATAAATAAAAACAGATCACTTTAAGGTCCCATATAATAAATTATTTCACCACAGCCATTTTAAAATACCGCGGATCATCAGACTTTACTTCCAAAGGTTGAAACGAAAAAGGGCTGTGGTGAAATAATTTATTACATGGAACCTTAAAGTGGTCTGTTTTTATTTAAATTATTAGCTCTGATTTACATTGAGCTCTCTGGATTTTATCCTCCTTGGGTCTACCCATACGGATTACCTAGTAAACTAAATATATATATATATATATATATATATATATATATATATATATATATATATATATGTGTGTGTGTGTGTGTGTGTGTGTGTGTGTGTGTGTGTGTGTGTGTGTGTATATATATATGTGTGTATGTATATATGTGTATGTATATGTTTATATATGCATATATATGTATATCTGTGTATGTTTAAATGTGTATATGTATATGTATGTGTGTATGTATATGGGTGTACATATATATCTGTGTATGAGTATTTATATGTATGCGCTCGACTGTTGGTGTACTGTATATCTGGATGTGTTGATATGGGTATTTATATATGATTAGATATTTGTGTATATATGGATGTATGTTTGTGTGTCGTTGTATGTGTATTTGTATGTATGCTTTAGTGTCTTGGAGTGTATCATAGATATAAACTAAAATCTATTTTTGTTGATAAGGAACCTTTAATTGCTTATAGACCGTTGTCCTTTTCTTAAATTATGATAAACTTTTAATATATTTTATCATAATATTGTTGGAATATTATTAGAATATAAGTTGGTCTATGTAT
>OZ038513.1:33080948-33113448 GCA_964036315.1 Acanthosepion esculentum
GTAGAAAGTAACCAAAAATGTTCTGTCCGTTTTCAAAGGAAAAAAGAAAACGTTTCACAGTAGGTGTAACTTATATTTAGTTTTCGAAGTAATCGCCATCGGCATCAAGCACCTTCTGCCAACGGGTCTTGGAACACTTGGGAGTTTCGTACAGAACCCACTTTTCATCACTGGTAAGCACTCGATTGAATAAGGATTCGGTACGGTGGCAAGAAAGCAGCGATACGCAGGCTGCCACGTGTTGTCCCTTGTGGACCTCCAACAGCGTTTGCGGAACCCTCTTGCTCAGTTTGTACGTCTTACCTAGGCGGTGAAGGTGAAGTCTAACTGTTTCATCGGAAATGTTGAACTGTCTTGCAAGTTCACCACACGTTAGACTGCTGTCCTCTTCAATGTCCACCTTCAGGACTGCGAAGCTCATCATGGAGAGACAAATCTCCCGACTTGAATTTTAGAAACCAACGCCTTGCAGTACGTTCATCCACAGCACTATCCCCAAACGCTTGACATATGCGGCGACTTGATGCAGTTGCTGATAAGCCCAGTTTCAAGTCGTAAAGCAAACAGCTCCGAACGAGATCTCTAGACACTTCCATCCTTCTCACAGCTGTCCGGCTTATAACTGATGGCCGGGTATGGCGCGCGTGTTTTTTTATAACGTCTGATGTTCCTACTTCCGGCTGTCCGAATTTGAAAACAATTGCTACACGCATTTCGTATATATTTCAACTTCATTCAATGACTAATCAAAAAACGGACAGAAATTTTTTGGTTACCTTGTAGTAGACCATTACTATATAGCTACTAAGATGTTCTCCCAACCTTGGTTATTTCAGATAGAAAGAGACATCCGTAACTGATACTAGAAAACACCCTACTAAATACTGCTTACCGATGTACACATTAACCGCAATATACACATTCCTGAAATTATTTCAAATAACAATGTTTTTTGTTTGTTTTATTGTTTGCTTTTTTTTTGGGGGGGGGGGTTCTTGTCAAATAACAATTTTAAAATGTCTAATTCCAATGTGTATTTACGATGTGAAAAAAAGCTATGAACAAATTAAAAAATTAATATGTTAGTGCGTAAAACCTCTACAATCCTAAATTGCGTCAAAAATATCAGTTCACCAGACGGAAATAATTCGGGTCTGAATAAATAAATAACTATTTACTCTGCCATCCACGTACTCAATCAGACGTTGTGACAATTACAAAATACACACCCGAAATGTTAAAGGCGCCTCGAATCCACTAGTGAACTGACATCTCTGTCACCTAACGAGAAGAGGGAAGGGGAATAGACGAAAATAATGGTGGAAGATGAGCATACACTTGGGTGTTGTGTTATGGTTAACAAGCTTGTTTCGCTAGAACAATAACGACTGAGTAGTGAGTTCAATCCTAACTGGGTGCCCCATACTTTCCGCCTTGTGCCACATCTAAGCTATGCTTAGAAAATTTCTAAGGCACTTCGACATGGTTAGCAAGCTTGGCTTGCTAGATCAATTAGAGTCGCGGGTTCGTTCCTTACTGGGTGCCACATACATTCGGCCTTATGCCATATCTAAGCTACGCTTACTAAGTTACCTGGGCACTTCGACGTGGTGTAATTGTTAACAAGCTGATCTCGCTAGATCAAATACGACAGAATAGTGAGTTAGATCCTCACTAGGTTTCCCATAGTTTCGTCATTGTGCCACATCTAAACTACGCTTAGCAAATCACTATTAAGAATGGGTTGCCAAAAATTTCACATAGCAAGTTCTGAACAGGCTGAGAACGTCGTTTTTTACAGTCATGTTGTACAAGGCCCAAGAGTCACTCGAGGTAGAGACTCCATATGTCAGTGATACCACCGCAAACAAATCGATAACGCCACCAAGGCACGAGAGTCACCGGAAGTAAAAGAGAAGGAAAAACCATTAGAAGGAACCGGAAGCCCAATCCTAAGCAGGAGAACATCTCTACTCTGGTTCAAAAGACCGGGGAGGAGTGTGAACTGGACGATAGGAAAACTCATCTACTCCTATCTAAACATATCGACTTGTATTTTGTAATGAACACATGCAAATATTTTACCTCCCGTCACCTACGGTAAATATATCGACGTGTTAAAGTATACGGAGGAAAAAGTTCTAAACTCCCCGCCCCCTCCCAGGCACATCATTCCGAGATGGTGTAATGTTTTGCAAGTATGTCTTAGACGGTGTTGGGAGTTCGATCCTCACTAGGTCTTCATAATGGCGGTTTTGTACCAAATCTAAGCATTGCTTGCTAAATCGTATTGTATTCCCACGTGAAATCGCTGAAGCGATAAAATTTGGAATTTTTATTAACTATTAGGTTGGTGCAAAAATAATGTCGTTTTTTTGACGTTCAACTTCATGTAAGAAAATGACATTATTTTTGCACCAACCAAATATATTTTAAAATATTTAAATTGCTGTTTATTTTTTAATATTTTAGAAGCATATTCATCAATTTTTTATTCGTATAACTATTTTTTTTTTAAATTGTAATTCCTTGTCTAATTTTTCCTATTAAACAAGTGTTAACATTTGAAATATAGGTGAATGTTAATTTTTCTGATGTAAAATTTACAACCGTCTTTAAAATGTTCGTCTAGAGTCTAGATTGCAGAAGAAGTACTATTCCTTCTCTACCCATCTCTATGTTTCATAGGCTATGAAAAAACCTTCGACAAAGAATGCCAGATAGAATTTGATGGAAATGCTCAGCAACTTCGATATATTCGGGAAAGATATCAGAATAATCAAGAACCTATACTGGCAGCAAACAGCATGCATGCGCATAGGGAACGAGTTCAGTGAATATACAAAAATAGAAAGGGGCGTAAGGCAAGGATGCGTCTTCTCACAGGAACTGTTCAACTTATACAGCGAGGCAATCCTGAGAGAATTGGAAACCCTACCAGGATTTAGAATTTACGGCCACAATCTTAACAAAATAAGATACGCAGGTGACACAGTACTTATAGCAGACACGGAAAAGAAACTACAAAACCTTCTACAGAAGGTAGCGAAGGAGAGCGATAAGAAGGAACTAAACATAAACTACAAGAAGACAGAATGCATGGTCATCAGTAAAAGGATGAGCCCAAAATGCTATATACTTAATAATATAAGATACGCAGATGACACAGTACTGATAGCAGACACGGAAAAGAAACTACAAAACCTTCTACAGAAGGTAGCGAAGGAGAGCGATAAGAAGGAACTAAGCATAAACTACAAGAAAACAGAATGCATGGTCATCAGTAAAAGGATGAGCCCAAAATGCTGTCTACTTAATAATATAAGATAAACAGATGACACAGTACTGATAGCAGACACGGAAAAGAAACTACAAAACCTTCTACAGAAGGTAGCGAAGGAGAGCGATAAGAAGGAACTAAGCATAAACTACAAGAAAATAGAATGCATGGTCATCAGTAAAAGGATGATCCCAAAATGCTATCTACTTAATAATATGAGATACGCAGATGACACAGTACTGATAGCAGACACGGAAAAGAAACTACAAAACCTTCTACAGAAGGTAGCGAAGGAGAGCGATAAGAAGGAACTAATCATAAACTACAAGAAAATAGAATGCATGGTAATCAGTAAAAGGATGAGCCCAAAATGCTATCTACTTAATATAAGATACGCAGATGACACAGTACCGATAGCAGACACGGAAAAGAAACTACAAAACCTTCTACAGAAGGTAGCGAAGGAGAGCGATAAGAAGGAACTAAGCATAAACTACAAGAAAATAGAATGCATGGTCATCAGTAAAAGGATGAGCCCAAAATGCTATCTACTTAATATAAGATACGCAGATGACACAGTACCGATAGCAGACACGGAAAAGAAACTACAAAACCTTCTACAGAAGGTAGCGAAGGAGAGCGATAAGAAGGAACTAAGCATAAACTACAAGAAAATAGAATGCATGGTCATCAGTAAAAGGATGATCCCAAAATGCTATCTACTTAATAATATGAGATACGCAGATGACACAGTACTGATAGCAGACACGGAAAAGAAACTACAAAACCTTCTACAGAAGGTAGCGAAGGAGAGCGATAAGAAGGAACTAATCATAAACTACAAGAAAATAGAATGCATGGTAATCAGTAAAAGGATGAGCCCAAAATGCTATCTACTTAATATAAGATACGCAGATGACACAGTACCGATAGCAGACACGGAAAAGAAACTACAAAACCTTCTACAGAAGGTAGCGAAGGAGAGCGATAAGAAGGAACTAAGCATAAACTACAAGAAAATAGAATGCATGGTCATCAGTAAAAGGATGAGCCCAAAATGCTATCTACTTAATATAAGATACGCAGATGACACAGTACCGATAGCAGACACGGAAAAGAAACTACAAAACCTTCTACAGAAGGTAGCGAAGGAGAGCGATAAGAAGGAACTAAGCATAAACTACAAGAAAATAGAATGGATGGTCATCAGTAAAAGGATGAGCCCAAAATGCTATCTACTTAATATAAGATACGCAGATGACACAGTACTGATAGCAGACACGGAAAAGAAACTACAAAACATTCTACAGAAGGTAGCGAAGGAGAGCGATAAGAAGGAACTAATCATAAACTACAAGAAAATAGAATACATGGTCATCAGTAAAAGGATGAGCCCAAAATGCTATATACTTAATAATATGAGATACGCAGATGACACAGTACTGATAGCAGACACGGAAAGGAACCTACAAAACCTTCTACAGAAGGTAGCGAAGGAGAGCGATAAGAAGGAACTAAGCATAAACTACAAGAAAATAGAATGCATGGTCATCAGTAAAAGGATGAGCCCAAAATGCTATCTACTTAATATAAGATACGCAGATGACACAGTACCGATAGCAGACACGGAAAAGAAACTACAAAACCTTCTACAGAAGGTAGCGAAGGAGAGCGATAAGAAGGAACTAAACATAAACTACAAGAAGACAGAATGCATGGTCATCAGTAAAAGGATGAGCCCAAAATGCTATATACTTAATAATATAAGATACGCAGATGACACAGTACTGATAGCAGACACGGAAAAGAAACTACAAAACCTTCTACAGAAGGTAGCGAAGGAGAGCGATAAGAAGGAACTAAGCATAAACTACAAGAAAACAGAATGCATGGTCATCAGTAAAAGGATGAGCCCAAAATGCTGTCTACTTAATAATATAAGATAAACAGATGACACAGTACTGATAGCAGACACGGAAAAGAAACTACAAAACCTTCTACAGAAGGTAGCGAAGGAGAGCGATAAGAAGGAACTAAGCATAAACTACAAGAAAATAGAATGCATGGTCATCAGTAAAAGGATGAGCCCAAAATGCTATCTACTTAATAATATAAGATACGCAGATGACACAGTACCGATAGCAGACACGGAAAAGAAACTACAAAACCTTCTACAGAAGGTAGCGAAGGAGAGCGATAAGAAGGAACTAAGCATAAACTACAAGAAAACAGAATGCATGGTCATCAGTAAAAGGATGAGCCCAAAATGCTATATACTTAATAATATGAGATACGCAGATGACAGTACTGATAGCAGACACGGAAAGGAAACTACAAAACCTTCTACAGAAGGTAGCGAAGGAGAGCGATAAGAAGGAACTAAACATAAACTACAAGAAGACAGAATGCATGGTAATCAGTAAAAGGATGAGCCCAAAATGCTGTCTACTTAATAATATAAGATACGCAGATGATACAGTACTGATAGCAGACAAGGAAAAGAAACTACAAAACATTCTACAGAAGGTAGCGAAGGAGAGCGATAAGAAGGAACTAATCATAAACTACAAGAAAATAGAATGCATGGTCATCAGTAAAAGGATGAGCCCAAAATGCTATATACTTAATAATATGAGATACGCAGATGACACAGTACTGATAGCAGACACGGAAAGGAAACTACAAAACCTTCTACAGAAGGTAGCGAAGGAGAGCGATAAGAAGGAACTAAGCATAAACTACAAGAAAATAGAATGCATGGTCATCAGTAAAAGGATGAGCCCAAAATGCTATCTACTTAATATAAGATACGCAGATGACACAGTACCGATAGCAGACACGGAAAAGAAACTACAAAACCTTCTACAGAAGGTAGCGAAGGAGAGCGATAAGAAGGAACTAAGCATAAACTACAAGAAAATAGAATGCATGGTCATCAGTAAAAGGATGAGCCCAAAATGCTATATACTTAATAATATAAGATACGCAGATGACACAGTACTGATAGCAGACACGGAAAAAAAACTACAAAACCTTCTACAGAAGGTAGCGAAGGAGAGCGATAAGAAGGAACTAAGCATAAACTACAAGAAAACAGAATGCATGGTCATCAGTTTAAGGATGAGCCTGAAATGTGATTTACAGGTCGGGAACACTAGAATCAAGTAGATGCGGAAGTTTAAATATCTGTGAAGCGTTCTGACGGAGGACCGTAACTGTGAAACTGAGATCTGTAGCTGTATTGGGATGGCCAAGGACGCATTCCAACTGCTGGCAGGGTATTGCGAGATAGGAAGATTCCTTTGGTACAAAGAAAAGAATACGTAGCTCTATCGGTGCCTCCCTGAATCTGTCAATCAGCATTGTTTCTATAGTACAATCAGACTCCGAAGTAGTCAGCTTTAAGAACCTCAAAAGCGTTAAAGCCCCTCTGAAAAAGGCTGAACAATTTCGTTATTAATAAAATAGAACAATATACGGCTTTTTGACATGGACATGTCGGATGTATTGGGATGTCCAAGGAAGCATTCCAAAGATATCTTTGGTAACAAAGAAAACAATAGTGAGCTGTTACATGACATCTGTCCTGCTGGGATTTAGCATTCTTTTTTATAGATACAAATATTTAAATAAATGCTCTGTTTTATAATAAACAGTATTAACAACATTTACCGGCCTGAATATCCGAGAAATAAAAAAAAAATGTATAAACATAAAATGTCTTAAAATAATTGTCGGACTTTGTCCAATTCATAATGTGTGACGTCATTTGTTTATATTTGGATACGCATTGAGCAGATATGTATGTACATGAGATAAGCATGGAAAATTGTAGTTTAAAGACAGTAAAATCGAACTTGCTAACCGAGACCCTCCTCTGTGGCTCAATCGGTAACAGCATGTCAAGCTATACGACGGTTCCGTATAGGATACAGGTTCGATTCCTGTCTGAGGGCGCATATTTTCTATAACAATTTCTCGGACATTGAGGCCGGTTAATATTGTTTATTATAAACAGAGCATTCACTTAAATATTTGTATCTATAAAAAAACAAAATGTATAAACATTTTGTTGGTTTCATAATATATATATATATATATATATATATATATATATATATATATATATATATATATATATATATATATATATATATATATATATATATATATATATATATATATATATATATATATATATATATATATATATAGTTTATGAAAAACTAGGTAATCCGTATGGGTAGACCCATTGAGGATAAAATCCAGACAGCTCAATTTAAATCAGAGCTAATTATTTAAATAAAATTCTATGAAAGAATAGAAATATTAAATTACATCTAACTCAATCATGTCCCTCATTTCGTTAATTTACATATGCTTAATACTGCCCGTCAAAAATGTGTAAATTTCGTTTCAACCTTTGGAAGTAAAGTCCGATGATCCACAGTCCTTTAAAAGGGCTGTGGTGAAATAATTTATTACATGGAACCTTAAAGTGGTCTGTTTTTATTTAAATATATATATATATATATATATATATATATGTATATCCTTAAAATAATGTTGCCACATATGGTCCGATGCCTCAACAATTTATCTTCATTTCTTTTTTGATAGATACAAAGAAGAATCAGCAAATCTTTTTAGCCCAATTTTACGCGGCAGTACATGGTAATCTGAAAAACAAAGAAAACAACGCTTGAAAACCTACACATGGCTGAGTAAAATGATCTTTTCTGAAAACCCACCTGTAACAAAAACAATTTTTGATAATTCTCCATAAACCTACATATATTATAAAGATTACATAGAAATATATAAAAACATCAGGTGCTTTTTCCAAATTGTATTATTAATTTCTGTATACACCGTTGTTTTTAACAGACGTTTCTAAGATTTTCATTTTTTAACTATATATATATATATACATATATATATATATATATATATATATATATATATATATATATATATATATATATATTTGAATTTGTAGGTCAAATGAATTGGATCGTGATTACGATTCCAATGTAATAAATTATAACCATGACATATTAGTGTTTGAGCCTTTTATATTATATTCTTACTCTGTCCTGGGCTCTATCCTCGACCTGGATTCTATTCTCTTTGGGAATTTATATATATATATATATATAAATATATATATATATATATATATATATATATATATATACATATATATATATATATATATATATATATATATATATGACAAATATATATTTTTTTATGGGGAAATTGTTTCACGCTTCAACTCAATCTTCAGACGTGAGTGTCCTGTGTTTTGTTTAGACTATTTATATACGATGATCAATGGTGCATTATGGGTACTAAGATATATTCTATTATCTTAACATCTTTAACCATGTTCAACGAAGCCAAAGAAAGATTATTATACAGCCCTAAAAAAATAGAGAATTTTAAGCAACACTAAACAGAAAATATAAAAATTGGTTGAGTCAAAACACACTTGCTTCTCGTTATGTTGTTAATTAAGCTTTCTTGAGCGTACCTGCCGATAAATACATTAAATACTGTTTAAAATAAAAATGGCGTCTACTTCAGACACAGGTACTGACAAATAACGTTTAAAATAATAAAAATGTCGAATTAAAAATAAATGCATTAATTCTTTACACACACACACACACACACACACACACACACACACACACACACACACATATATATATATATATATATATATATATATATATATATATATAAGAGTTTCACCCCAAGCAAGGCGGGAAGCCACTAGCACGCAAGGGGTTACAGAGAATTGGAGCGAGAGCAAATAGGAGTGATAGAGGAAAGGATGAAGAGAAGGATAAGTGATAGATCAAGGCATCTGGAGACGTCGATTGATATTACATATGAATAGTTGGAGATTATAGCTATCGGCGAAACAGGAAAATGTGAGTGAGTTCCACAGGCGAGAGGTGCGAGACATGAAGCTATTGAAGTAGAAGAGGCGGCTAAATTTAACAGTTTCGACAGTGAAAGCGGGAGGGCGAGATGCGAGCCTAGTAGTAGGCTTAAATTCATAAATTCGGCACGTCTGTGAGAGAGCGACTGCAGACGAGATGCCAGATCAGGGTCTATTACATTGCATATCTGTCTGTGGATCTTATCAATAACCTGAGACAAACAGAAGGGGCACCGGGCCATATATCACAGGAATATTCCATGAATGGGCGAATGGTTGATTTGTACATTTGAAGCATATATATATATATATATATATATATATATATATATATATGCCATTCACAGACAGTACTGTTTCGCTGTGTCACAGCTCCTCAGTGCGACCAGACTTCCGAATGCCTCAAGCCAGGATTGAAACACAACTAATTTGGTGTCAGCCAGAGCTATCTTCACTCGGTAGAGTTACACAACTAAATCTAGCGTATTGTTTTTACAAATGTAAACAAATGCCCATCAGCCAAAGTGCTCCATTCATTTTACTGAAGAGCTTTGCATTAGTGCAGGTGGCTGTTGTTTATAGAATTAGCTTATCACTCAACAGTGCTCAATTGAAATGTATTTTCAAGAGCTAAATTATGTCATTCACAGACAGTACTGTTTCACTGTATCACAGCTCAATAAACATATATATATATATATATATATATATATATATATATATATATATATATATATATATATGTAAATCTGTGTGTGTAAGTGTGTGTAAAATTCTCAGAATTAATCTGTAGAAAATGATATGTATAAACGAAAAAAAAAACAATAGGAAAACTGTGTTAAGTTTTAACCAGCGCGTTTCGTCCAATGTCGACTTTTTCAAGGCAAATAACGAAATGAATTTATTGAAAGAAAGCATCTATAAACAAAATGTTAGAAACTAGAAGAATTTAGAAACGCTATTATATATTAATTTGGTCAACTGAAAATTTGCGTCACATGTTGAAAGTTTGTTTGTATGGTTGTATTGACTGATTCAACTATTTTCTTTTGATTTCTTGAATTATTTGTTGTGCACGTTGGCTTGGGAGGGTAGTGATTCTGTTATGAAAGGTGATATTGGACAAAAATCGTGGCGTAGATTAATATTTGGATAATTTTCAATGACGGCACTCTCGAGGATTTTCCTTCTAAGTGAATTATTTTCTTTTTTTATGAGTGTAGCGTTTTCAAAATCAAAATTTTGGTTAGATTTATTTCCATATATGAAGCGTTCATTTGTCAAATATGTTATTTATAAAGTCTCTTTTGTGCTCATAGATGCAGTTTTTTCTTTTAATTTCTGCGGGTTTCTCCAATGGACAAGTCCACAATGGACAAAATGGGTTGTCTAAAACTACACACAGTTTTCCTATTACCTTTTTTCCTTTATATATATATATATATATATATATATATATATATTTGTTAGTTATGAAAACACTCGCATGAGTGCTGAGGATCGCCTCGTCAGTGATGTTATGACTTGGGGTCATGGCAAGTTTCGGGTCTTCGAACATCATACTTGCTCACCCAAGAGACCCTACCGAAACAGTACTATTCCGCCAGGCGATCCTGAAAAAAAATACGTAAAGCACGCAACAAATGGATTTCTCAAATAAATGCCACTGCTGACCAATCACCACCGACTTACGTCACTTCCTCCTCAGATAAGACGATACAAAAAAAGAATCGACGGCGAGCTCGTCTTTTTCCTTCATCTTGGGTTGACCACGCGGAACGACCCCCATCTTCAACGAACAGTTTGACATAACAGATAAGTAATGACAAGAAAAGTTTCCTTTCATATGAAGTGTTACTTAACCAAAAAAAAATTTAACACATTCGTAGGTCATAGGAATTATGATCAGAAACGTTTCCCGCTTTCTTTTCCCACCACTACCACCTCTTCCTCCCATTCCTTCTTTACCCCTCCTCTCTCCCCACCCAACTAGGAATGGAGTAAAATCAGTTAGGACTACCAAGATATATATATATATATATATATAGTAAGATAGAGAGGGGGTCTGAGAGAGAAAAGGACTGAGATGTAGATTGCATATATATATAGAGTGAGTGTGTATAATAGTTTTTGACTCGACTTATGGACAAATAAGAACTTTCAGTGGAATCCCATCTTGGTTAGGGCGAGAACTTTTAACACATTTTCTATACACACACACACACACACACACATATATATATATATATATATATATATATATATATATATATATATATATATATATATGTATGTATGGAAGATTTAATTTCACAGACTGTGTTTTTGTCCCTCAGGCATGTGTGAGTTTCCATTAAGAAGCTAAAAACTCCTCACAAACACCTCAACATGGCACAAAAATATCGTAAATAGGATTTTGCACTTGAAAAGCAGTGAATGAAGGCTGATTTTTTTTCCTCTATTTTTTTCTTTGACGTAGAAGTGCACTTGTCATCAAGAGACTTTCAATCCTGATATTGAATCAGACGGAGTTTGCAAAACACACTTGAAGCTGTCGAGGAATGACTGATATCTGAGTGACTACAACATAAAATCAATGACACGAGTTTCAGCAAGTGGAGGCAAAACTGATTGCATCTGAAAAAAAAATCCCAGTGTCAATAATATCATCAATTTTAAATTCTGCAAAAAAGAATCTGTAATTCAACACACACATTACCATATATATATATATTTGTGTATTTAGACACCAATCCTCCTTTCATGCACACTTCATTGAATACGACACACAAGGTGCTTTTATTTAGTTCATTTATACAATTTCTTATGCGATTTAATATCTTTTCAGCTGATAAATTATATAAAAACTGTCCGAATGTTCTTTTGTCTGAGCGCTTTCGGCTATACATTTAGCCATTTTCAAGGATTAAATATATTAACTGTTAAATAAGAAATAGTTTGTTGTATGTATGTTTTATAAAATGTTTTTATTTTTCAAAACATAGAAGCCTTTTTAATAAAAACAAAAATAAACAACACTTAATAGTATTAATTTTGAACATGGACGCAATATCTTGACCGTGTTTTGGAACACTCTGCAATTTTCGTATTGGAGCTTCCTGTGCGAATGCCGTGATTTGTCTTTGTTTTGACATGTAAAATAATCGTTTAAAATTTAAAAAAATGTTCAAAGGACATTCGAGTTATTGAGGTTGATGCGATCTTTGCTTGCATTGAAATGACTAAAATATGGATCTAGTCAGGACTTCAAATGTCCTCATATTGACACCCAAGCAGTTTGAAATGTTCGTACTAGAGCTTCCTGTGCGAATGCCAAGCAGTACGACATGCCGTTTCCAAATTTCTGGCGGAGTGAATTGTATCATGGTGCACTTTTTCTCACAGACGGTACCCAATTGGCCCAACTATACTTTGTAGTTGACAAAATCAAAAACAAACAACACGCATGCGCGAAATTAAAAATATAAAATGGCACCCAGTATATATATATATATATATATTTTGGAATGAGTGTTCATTCGATATTTATCGAATGCAATCTTATCAGTTTTTATATCAAATAGTAAAATACGCCTCGCTAGGGATCATGTTTAGCTAGTCGAATTTTACATTGAATCATAAGTATTTTTTCCAATTATTTAATCTAACTAGTTTCAAGTAAACATCTTCTGATCAGGAACGTGGAACAGACCTTTTTCAAAAGTTGCAGGAGAATTCCACAATGGTATTTACTCATTGCATGCAGCAAGTTATCTCACGAATAGTTTAGGAATAGTGATTCTACTTTATAAAAAAAGATCTTAAAGTTCTTGGAAAATATCTCCCTGCCACATTACTATTGAAGATATACAAGTTATTTTCAAAATGGCTTCTAGAATAGGGAATACACAAGGCAAACAGGCACGTTTGGGAATGTTTATTCAATGACACGGCATCGAAAAGTAAAAGATCAAGATTTAAAAAAAAAACAGAAACAAAGATCAAAAGAAAGAGCAATGCTAAAGTTAACAGAAAGTTAAATTATATATATATATATATATATATATATATATATATATATATATATATTTAAATTAAAGTTAAATTATATATATATATATATATTTATATATATATATATATGTATATATATATATATATATATGAAGAAATATAGTCTTAAAGTGTGCTATATTTATGGAATAAAGTGCTCAATATCAGAGATAGAGCGTGTGTAAATATAAAAGTGAACATTGAAGTCAACACTTAGAGGCGACAGGCTGTTTCAGGCTGTTTCATGCTATATATATATATATATATATATATATATATATATATATATATATATGTATATATAAGTGGTCTGCCACCTCTCCCAGACCACGTTCTGTCATTCACTTGCTTAAGCCAATTAGGTATGTCATGCGTTGTTTTCCCTAGTCTACCTTTCCCTCTATTCGACCCGTGAGTATCAGATTATCCAGGCCCTCCTTCCTCATTATGTCTAGCATGAAACAGACTATCGCCTCTAAGTGTTGACTTCTATGTTAACTTTTATATATATATATATATATTCAAGCAGCAAATTTTTTTCGAATATGTTTCTTTGAATATGATAGACAAGGGAAATTTTACGAATTTAGTTTTTCTAATATTCTTATATACTTTCACTTGCTGGGAGTAAAGTGGGTGTAAAAATTGTCCGTACTGTCTGTTGTCCCAAGAACTTTCAGCCAATTCTTTAGTCATTTTCAAGGGGATTTTGTTGTTAAGTATTGTTAATTTCTTTTAATGTTTCTCTGTTTAAGATCTAGTTTTTGTGCTATCGAAATACAAGTAGGATTATTCCGAGACGCGCGAAGTGAAATTATATATAAAAAAAAATAAAACTTAGACCTACTAATTCCACTGCTAAAGAAAGTGTTATCCTGTTGTTTTCGATTGATGAGGCTCAAGCGGCTCCATTGTTAGAACCGAACAGCCAGACTGCTCGGACATGTTATTGAATTATGATGGAGAAGACATGTACAGAACCGATTACGCATTTTGCAAGAGCCGAATACCGAAAACTGGTGTCACATGTCGTTCCACAAGGACACTTAAATTCGGAATGATCCTTCTCTGAAACCGGTTGCTCTACAATGTCATAGGATCCAGGCCACCGTGCTATTTCCCCCTAGCTAGAGAGGAGAAAAGGTGAATTCACCTTTGCCAACGATATCTGCACATAAGTGAATATAATGATCTCTAGTGAAATACGAACTTGACTCTCCGATTCGTCAATCTGAGCCACTATCCTTTACTCCACTGCCCCACCCAGAGACAACAGACACACACGGGACGACACACACACACACACACACACACACACACACATATATATATATATATATATATATATATATATATATATATATATATATATATATATATATATAGAATATAAGGTTAGAAATATAAGTGTACAAATTTAAACAAAATAAATAAGTAATAGGTCGGGTTTATATATCTAATATACTTACAAAGGTGTGTGTGTGTGTGTGTGTGTGTGTGTGTGTGTGTGTGTGTGTGTGTGTGTGTGTGTGTGTGTGTGTGTGTGTGTGAGGGGACAGTGAGGAAATAGACAAAAATGCAACTGAGAGACCATATCAAGAAGAGAGGATGCCTGATGGAGTAAAAGGTTGATATCAAATGGGCAGCAAATGAAAAAGAAAAATATTCAATGGCTGTAGAGATTAGACATAAGCCCTCGTTAGTAAGATACGACAGACAAACTAAAGTCGTAATTCTCATAGATAAGTTACGTTGCTAGATGTCCTATATATATATATATATATATATATATATATATATATATATATATATATATATATATATATGTCGGTGTGTGCGTCAAGGAATAGACAAAATGCAACTGGGGGAACATATCTAGAAGAGAGGATACCTGATGGAGTAAAATATTAGTTGAATGATAGCAAATGGTCAGCAAATGGAAGAGAAAAATATTCACTGGTTGTAGAGATTAGACATAAGCAGGAAAGATACGACAGACAATAGTATAGTCGTATTCTCATAGATAAGTTAGGTTCCTATATTTTATTAGTTTGTTCAGAAAATATCCGATTTTAGAATATATATATATATATAGAATATATATATATACATATTTAAATTAAAGTTAAATTATATATATATATATATATTTATATATATATATATATGTATATATATATATATATATATATATAATTTTAGAATTAATTTTCACAACAGCATCAATGTATTTAAACAGTGTTTAAATCGGTCAAAATTGGAACCATGAACATCTACATATTTCTGGCTTCGAGTTACAAGAGTATTTATGCCTTTATCATACAACTCTAAATGTCCGGACGTCAAGTAAGCTATGAATGTAACTGATATATCTTCTGTGCAACGGAATGTCTTTTAGGTTAAGAAAATGTCAAGGTGATTGAAAAAGTTGTCAGTAGACAGTCGAATGTTGTAGAATGGCAATGTCTAGTATCCCAAGTCGGTATTATCCTGTCAACTTTTGGCCGAGCATTGTCTTGAATCAGATTAACCAACTTCAGTTGCATTTTGCGTAACTGAATGTGCATTTCCTCCAGTTACTGGCAGTAAACTTCAATAGGGATACTCTGGTTCGATTCCAGAAAGCGGTAATGGATAACGCAGTCAACAAATCTTCTGGTGGTGCAATTTCGATTTCGGAAAAGTGTTTAGGTACTTTCTCGTGTTCAAAGCCATTGGGCCGATCGTTTACGAATGCCATCAAGGATCCATTTCTCATCAAAAGTCACTATTCGATCAAGAAAGGGCTTATTCGTATTTCGCAGATGCAGCATCGAACACATTTCAAAACGTCGACTTCTTTGGCTCTCACTGAGTGATGTAGAAGTAATTTATGGAGTTTAATGCTGATTCCTGCGGAATTTGATGAATAGAATCACATGCCAATTTTCTTAAGATGGTCTGATGTTGTTGAAATGCTAACACCCATTATCTGACAAATTTCTGTGATACCTTGACGTGGCTTTCGTTCGGCTAGTGTTTGATTGTCAATTGTAGATAGACAACCTCTAACACGTTTATCTTCAAGACTCGTATCCCCACTGCGGAACTTCAGAAAACAGCACTATACTGTCCGATCATAAATGGATGCTTCACTCTATTCTCTATTAATGTTTGCAACGTTATGTACAATATTGTTGAGAAGCATTACGGCTACTTTTGAAATTATAAAAAAGTTACAGCATCTATTTACATGTTCAAGATGAGGCGGGGGTATATAATGTTTTAATTTAAATTCAGAAAGACAGTGATATAAGATTTAGCGAAGAGGAAAATTTAATCATTAGGGATAAGTAATATATTTTTGTACGAATATTATAATAATATATTAGAAGAGAAAAAGTTTATTCCAAAGTCGGACATTATTTTCAACACAACCTGATACATGTCAGTGTATTTATGGTTATTGGGTGTCAAACTTTCAAATGTTTAATCAGTGTTGATTTTCCTTATTATTTTTCGTTGAGAATCTTATGTTCAGCGCATGTGGTTTATTGTTGGATGATGCTTTATGTGAGTGCCACCTTCGTTTTTACGGTCCTTATGTTATTCTAAGTTACAAAAATCCAAAGGTAAAAATTTATTAAATGAACAAACCCCATGAAGAGAAACCCTACCCCAAAATTGGCAAAACTTAGTTTCACCCTAATTCTTCCAATGTTCCTTCAGTGACCTATACATAGAACCTACTCAAAGAGCAGTACCTATGATCTGATTACAAAAGGCTCATAAAATATTCCAAAATAGAAAAGCTGTCCTTCTGACAAACTCAACGAATCAAAAAATATATTATTCTACCCACTAACTCTATCACAACTACAAACGAAAATAAATCTATCTAAACTCAACATAAAAATTGTCACAAATAGATTTAAATCAATACAATACTTCATCAATAAAAAAAAATAAGGCAAAACTTGAAGGAGTAATTTACTTTATCAACTGCAAGGATTGCCAAAAAGAATATAGTGGAAAAACCTCGAGAACTTTAAATAAAAGACTATATGAACACAAAATATAAATTAAAAATGCATTATAAGAAACACATTGGTTGTTCACCGTAACGACCAAAGGAATCGTTGTTTACGAAAAATGAAATTTTCGCTTTACAGCTTGCATTTTCAGCCGCGCAGAACACATCTCAATCAATATTGTCCCTTAAGTCTGGGACACTTTTCCATTGTTCAAACTGCTCGACATGCAATTCAAGTCGTTTATGTGTGAATTAAATCCACAATTCATCTCACGGATTTCTGGTATTAACCCTTCTCATTTCAATGTCTCTCAGTACATAACACTTTCTTATGTTTTATTTTACCGCGGTAACAACAAATAGTATGTGACGCTGCCTTCTGCTCATGCGTGCTTATAGTTGGTACTATTGTGGTCACGTGATCGAAGTTTGAGCTTGATCGTGTCATTTTTCTTGTTGCTGTTACAGTGTAAACATGCCCGATCCGTTAGCAGTGGGACATCATATTAAACAAGAAATGTCAAGAAATGTCAAGAAATGTCAAACGTGTTAGATTGATAAACGTTTCCTGTTTCTTCTTTATATCATTATTCTGTCGGGTTCTGATCTATATTTACTTCTCCATATATATATATATATATATATATATATATATATATATATATATATATGAGAGAGAGAGAAACAGTGTGTGTGTGTGCGCGCACGCGCGTGTGTGTGTACTTGTCTGTAAATATAGTGGGTTCTCATGTCGTGTTGAAGGTATGAGGACCTAACAGTTCAGTTTTTAGATCCGAACCATTTGCCATTTACCTTATAAAAGGATGCGATTACCGTGTTGAAGACTGATACAGTGTACCTCAACGTTTACAAGCAGTTCTTCTCAGGTTCTTCATTCTCCTATATTGGTTGCCAAATCAATAGACATCTGCCTTCGCTGCTTTTTCACACATAGCTACGTTTGTGTGTGTCCTGCTTTACGTCTTGCAAAAGTTTCAGCATAATTTCATTGGAGGTCGAAAGTTTGTTTTTCTTTTAATTTTAAAAGTGACGATCTCAAGTTCAAATCCAAGTGTCAGATGGCGATTTAGTTAAAAAAGAAATACTTAATTAAAATTTGTCTCGCCTCCATTAATTACAAGTCAAGCACGGTTAACTTTTTTTTTCTTAGAATTCAAAACTTTGTATTATTGTTATCGATTTTTTGTTGATCAGATTTTAATCTGGAGCTCATTCACCTGATTTCGACGCGACTTCTCCATCCCATCAATAATTCTGTCGCTAAAATTACACCAAGCGAAAACTAATGATATTCCATTTACTTTTATTTTTATTTATTTGTTTGTTTGTTTACTTGCTTGGATGATATTTGCTTTCCTCTGGTTTTTCGTTAGCTGTGGTCCAAATTAAACTTTGATTAAAATGTTTAATTAAATCCAGAAAAAATTCGAGAACGGGATATAAATTCCTGGACTTTTCTAAATCGGTGTAAAAAAAAAAGATGTTTAGATTATTCGTCACTTTTTTATTGCATAATACATGTTGTAATAATAGTAATAAATAAAGAACGCACAATTTTAAACATGACGAAGCTTCTGAAACTTTTCTGCTGCGAAAAATGCTAGTCGTATGCAACCTAATGCCAAATATTCTCTCGTCTGCTAATCATGGAAAGACGCAGACTTTATTTTGATGGGCACTTAACTCTTCACGATTACATTTATTGTTAGACATACAAATGCGTTCCGAATGAATCGGTATTATTAACACAATTAATGTTTCCTTACGAGGAAAGACAATGTCTTCATTTTGATGTTCAGTTAACTCTTCACGATTTCATCTAATACTATTAATGTTTCCTTACAAGAAAACGGCTTATATTATCATTACCATAGGGGTGTAAAGCAAAAGACCAAATGTGGGAAGCATCTGTATAAAAAATTATTTTGCCTTCATCTGCTTCGAAAGGCATTAAAAATTCCGTTTTAAGGTATGAACGACGACCACTGGTAATAGTAGGAATGAAGCAAATGTCTGTCACAAAAGAATGACGCACTTCACTTAGACTGTGCCACAAGGACTTTTGAATTTAGAGTTATGTCATAGACCGGCTGCCAAACAAGGCTATAGAACACAATCTGCCCTGCTATTTACCCATACCTGGGTGGGAGAAAACGTGAATTCACCTTTCTCAAGGATAATTGCACGTAAGTGAATGTAATTTATTGAACTAGACAAGTTAATTAATTACTACTAACAGAGAGAAAAATAAACATCTTAAATACACTACACCAGATTAGGTCTTAACCCTTTCAACCCTGACCACTGCATTAACGGTAGTATTGAAAAATGACGTAATGCCCAGCCACTGGTTGAATAGTGGTAGAGAAAAATGACTTAATGTCCAGCAACCGTAAAATTAAGTAAAATTAAGTATCACGACATCTGCGTCATGATAGGCAGATATATTTTGTTTCAAATCGTTACAAAGCCAATTTGAGCTCTCCGATCCAACAACCTGAGCCACTATGCTGATGGACTAACTACAATAACAAATTCATCCTTGATCCGAACTTGTTCCGAAAGTGCATTGGAAGAGAGAAAGATGCCTTCCATAAACTAAACAAAGTATTAAGAAATAGAAAAAATTCGTTACAAACAAAGAAAAGAGTACTGAACTGCTCTGTAATATCAACTCTTTTATATGTCAGTGATTGCAGGGGACAATTTCCTCATAGATGAAAAGAAGACTTGAGGCAACTGTTGATGTGTATTTACAGAAGGAGGCTGAGAATGCCATAGAAGTGGCATCTAATCAACGAGAAAGTTTTAAAGAAAGTAGAAACAAAAAAGAATAATTATGTAAAAAAATCAGATATAGACATTTGAAACTTCTAATACACATAATGAGAAAAGTAGGCCTAGAAAATTTGACACACTCAGGTTATACTGAATGTAACATTGACAGGGGAATGCTGTGAGCAACCTATCTAACAAGCTTGTATAAATAGATTGCAGAAATAAACAATAATCAATCGCCCCAAATCAAGGCGATAGAGTCGCTAAGGTTAAAAGTGTTACGAAAGGTGAAAGACTGTAGGAAGTTGTGGAGAGCCATGATTGCCCACTTCCCGAAGTCACTCGTTACATAGAAAAAGAAGATGTTATGTTCGTTTTAATAGTTGCATGAGTTGTTGTTTTTTTATGGCCTGTCTTCACGAAAAAAATATAGGTGGGTGTGGCAAGTCAGTCAATAAAAGTCAATACCCCTGCGGTAGTTGCAGCATTTTTTTTTTCAGGAATTGAAATGGAAAATCAGGTAGAATTCCGGTTTTGGTTCTCCATTTGATTCTCATCTCCTACTTCTTTGCGGCTTTATTCAGAATGAGAAGTTGCCAGGTAGATCTTGCAACACATTGCCTCCATATCGACAGCGTATACAGCTCACTGGCGGTAATTCGTTCCACAATAGATTATGAACATTTTTTTTTCAATTACTTTTCTATGCTGCCTCTTTGTTCGGACTGCGAAAAACCAATTTGCCGAGCACAATAGATCTGCGGAGACGACGAAAGAAACAATCTCCGCTGATTAACAAATTAGGACTTCACTTAATTAAATTGTGTAATATCTTCTGTCGCGAAACCAAATAAATAGATAACAGACTGAAAAAAGTAAACCAAGAATTTATACGGCCCTACATTCGTGCCTTAAAAACAAGAACCTCAACAAAGACAAAAAAAGAACCATCATGATGTCTGCAGTTCTATCAGCTAAATCCTGAACTATACGTAGCTCTATCGGTGCCTCCTGTAATCTGTAAATCAGTGTTGCTTCTACAGTACAATCATGGAGGGAATTCGTTACAGACTCCGAAGTTGTCAGCTTTTAGAACGTCACAAGCGTTAAAGCCCCTCTGAAAAAGGCTGAACAATTTCGTTATTAATAAAAAGGAACAATATACGTCCTTTTGACGTGGACATGTCGGATCTATTGGGATGGCCAAGGAAGTATTCCAAAAGCTGGGCAGAGTATTGCGAAACAGGAGGATTTCTTTGGTAACAAAGAAAACAATAGTGAGCTATTACTATTGGGGTGAAATTAATTTTCGTAGCGCTTAGCGAGGCTGCTCTGATCAACAATCGCATAATTTGTACTACAAAGTTAGGTGTTCGTTCATGTATTTGCCGTTGGCAAATCTGAGGCCATATTATACCTTGATCTTGACCACCTTCTGGCCAGTTTGCATAAACATGGACGACAGGTAGTGTTTATTATTTTGATCTTTTTCTTTTTTTCTTCTTGAAAAATCATCTCATAATAGAAATAATGAAAATAAATACCACTAAACAAAAAACTCACCTAAAACCATCAGCCTTTCTTTCTCTAATAGTCGTAGAATTCGTTCCAATTTCTTGAAATGGTTTCCTTACATCTTCGCACTTTGCGAAACTAATTTAAATTCTCCTATCTCTGCCAATTAATTCTGTGTTCCAGGCTATCTTCTTTGCCGAAAAGATTCTCGAATACATATTCATGGCCTTGGTGTTAATATCTTGAAAAGTCTTCTAATGGCAAGAGAATTGTCTCTTTAGTCCCCAGATTATTCTTTCATGTGCTTTCGACTCTCGCCATTACACGCTTTTTCCTTTATCGCTCCCCTTCTTCCCAGGACTGCAATATATTGGTCAAAATTTCTGACTATATAGAAATCTCTCCGCTCCAACCCCCCTCTCTCTCTCTGTACATTCATCGGCGAATATTTTTGTGTTTGGTGATTTTATATTTGTCATGTCAAGTGACTTATGCATTACAATGTTATTGATGTTGCCGGTATTCGGATTTTAATTTTCCTCTTCCTCAAATAGTGAATTTCCCTATCGTTTCCCTAATAAGTCTGATGAACATACTTTGTTCCTTGCCTCCTCTCTGAGCTCTTGTCGAGCAAGGAAAATGTGGCCGCGTGACAATTCAGATCACGCTGTAGTATCTGTTGATATATCTTTTGAGTCGTCTATTAGACAGGAACCCCCTATTCATAAAACCTCTTTCGGTTAGCAAGATGCTGATTGGGATTCATTTCGTGACTTTCTTTGAGACGACTGATATTCTTAATCTTCCTATTGAGAGTTGTGCTATAGAGGTTTCTTCTTAGCTTAAAGCCGGTATCGAATTTGTATCTTCTTAGAAGTACCAGGGGAAACGATATCCTTCTCCATGGTTCACATCGGCCTGTTCAGCGGGTACAGCCCACATATCTTTTTTTCCGGCTGTACCAGCGTGACAGTTCCAATCCCAACAGACGCCTATTTGTGTCTAGCCATAATAATTGTAAACATGTCCACAAAGAGACTAAGTATTTGTTTGCTCATATAATGAAGCATCGTATAGCTTCTAACAATTTTGATTCACAAGCGATTCTGTAATAGTGTAATAACATTAAGTCATATCCATCCTCTGTTTACTCGGTTTGAGGTGTTAGCATCTGCAGGTAAGGCAATGCGTTTTGCTCTTCAGTTCTCATCAAATTCTACTCTTGATTCACCTGGTGAACCTTTACCTGACTTTCCACTTAAAACTGAGTCTCTATTGAGTGATATACATATAACTACTTCTATGGTTTCTGCTGCCATCTCTAAACTGAAACCCACGACCTGATGGTATCTCTGCAGTAGTCCTGAAAGTATGTGCTCCTGGACAGAATACTGTTCTCTCGAAACTCCAAAATAAATGCCTTCCTCCTTCTTGCTTCCTTGGTTTGTTGCAAATCCTCTTCTCTAGTTCCATTTAAAAGAACTCATGTGAAAATTCTGGGCCTGCTAATCAGCCTTCCAACTCTTTTTAGAAAAGCATCAGATACCCTAATCAACTCCGTATTGACTAAGCTTCTCACCTAGCAGAGTCTTCTTTCAAATAATCAATATTGTTTTCGCTTCTCTAGGCCGACTGCTGATATATTAACGATTATCGCCGAAAGAGTCAAGTTTTCGATAAGAATGGTAAACTTGATAGGACATCTCGGAGACATATGACAAGGTTTGACATACTAGTCTATTTCACAAGTTGAAAGTTTATAGCATTTCTGGACGAATGTTTGAACTGGTTCAATCTTTCTTATCAAATCGGGAAATGAGAGTTCTCTTGAATGGCCACTCTTCTACATCCTTTTGCATTAATGCAGATGTCCCGCAGTGCTCTATCCTTGAACCTACACTGTTAGTAATCAATTACCTTCCTGATGGTATCACGTATCAACTTGGTATATATACTGATGATGTAATGATTAACTCCTGTGTTAACAGTAATTCTGATCGGTTCGATAATGTCAAAATGGAAGAATATTTTTTAAAAAATGACCTGCAAACTGAGGCAAGGAATAATTTGTTAAATTTAACGCCTCTAAAACGAAACTTCGTCTGAAAGACCCCTTTTCATTCATTCGGCATTGTTAATGCTAACCTCCAAGAGAGAGACTTGTTGCACATTGCTGGGCTAACTTTCGCTGCTGAGATGAAGTGTAAAGATTACATCGAATGAATTGCTAGGTCTGCTGCTATGAAATTTTGTTCACTGTGCCGTACTAGACAATTGCTCTTTCCAGAATCTATCTTCCATATTTATAAGTCTACTATACGTTCATGCTTTCAATATTGCTGCCACATTATGGTCTGGTGTTCCTGCTATACATTGAGAGATTGCTGATAAAATCCAAAGAAGAATCTGCAATGTTATTGTTCCCAGCCTGGCATCTCGGCTTCAGTCACTTTCCCGCCGCCGTAATGTACTTCTACATACATACATATATACATACATACATACATACACACACATATATACATATATATATATATATATATATATATATATATATATATATGTGTGTGTGTGTGTGTGTGTGTGTGTGTGTGTGTGTTGTGGACGCAGAATAGGTCTGAAAGAAAACTCGAACTCAGCAACTTAGTGCAAACATATTATTAAACAAAAGAACGAATACAAAAATGTTGCACGTCCGACTGACGGCAAAGTAAGGTAGTCAACTCGTCAACTGTAGACAGCGATATTTACTGTCCCCGCCACGAGGGAAAGATGTGGCACAAGGCCTTGTTTAACGTGGGTAATCCTGAGCCCGTAGGCTCGGCCAAAAAATGCACGTAGAAACTGTAAAAACAGAATCGGGTTGGTCAACCGCCCCGAACGAGATTCTGCATTTCGGCGGAGACTCGTCCGGGTTCCTCTCTGCTCATAGGCGGAATGTTCGACCGACTTGCTGGAACAAGTCGCAGCAAGGCTGTCAACTGTGGACTGCTCTCCTGAGAAGCATAATCTCACCGTATATATAGTAATAGGACGAATCCATTTAGTCCATAATGGTAGGTCCCATAACAATATATATATATATATATATATATATATATATATATATATACTTTCATGGTAATTGTTCTGATATATTTTTCCTTAGACTTTATTAATTTAAGCGCAGTACTAGATTGGCGGAATGATCTCATCATTTTACAGTGAAATGTCTAAACGTAACCGTAAGTTCTATGCTAACAGTTTCTTTTATCTCACTTCTCGCTTGTGGAACTCTCTTCTGGCTTCTTGGTTTCCAGTGAATTTTGATTTTTTTAAATGTTAATGCAAAGTCAATCGTTAGCCCTCTGTTTTCTTAATTTTTGTGATTTTATTGTTCTCTCTCCTTAATAATGTTTTTTTAAAAATTTTTCAAGTATCCTTTCACAATCTGTTGTCCATTGCGTTTTCGTGGCTTTATTGTCTTGCTTGAGGTGTAATGGTTAATATATATATATATATATATATATATATATATATATATATATATATATATATATATAGTTTACGAAAAACTAGGTAATCCGTATGAGGATAGAATCCAGAGAGCTCAATGAAAATCAGAGCTAATAATTTAAATAAAAACAGATTGCTTTAAGGTTCCATATTAAAGCAATCTGTTTTTATTTAAAATATATATATATATATATTGTGATACACAGAGAGTTTCGTTGTATCACCGCTCATCAGTGTGGCTAGACGTCCGGTTGCCTCTAGCTGGGATCGAAACCCGGCTGAACTGGCGTCAGTCAGAAAATTTGCCACTAAACCGTTGACGCACGGCAAGGATGAATGTGAATTTAAGCGTATTTATTTTTAGATGAACACGCCAGTGACTGAGAGAAGTAGTAGCTCAACCGAAATAATTTTTCAGGAGCATATTGTTTCGCTGTATCACAGCTCATCATTGTGGCTAAACGCCTGGTTGCTTCTAGATAGAATCGAAACCCGGCCGAATTAAGTATATATATTAAATTGTACATATATTTGGTGTGTGTCTTAAGTCTTGGATACTTGCAATATTTCTTTTGATAGCAACCCACTTATAACATGTATAAACACACCAAGAGATTTAACAGGCATTTCTTCGCTCTTCTGTTCAATATATACCGAGTGTAACAGCAAAATTGTCCAAATCGTCTAACAGTATGGGATAATTGTCCATACTACAAAATATTTAATATCTAGAAAACCACTACACTAATCCAGTTTCTTTTTTCCAGATTTTCAGATAAGGCATTTAGCCATCTTGCTACCATTTGTCGTAAGAATCTTTAAAGAATCCTTTGAGTTATTCAGCTAGAAAGAGAACAGGGTAAAATTACTATGTCTTTCCAACTGAGCTTCTTTTATTGAGACGAAAAATATAATTCCTACCTTCAGTAATGGTACCAGCATTCATACTCTGGCTTCCATCTTCAAAGTCCATTCGAGAACCATCAAGAGAACGGTGAATAAGTTTTAAAAAGAGGGAACAGTAGCGCGGAAAACTCGATCAAGAGATCACAACAGTAAGAGAAATCATCATTTCAACTTAGAGCCAAATTAAATTCTCAATGTTTAAAGTAGAGTCCAATAGTGTTATAAAATCTCGGAGAATTCCAGTAAGATATCTTTAATCATTTCTAACACACAACGGTTCAAAGCTTAATCAAACAATTGGATATAACTAAATACATTCTTATTGTCCAAAGTAGAGTCCAATAGTGTTATAAAATCTCGGAGAATTCCAGTAAGATATCTTTAATCATTTCTAACACACAACGGTTCAAAGCTTAATCTAACAATTGGATATAACTAAATACATTCTTATTGTTCAAAGTAGAGTCCAATAGTGTTATAAAATCTCGGAGAATTCCAGTAAGATATCTTTAATCATTTCTAACACACAACGGTTCAAAGCTTAATCTAACAATTGGATATAACTAAATACATTCTTATTGTTCAAAGTAGAGTCCAATAGTGTTATAAAATCTCGGAGAATTCCAGTAAGATATCTTTAATCATTTCTAACACACAACGGTTCAAAGCTTAATCTAACAATTGGATATAACTAAATACATTCTTATTGTTCAAAGTAGAGTCCAATAGTGTTATAAAATCTCGGAGAATTCCAGTAAGATATCTTTAATCATTTCTAACACACAACGGTTCAAAGCTTAATCAAACAATTGAATATAACTAAATACATTCTTATTGTCCAAAGTAGAGTCCAATAGTGTTATAAAATCTCGGAGAATTCCAGTAAGATATCTTTAATCATTTCTAACACACAACGGTTCAAAGCTTAATCTAACAATTGGACATAACTAAATACATTCTTATTGTTCAAAGTAGAGTCCAATAGTGTTATAAAATCTCGGAGAATTCCAGTAAGATATCTTTAATCATTTCTAACACACAACGGTTCAAAGCTTAATCTAACAATTGGACATAACTAAATACATTCTTATTGTTCAAAGTAGAGTCCAATAGTGTTATAAAATCTCGGAGAATTCCAGTAAGATATCTTTAATCATTTCTAACACACAACGGTTCAAAGCTTAATCTAACAATTGGATATAACTAAATACATTCTTATTGTTCAAAGTAGAGTCCAATAGTGTTATAAAATCTCGGAGAATTCCAGTAAGATATCTTTAATCATTTCTAACACACAACGGTTCAAAGCTTAATCTAACAATTGGATATAACTAAATACATTCTTATTGTTCAAAGTAGAGTCCAATAGTGTTATAAAATCTCGGAGAATTCCAGTAAGATATCTTTAATCATTTCTAACACACAACGGTTCAAAGCTTAATCTAACAATTGGATATAACTAAATACATTCTTATTGTTCAAAGTAGAGTCCAATAGTGTTATAAAATCTCGGAGAATTCCAGTAAGATATCTTTAATCATTTCTAACACACAACGGTTCAAAGCTTAATCTAACAATTGGATATAACTAAATACATTCTTATTGTTCAAAGTAGAGTCCAATAGTGTTATAAAATCTCAGAGAATTCCAGTAAGATATCTTTAATCATTTCTAACACACAACGGTTCAAAGCTTAATCTAACAATTGGATATAACTAAATACATTCTTATTGTTCAAAGTAGAGTCCAATAGTGTTATAAAATCTCGGAGAATTCCAGTAAGATATCTTTAATCATTTCTAACACACAACGGTTCAAAGCTTAATCAAACAATTGAATATAACTAAATACATTCTTATTGTCCAAAGTAGAGTCCAATAGTGTTATAAAATCTCGGAGAATTCCAGTAAGATATCTTTAATCATTTCTAACACACAACGGTTCAAAGCTTAATCTAACAATTGGACATAACTAAATACATTCTTATTGTTCAAAGTAGAGTCCAATAGTGTTATAAAATCTCGGAGAATTCCAGTAAGATATCTTTAATCATTTCTAACACACAACGGTTCAAAGCTTAATCTAACAATTGGACATAACTAAATACATTCTTATTGTTCAAAGTAGAGTCCAATAGTGTTATAAAATCTCGGAGAATTCCAGTAAGATATCTTTAATCATTTCTAACACACAACGGTTCAAAGCTTAATCTAACAATTGGATATAACTAAATACATTCTTATTGTTCAAAGTAGAGTCCAATAGTGTTATAAAATCTCGGAGAATTCCAGTAAGATATCTTTAATCATTTCTAACACACAACGGTTCAAAGCTTAATCTAACAATTGGATATAACTAAATACATTCTTATTGTTCAAAGTAGAGTCCAATAGTGTTATAAAATCTCGGAGAATTCCAGTAAGATATCTTTAATCATTTCTAACACACAACGGTTCAAAGCTTAATCTAACAATTGGATATAACTAAATACATTCTTATTGTTCAAAGTAGAGTCCAATAGTGTTATAAAATCTCGGAGAATTCCAGTAAGATATCTTTAATCATTTCTAACACACAACGGTTCAAAGCTTAATCTAACAATTGGATATAACTAAATACATTCTTATTGTTCAAAGTAGAGTCCAATAGTGTTATAAAATCTCAGAGAATTCCAGTAAGATATCTTTAATCATTTCTAACACACAACGGTTCAAAGCTTAATCTAACAATTGGATATAACTAAATACATTCTTATTGTTCAAAGTAGTGTCCAATAGTGTTATAAAATCTCAGAGAATTCCAGTAAGATAACTTTAATCATTTCTAACACACAACGGTTCAAAGCTTAATCTAACAATTGGATATAACTAAATACATTCTTATTGTTCAAAGTAGAGTCCAATAGTGTTATAAAATCTCGGAGAATTCCAGTAAGATATCTTTAATCATTTCTAAGATACATCGGTTCAAATCTTAATCGAAATATTGTAGATTTTTCTGTTAAACTTGATATATATGAGTCTGATTCGCTACCTCTTCGTCACCGAAGCCAGTTGAAACAGTTGGTATGACGTTTGTCTGATAACGTAATTGTCCGGGTTTCAATTCTCGGTAGTGGATGCACACTGCTGATGAATCCCAAATATGGAACGAAACGGCCGTCCAGTGCTTTCTGCATTCTGTTGAGGTTTCTTCTCGACTCGATGAATTATTTAATTATATATATATATATATATATGTGTGTGTGTGTGTGTATATAATGAAATCTATTATTACACATAGGTAGAGATAAATAGTTTCCTATTCTCTAAACAAAATTATCGCTTTTATCGTAGCAAAGAAACAAATTTTATCGCTAAGACGTTTTTAGAAGATATGAATAGCAAAACTTCTTAAAAGGTTAAAACATTTTTTTTCATTTGTGCCTCCATTTTGTTGGATAACCAAGTTTACGCGTTTGATCAAATTATTGACAGGCTATCTATAATTTGAAGTGTTTGCCCAACTTCTAAGGAATGTTTCCTACTTAAAGGAATATTATGCACTGACTTTGTGGTTTCAAACATTTCCATCAGACGAGTAATTGTTGATAGAGCAAAAGGATCTTATTTTAAATTTGTTCCTTGTTTTTTAAGCTCCCATCGTTACTACTGCACTTTCACGAACAACTGAAAATTTGTGTGTCATTTCATAAACCCTATTTCATACGCATTTGTTTCAAAATATATGTTGTTTTGACAATTATTTACATTGCATTGGGACGAAAGGACGAGGGGGGAGTACAACGCTATGCAATCGATCCCACGTCGGATTTATCATCACTTACCGTAATAAAGTAGAATGACCAAACGCGTCGGCAAGGACTAAGTACTATTTTTTATTTGTCTCTTTTATTCAATTTGTCTTCTCTACAGATATATTCTGAGAACTTTCATATATATATATATATATGTAATTCTCAACAGTTTTCAATCTGATTCTCTGACTTGTCTTCAAGAAGCGAGAGCAAGATCTAAAAGTTCAGTCAATCTAACAGTGATCTCATCCCACAATCCTCACCCTTGCTTCATATGCGGCCTACTTTGTAAATCACGAGCAGATCTTAAGTGCCACTTAGGATTATCGCACTAAATTTCATAACTCAATCAATTCGTTAAGTTGTCAAATACTCATACGTCGAAACCGACGAGAGAGTCCATTACATATATATATATATACATATATATATATATATATATATGTATATATATATATACATATATATATATATATATATATATATATATATATATATATATATATATATACATATATATATATATATATATATATATATGATACTAATGATATTAATACATAAATGATAAATATCTATATAAACATATACACATATATATACATATATACATATACATGCACACACCCCCATGCACAATATACATATAAGCACACATATATTTATATATCTTCACTACGCTTTTATTTCGATTTTTAATCTAGTTTGGTGGTATCATAAGCATTAATCGTAGGAGGTTAGATTTATAATTAAATTTAATTAGCATTGTTGAAATTGAAGTGAATATGTCAGTGTTTATATATATATATATATATATATATATATATATGTATATATATATATATATATATGTTCCGACTGTTCCGACCAAAATAATAGTAAGAACAAACCACAACATCCCACCCCAAAATTCAACAAATAGATTTAGTCAATGACAAATAAACAAATATATAAGATAAAAAATAAAAATGAAAATAAATAAAAACAAGCAAAACAATTTAACCCAAATAAATAAGCAAACAACCGACTTCCGGCAAATGACCGCCATAATAGACTACCAACAATAAGCTATATAAACAAATTTTTACTACATTAACAAAAAACACCGATCAAAATAAAAAATAAATATATAAGATAAAAAAAAACAAATGAAAAAAAAACAAAAAAACAAACAAAAAACAAGCAAAATAATTTGACATAAATAAATAAACAAATAAGCGACTTCCGGTAAAGGTAACCGCCAAAATAGACTACCCATAATGCACCACTGACCCTTATATATAAATAGCCGAGAAAAATAACAACACTAGTTGCCTGACGATTGCACTAGCATGAAACAGACTGTCGCCTCTAAGTGCTGACTTCCATGTCCACTTTTATATTTACACACGCTCTATCTCTGATATTGAGCACTTTATCCCATAAATATAGCACACTTTAAGACTATATTTCTTCATATATATATATATATATATATATATATATATATATATATATATATATATATATATATGTATATATATATACATATATATATATATATATATATATATATCAAGACTTAGATATTTAAAATAAATAAATCAATACACTAAACATTTTAATAAAATCAAATAAATTTTAAATAATGATTACATGAAAAAATTAGAAACAACATATACTACCTTTCGTTGATTAAAAATCAAGTCACTTACGTGATATTCGCTTGGGTGATCATGCATTTTTTCGATTCATTATTCACTTGGCAGAATTCCTGCAGTAAGATGCAGTTTCTGTCTGCGGCAGACTGGCTGCTCCTCTCCTTTTTTCTCTCTCTCACTCTGTCTCTCTCGCTATATACATACATACATATACATACATATATATACATAAATATATATACATATATATATATATATATATATATATATATATATATATATATATATATATAGACAATATTAGTGGTGAATATACACATACATATGCAATTATATATATACACATACATATATGTATAAAAATAATTCCAAGAGGATATGATCCAGGTAGAACTCAATGACAGAGTAAGGATATAATAAAAAGGCTGAAACACTAATACTCCATGGTTAATATTCCATATTAGTGTTTAAGTCTTTTTATATTATATATATATATATATATATATATATATATATATATATATATATATATAAGATATGATGTGTAAATTTTATATTTTTCATTTCGAGCATGCGCGTTGTTTGTTTGTGTTTTTATTTTGTTGATTGCGCTGTATAATAGGGTCAGTTGGGCACCGTCTGTGAGAAAAAGTGCACCATCACACAATTCACTAAATTTGGAAGCAGCATGCTGTACTGCTTGGCATTCGCACCGGAAGCTCCAATTCGAACATTTCAGTGTGTTTGAGCGTCAATCTGAGCAAAGTGCAGTGCCTTTAGAAAGAGTTGGATGAGTCTAATTGTGATTACGAAAGTGTTTAGAGTGATCATCAGTGATGGTGACGTTATGCCTCCATTCATCTTCCCACAAGTACTCAGAATCAACACGGAGGCCTACATCAACTGCCTTGAGGAGGTAATTCTGCCTTGGATAAAGAGGATGGCTGTTGGAAGACCCTAACTTTGGCAACAGGAGTTTGCACTATGTCTCACATGCAAGAGAAACCAGTCATGGCTGTCAGACAATTTCTGCGACCACATCAGTCCTTAA
>OZ038513.1:33118448-33145948 GCA_964036315.1 Acanthosepion esculentum
GCTACTTTGACCACTACAATCTTAACCTTTTCAAGTCTATCGTCAACCATATATTGCTTCTTTGACAACTACAATCTTAAACGTTTCAAGTCTCCGGTCAACCCTAGATTGCTTCTTTGACAACTACAAACTTAACCTTTCAAGTCTATGGTCAACCGCACATTGCTTCTTTGGCCACTACAATCTTAACCTTTTGAAGTCTACGGTCAAGCGTAGATTGCTTCTTTGACAACTAAAATCTTAACCTTTTCAAGTCTACGGTCAACCTTAAATTGCTTCTTTGGCAACTACAATCTTAACCTTATCAAGTCTATGGTCACCCGTAGATTGCTTCTTTGACCACAACAATATTAATCTTTTCACGTCTACGGTCAACCCTAGATTGCTTCTTTGACAACTACATTTTTAACATTTCCATGTCTCCGGTCAATCCTAGATTGCTACTTTGACCACTACGATCTTAACCTTTTCAATTCTATGAGCAACCGTAGATTGCTTCTTTGACAAATACAATCTTAACCTTTTCAAAGTCTACGGTCAATTGTGGATTGCTATTTTGGCCATTACAATCTTAACATTTTCTAGTCTATGGTCACCTGTAGATTGCTACTTTGCCCACTACAATCTTAACTTTTCAAGACTATGGTCAACTGTAAATTGCTTCCTTGACAACTACAATCTTAACCTTTTCAAGTCTATGGTCAACCGTAGATTGCTTCTTTGACGATTACAATCTTAACCTTTTCAAGTCTATGTTCAACCATATATTTCTTCTTTGACAACTACAAACTTAACCTCTTCAAGCCTATGGTCAACCGTAGATTGCTTCTTTGACGATTACAATCTTAAGCTTTTCAAGTCTATGGTCAACCGTAGATTGCTTCTTTGACGACTACAATCTTAACCTTTTCAAGTCTATGGTCAACCGTAGATTGCTTCTTTGACGACTACAATCTTAACCTTTTCAAGTCTATGGTCAACCGTAGATTGCTTCTTTGACGACTACAATCTTAACCTTTTCAAGTCTATGGTCAACCGTAGATTGCTTCTTTGACGACTACAATCTTAACCTTTTCAAGTCTATGGTAAACCGTAGATTGCTTCTTTGACGACTACAATCTTAACCTTTTCAAGTCTATGGTAAACCGTAGATTGCTTCTTTGACGACTACAATCTTAACCTTTTCAAGTCTATGGTAAACCGTAGATTGCTTCTTTGACGACTACAATCTTAACGTTTTCAAGTCAAAGGTCAACCGTAGATTGCTTCTTTGACGACTACAATCTTAACCTTTTCAAGTCTATGGTCAACCGTAGATTGCTTCTTTGACGACTACAATCTTAACCTTTTCAAGTCTATGGTCAACCGTAGATTGCATCTTTGACGACTACAATCTTAACCTTTTCAAGTCTATGGTCAACCGTAGATTGCTTCTTTGACGACTACAATCTTACCTTTTCAAGTCTATGGTAAACCGTAGATTGATTCTTTGACGACTACAATCTTAACCTTTTCAAGTCTATGGTAAACCGTAGATTGCTTCTTTGACGACTACAATCTTAACCTTTTCAAGTCTATGGTCAACCGTAGATTGCTTCTTTGACGACTACAATCTTAACCTTTTCAAGTCAAAGGTCAACCGTATATTGCTTATTTGACGACTACAATCTTAACCTTTTCAAGTCTATGGTCAACCGTAGATTGCTTCTTTGACGATTACAATCTTAACCTTTTCAAGTCAATGGTCAACCGTATATTGCTTCTTTGACGACTACAATCTTAACCTTTTCAAGTCTATGGTCAACCGTAGATTGCTTCTTTGACGACTACAATCTTAACCTTTTCAAGTCTATGGTCAACCGTAGATTGCTTCTTTGACGACTACAATCTTAACCTTTTCAAGTCTATGGTCAACCATAGATAGCTTCTTTGACGACTACAATCATAACCTTTTCAAGTCTATGGTCAACCGTAGATTGCTTCTTTGACGACTACAATCTTAACCTTTTCAAGTCTATGGTCAACCGTATATTGCTTCTTTGACGACTACAATCTTAACCTTTTCAAGTCTATGGTCAACCGTAGATTGCTTCTTTGACGACTACAATCTTAACCTTTTCAAGTCTATGGTCAACCGTATATTGCTTCTTTGACGACTACAATCTTAACCTTTTCAAGTCTATGGTCAACCGTATATTGCTTCTTTGACGACTACAATCATAACCTTTTCTAGTCTATGGTCACCTGTAGATTGCTACTTTGCCCACTACAATCTTAACTTTTCAGGTCTATGGTCAACTGTAAATTGCTTCCTTGACAACTACAATCTTAACCTTTTCAAGTCTATGTTCAACCATATATTTCTTCTTTGACAACTACAAAATTAACCTCTTCAAGCCTATGGTCAACCGTAGATTGCTTCTTTGACGATTACAATCTTAACCTTTTCAAGTCTATGGTCAACCGTAGATTGCTTCTTTGACGACTACAATCTTAACCTTTTCATTTATATGGTCAACCGTAGATTGCTTCTTTGACGACTACAATCTTAACCTTTTCAAGTCTATGGTAAACCGTAGATTGCTTCTTTGACGACTACAATCTTAACCTTTTCAAGTCTATGGTCAACCGTAGATTGCTTCTTTGACGACTACAATCTTAACCTTTTCAAGTCTATGGTCAACCGTAGATTGCTTATTTGACGACTACAATCTTAACCTTTTCAAGTCTATGGTCAAGCGTAGATTGCTTCTTTGACGACTACAATCTTAACCTTTTCAAGTCTATGGTCAACCGTAGATTGCTTCTTTGACGACTACAATTTTAACCTTTTCAAGTCTATGGTCAACTGTAGATTGCTTCTTTGACGACTACAATCTTAACCTTTTCAAGTCTATGGTCAACCGTAGATTGCTTTTTTGACGACTACAATCTTAACCTTTTCAAGTCTATGGTCAACCGTAGATTGCTTCTTTGACGACTACAATCTTAACATTTTCAAGTCTATGGTCAACCGTAGATTGCTTCTTTGACGACTACAATCTTAACCTTTTCAAGTCTATGGTAAACCGTAGATTGCTTCTTTGACGACTACAATCTTAACCTTTTCAAGTCTATGGTCAACCGTAGATTGCTTCTTTGACGACTACAATCTTAACCTTTTCAAGTCAAAGGTCAACCGTAGATTGCTTCTTTGACGACTACAATCTTAACCTTTTCAAGTCTATGGTCAACCGTAGATTGCTTCTTTGACGATTACAATCTTAACCTTTTCAAGTCTATGGTCAACCGTATATTGCTTCTTTGACGACTACAATCTTAACCTTTTCAAGTCTATGGTCAACCGTAGATTGCTTCTTTGACGACTACAATCTTAACCTTTTCAAGTCTATGGTCAACCATAGATTGCTTCTTTGACGACTACAATCATAACCTTTTCAAGTCTATGGTCAACCGTAGATTGCTTCTTTGACGACTACAATCTTAACCTTTTCAAGTCTATGGTCAACCGTATATTGCTTCTTTGACGACTACAATCTTAACCTTTTCAAGTCTATGGTCAACCGTATATTGCTTCTTTGACGACTACAATCTTAACCTTTTCAAGTCTATGGTCAACCGTAGATTGCTTCTTTGACGACTACAATCTTAACCTATTCAAGTCTATGGTCAACCGTATATTGCTTCTTTGACGACCACAATCATAACCTTTTCAAGTCTATGGTCAACCGTAGATTGCTTCTTTGACGACTACAATCTTAACCTTTTCAAGTCTATGGTCAACCGTAGATTGCTTCTTTGACGACTACAATCTTAACCTTTTCAAGTCTATGTTCAACCATATATTTCTTCTTTGACAACTACAAACTTAACCTCTTCAAGCCTATGGTCAACCGTAGATTGCTTCTTTGACGATTACAATCTTAAGCTTTTCAAGTCTATGGTCAACCGTAGATTGCTTCTTTGACGACTACAATCTTAACCTTTTCAAGTCTATGCTCAACCGTAGATTGCTTCTTTGACGACTACAATCTTAACCTTTTCAAGTCTATGGTCAACCGTAGATTGCTTCTTTGACGACTACAATCTTAACCTTTTCAAGTCTATGGTCAACCGTAGATTGCTTCTTTGACGACTACAATCTTAACCTTTTCAAGTCTATGGTAAACCGTATATTGCTTCTTTGACAACTACAATCTTAACGTTTTCAAGTCTATGGTAAACCGTAGATTGCTTCTTTGACGACTACAATCTTAACCTTTTCAAGTCTATGGTAAACCGTAGATTGCTTCTTTGACGACTACAATCTTAACCTTTTCAAGTCTATGGTAAACCGTAGATTGCTTCTTTGACGACTACAATCTTAACCTTTTCAAGTCTATGGTCAACGGTAGATTGCTTCTTTGACGACTACAATCTTAACCTTTTCAAGTCTATGGTCAACCGTAGATTGCTTATTTGACGACTACAATCTTAACCTTTTCAAGTCTATGGTCAAACGTAGATTGCTTCTTTGACGACTACAATCTTAACCTTTTCAAGTCTATGGTCAACCGTAGATTGCTTTTTTGACGACTACAATCTTAACCTTTTCAAGTCTATGGTCAACTGTAGATTGCTTCTTTGACAACTACAAACTTAACCTCTTCAAGTCTATGGTCAACCGTAGATTGCTTCTTTGACGATTACAATCTTAACCTCTTCAAGTCTATGGTCAACCGTAGATTGCTTCTTTGACGACTACAATCTTAACCTTTTCAAGTCTATGGTCAACCGTAGATTGCTTCTTTGACGACTACAATCTTAACCTTTTCAAGTCTATGGTAAACCGTAGATTGCTTCGTTGACGACTACAATCTTAACCTTTTCAAGTCTATGGTCAACCGTAGATTGCTTCTTTGACGACTACAATCATAACCTTTTCAAGTCTATGGTCAACCGTAGATTGCTTCTTTGACGACTCCAATCATAACCTTTTCAACTCTATGGTCAACCGTAGATTGCTTCTTTGACGACTACAATCTTAACCTTTTCAAGTCTATGGTAAACCGTAGATTGCTTCTTTGACGACTACAATCTTAACCTTTTCAAGTCTATGGTCAACCGTAGATTGCTTCTTTGACGACTACAATCTTAACCTTTTCAAGTCTATGGTCAACCGTAGATTGCTTCTTTGACGACTACAATCTTAACCTTTTCAAGTCTATGGTCAGAAGAAAACGAAAAGTAGTATTAGTCGTCGAAAGGAAAAAGCTGAAAACGTATTACTAGAAGTAGCAGTAGAAGAAGAAAAATTAGTAATAGTAGTAGAAGAAAGCGAAAACATAGTTATAGTAGCAGTAGTAGTAGTCGAAGAAAAATTAGTAATGATAATGAAAGAAGAAGCAGAAAACGTTGCAGTAGTAAAAGAAGAAATGTAGTAGTAGTCGTAATAGGAAAAAAGAAGCTGAAAACATATTAACAGTAGTAGTATTAGAAGAAGAGTAGTAGTAGTAGTTGAAAAAGAAGGGGAAAACATATCAGTAGTAGTAGCTAGCTGTAGTAGTAGGAAAAAAGTAATACTTGTAGTAGTAGTAGTCGTAGAAGAAGGAGAAGCAGAAAACGTATTAGTAGTAGTAGCGGTAGTAGTAGAGAAAGAAAAGTAGTTGTAGTCGTAAAAGTAGTAGACAATATATTAGTAGCAGTAGTAGAAGGAAAAGTTGCAGTAGAAGAAGAAAACATATTAGTATTAGTAGCAGTACTAGAAGAAAAAGTAGTAGTAATACAAGAAGAAAAAGTAGCAATAGTAATAATAGTGGGGGAAACTGAAAAGTCGTAGTAGTAGCAGTAGTAGCAAGTGTAGCGAAAGCCGAAGAAAAAGTAGCAGTAGTCGAAGACAAAAGAAGAGTAGTAGTAGCAGTAGTAATAGCAGAAAGGAGGAAGTATTAGTAGTAATATTAGAGGTATTAGTAGTAGTAAAAGAGGAACGTTAGAAGATAGAAAGAAGAAAGAAAGGGAAAAAGTGGATAGTTAATTTGTGGACTGAGATTGTACTAACAAATATTCGACGAGTGGGAATTGCTAAAATCGCATTAGTACAGGAAGCACCTTAAAGAGTTCACGTGCCGATAAAGCAGAGGAGTTGGTCGCTTCGCCACTTAATCCTCGACGCGTTCTGGACACACGTTGGTTCTTTGACGCGAGATACAGCCAGCTGCTCTCGACATTAGAAACGGCAGCCGAGATGTTTGCGGAGATGGTGCGATTGGAATGAGGTTATTGGCAGCGAGCGACTGATCAGGATTTTTCATCTTGTTAGGTCGATTCAGTGTATACCTTCCAACAACCGAACGGCGATTGGCAGATGGGAGAGACAAAGAATTTTACAAAGGTTTATCGACGTTTAGATTTATTCGCGTACATATTTGCGGCCGGATATGTAATGAATATACATAGAGATTAATCGATTACAGTAATCAATCTAGCCGAAAATGAATGGGTATGGGTATATATATATATCACTTGAATATATATATATATATATATATATATATATATATCACTTGAAAATATATATATATGTATATATATATATATATAGAGAGAGAGAGATACGATAGAATTTGTTAATTATAATTAAGTAATTCATTGAGTCTGAAAGAAACCTCAACAGATGCAGAATCAATGAATTACTGAATTATATATATATATATATATATATATATATATATATATATATTATCACTTGATTATTAGTATGATAATTCCAAGTAGGATATAAATTCCATTTCCCCTCCCCATGTCTATCTCTCTTTCTATTCCCCCTCAAACACCTTATATATGAAAATATCTGCCTTTGGCCCCATTTTTTCTTTCCCCTTTTAATATAAATTTCCTTTTTCTCTTTACTTTCACTCCTTCCTTTTTTTCTTCTTTTCCTTTTCCTTGTGTCTGAATAAATTGAACATATATTTTTATAAAAATGGTCTGAAGAGATGGACGTTTCAAGTACACGATATAAATTATCACCTGACCTGATGGATTTTTAAGGATTCTGTGTTCATTATATATATATATATATATATATATATATATATATATATATATATATATATATATGTTCATTATACATATATATATATATATTCATTATACATATATATATATATTCATTATATATATATATATATGTTCATTATACATATATATATATATATTCATTATACATATATATATATATTCATTATATATATATATATATATATATATATATATATATTCATTATATATATATATATATATATATATATATATATATATATATATATATATATATAATAAACTGAACTCTTTATTTCCTTAAGGACACATGGCTCAGTGGATAAAGTCGTTGGTTAGATCTAGTGAGAGGACCCAAAGAATGTGAGTTTAATACCTGGTTAAGGCGGAGGAGAACTTGGAGAGGGGAATTAACAGGAGATAACTGATAACTGACATCCATTAGACATAGCACGTGGGACTAGAACAGTCTAGCCCACCGAGCGAAATAAAGGGTTAAGTTCGACATTCCAACCACCCGAAGAGGGTCGGAGCCTACAGCAGCAGAAATGTTGCGATAAATATGGCAACAAAGATGAGGGCGATAGTCTGAACAATATATAAATGTTAAATCTAAATTTGTTTTATTTAATCGGTAAAGTATGTTAGATTATTTTGTGTACTTTTGTACTAGTGAGCAAACAAAAATGAGCTGAATCATTTTATAGTACACCCATAGAAGATTAACCAATCAGAAGACTAGAAATATTCGACCCGACTTGCATAAAGGCGGCCATTTTGTTTTCTTTTTCGGAAGATCTAATGATAACCTGTCAGGAGACCTGCAAAACTACGTTTTCCTACTCTCTCCAAATATCCACTGCCAACCTCTGATATGGAAGACCTTAAGAATTCCTGAATAGGTGCTACGAGACTTTGGTGCTGTTACATTGGACAAATTAATTCCTACGTCGGATTGCTACATTCAAACTACATTGAACATGTATTACAAAGTACCCCAAATTCCTTTTGTTTTTCTTTGTTCTCACCCCCTCAAGTATTTTCGCATGTTCCTACATAATGATAAGGCATGTAGCAGTCCAAACGTAATATATTTACTTTTTGTAACTAATGCAAAAAAGGAAAATATATCGATGAAACAGGTACGGAATTTCATTTTTGTTTTAATAACCATAAAAAAACTATCAAAGACAACATCATCAATTTCACTGTAGCTGAACATTTCAACCAATAGTATTGGAAACGAACTATAATATCGGAAAATAACCATAGTATTGATAACGTTCGATGCGTTTGTATCGTCTTCATTTAAATGCCAATAAAACTGCCGAAAGTCTGAGTTAAAATACATACTTAAAATAATTTCAAACCTCCCACAGCCACAATTGTGCCAAACAACTAGCTCAAATCGACTAGATTTGTAGCGGACCGTTGGGGTGAAGATGTGAAGAGATATCAGAAGGTTAAAATTTCCTGCTAGTCGGTCCAGCTACATGGGAATGTTGGGCTTTAATTAAATCCAAAGAAGACAAAGAAAACAAACAAGTCCGATATATATGGGTAAACAAATATATTAATAACAAGTTACACAGAGACATGAACAATTACATAGTGTTTGTATGGGAAAATTATGTGTGTGTTGTGAGTGTTCGTACCTACGTGTATTGTCCTTAGCGCGTTCCCAGAATTTGGGAAACGCTGTAACTGTGAGAGGTCACTTATAGGTGTTAGTTGAAAAGAGAGATTTACCTCCACACGAGGTGGCGGCCCAAGGCCTAAATGGAAAAGAGAGGTCGAAGCGAAGGGTCAGCCAGTATTTATAGCCAGGGGAGAGAGACCACTGTCTAAGAATTAAGGAACTGAGGAGGAGCTAACTCCGACAGATTTTATCGGTAACACATGCGGAAAAAGTGCCTCCTTACTGTAAAGTTCAGTTTTTAATATCTTTTCTTAATGTGCTTCTATTTGGTCTCGAGGACTCAAATATATAATAAACAATAATAATCATAATAATTCCTTTGATATCTGGTGTATACACATTTCTTCCGTGCCCCGACCAGAAACCTAAAGTCAGAAATTGTATCATAATATTTTCCACTGAGCATTAAAAGAACCTACATTTTACATAGATAAAACACTTCATAACGTATGAGCTGTACTTGTGTGTACAATTTATTATTATTATTATTGTCTCTATTTCCTTTGATTTCTGGTGTGTACACATTTCTTTCCGGGTCCCGCCCAGAGACCTAAGGTTAGAAATGGCATCATGACACTTTCCACTGACAAAAAAAAAAAAAAAGCACATATTTTACATAGATGAAGCTCTTCGTAAAGTGTGGGCTGTACTTGTGAGAACATTTTTTTTTGTATTTCTTTGAGGCATGGGCTTCCAGGAATCCCTTCAATTAGTCTACTGGAATCATTCCCAACCAATCCTAGGGATCCAGCTACAACAAGGATTGATGATGTTCCCATCTACCACATTATTATTATTATTATTATTATTATTATTATTATTATTATTATTATTATTATTGTTGTTGTTGTTGTTGTTGTTGTTGTTGTTGCTTTTATTTCTTCTTTCATAAGATTACGTGGATAATGTTTCTTTAGTATTTATACATATGTTTATATACAACAAGAAAAATCGCATTCTCCATTGTCGTAAATGTCCTTTTCCGCGGCTTGTTGCCAATGATGGCGGAATAGTTGTTTGCAGGAGAAAGTTTAATTCACACCTTTCCTAAGTGTATTTACGAGAAAGTAAATGCAAAGAACTCGACAGAATTTCGAATTTGTCTCCCCAATTTCGCGTTCCGGTTTTTCTCCACTCCCTCTGTATGTTCAATAGCGGGACAATTTCCTTCTTTTAGCCTTAGTTGGCGACCAGTCTAGGAAAAGGAAAACTCAAGGTTCAAAACCGGTTGGGCTATAACGGACAACTCCATCGTGTAAAAACCTACCGGCTACGCAAACGGCAAAAGCGACAGCTGATGCGGTGACGGCGAGGCTCTGTTTCTGCACAGTCGAATAGGATGACATTAAAGAGGAGAAGAATGGGTGGAGGAGGAAGAGAGGAGGGAGAAGTATTAGTATAAGCTTGTCACGGAAAATGTTTTCAGTTCAACAAAGAAGTACTCATTTAAAAGAAGCTCGCCGTCCGCGGGTTAACCAGACTTAATTGTATTTGGTTAACCTGTAATCTGATACGCCATGTTATGGAAACATGAAAACTTCAACAGCGCTAAATCGACTTGTCTATCAGAAATTCGATCGATGTAACGACCGTTGCACTGAATCAAATTCCGCACCCTCGGTTTCAGAGTTTAATTCATCGGCCATACCGAGCATGTCGATGGAGTCGCAAAACGGATTTACACGCGAGTTGTTAGTACCCAACACGTCGTGCCAACCAACGAAATCAAAGACGGCATTCCAATCACCCACAAACTGATCGATCGATCTGTCGCATGGCTCTTTCTGGCTGGTGTACTCATAAACATTTTATGATAACATCAAACACGTTATTTAAACTATTTATATTGTCCTTATCTTTGTTGATATTATCACAACGTTTCGACTGTTTTTTAAACAGAGGAGGGAAAATGTGACATCGAATGCTGAAGGCGTAAGGGAATAGCAAAAGATGCCTTCTAAAAGATAAGCAAAGTATTAAGAAACAGGAAAATCTGGTTAGAAACAAAGAAAAGAGTACTGACTTCTTATGTAATATCGCTCCACCTACATGGCACTAAATAGTGGATAATTTCCTCACAGATGAAGAAGAGACTTGAAGCAACAGAAATGTGGTCCCACAGAACGAGAATACCATGTACTGAACATGTGAGCAATGACGAAGTTTTAGAGAAAATGGAAACAAAAAGAACACGTCTGTTGACATTTCTAAGGCATATAGTAAGGAAAGAGGGATTAGAAAACATGACACTCACAGGACTTAATGAGGGGAAGTGGAGCAGTGGAAGTAGAGCATAAGCTACATAAATAGTCGGCAGAACAGGGATTAGGAATGATAGCGATAAAGAAAACATTTACTAAGAGCTGCAAAGGAGAAGAAATTTTGGAGAGCCATCATCGCCTACGTCATGAAGGGGAACGACACATGCAAAGAGAATATTCTCTTTTTAAATCGGGAAAACCCCATACACGACAAGCGCGCCTAATCATGTATCTCCAGATAACTAATAACAGATAATTCGGGCATTCGAGGATGTGTAATAGCAGGCTTGTCTCGCTAGATCAATTACAATTGTGAGTTTGATCTTCACTCGGTGCTCCAGACAATCGGCCTTGTGCCACATCTAAGCTACACATAGAAAATCATTTGGGCCCTACGACGAGATCTAATGTGTATCAATCTTTTCTCGCTTGATCATTGATGACTGACCCTCACTGGGTGCTCCAGACAATCGGCCTTGTGCCACATCTAAGCTACACATAGAAAATCATTTGGGCCCTACGACGAGATTTAATGTTTATCAATCTTTTCTCGCTTGATCATTGATGACTGATCCTCACTGGGTGCTCCAGACAATCGGCCTTGTGCCACATCTAAGATACACATAGAAAATGATTTGGGCCCTTCGACGTGGTCTAATGTTTAGCAAGCTTGTCTCGCTCGATCATTGACGACTGATCCTCACTGGGTGCTACAAACATTCGGCCTTGTGCCACTTCTAACCTACACATAGAAAATCATTTGGGCCCTTCGACGTGGTCTAATATTTATCAAGCTTGTCTCGCTTGATCATTGTTGGCAGATACTCACTGGGTGCTCCAGACATTCGGCCTTGTGCAACATCTAAGCTACACATAGAAAATAATTAGGGCCCTTCGACGTGGTCTAATGTTTATCAAGCTTGTCTCCCGCGATCACTGACGACTGATCGTCACTTGGTGCTCCAGACATTCGGCCTTGTTCCACTTCTAACGTACGCTTAGTAAATTATTGATCACTTCGACGTGCTGAAATTATGAGCAAACTTCACAAGCTAGATCAATTACGACTGAATAATAAGTTAGATTCTTACTGGGTGCTCCAGTCTTTCGTCCTTGTACCAAATCTTAGCTACGCGTAGAAATTCATTTCGGCCCTTCCACATGGGATAATTTTTCGCAAGCTTGTTGCTCAATTACTACTGAGTACTGCGTTCTACCCTCATTGTGTGTGGCAGACTATCGGCCTTGTGCCTGTTGGAATCTAGAGTTTTTTTTTAAAGCAAGAAGAATTGGACATAGTCCGACAATTTATTTAAAGACATGTTTAACGTTCTTTTTATAGATACAAGTATTTAATAGTGTTTATTATAAAACAGAGCATTTGCTTAAATACTTGTATCTATAAAAAGAACGTTAAACATAATATAAATGTCTTTAAATATATATATATATAGGGTTCGATGGATAAATTGTTTTCTAAATTACGCAAAATGAAAATAACTCTAACATCTCATTTTAACAGATATATTTACCAAAGATTACACAAAAATATCTTGAAAGCCAAAAGAGTAAATGTATACAATAAAATCGACATTGGCTCCAACCACGGACCCCAGGCGACTTCGGAATCTCCTGCAATGGTCTCGATGGTCACTTTAAGTTGGTGAACGACGCCATAACCCTTGCCTTCAGTTCATCTTTGGTCGGACAAGAAGTTTTGTTGGTCTCTCAGTCAACGGCGCCCCATACATAACAATCAAGGGGCTTGCAAATTGAGTCTGGGTAGTTAGGTGGCTTGATGTAAGGGGTGATGTGGTCGCAAAAATAGTCTGACAGCCATGATTGCATCCTCTTGCTCGTGTGGCATGGCATAAAATCCTGTTTCCAGACATAGGATCTTCCCACAGCCACCCTCTTGACCCACAGCAGCACTATCTCCTCAAGGCACTTGATGAAGACGTCCGTGTTGAGTCTGAGGCCCTGTGGGAAGATGAATGGAGGCATAACGTCTTCAACACTAGTGATCAATCCAAACACCTTCGTAATCACCATTAGATACATACGAGTCCGCTGCACTGTCCTCAGATAGACAACCCAAAACTTTGAAATGTTCGTATTGGAACTTCCAGCGAGAAGCTTCCAAGCAGTACAGCATGCCTTTTCCAAATTTCTGGCGGAGTGAATTTTGTCATGGAGCTCTTTTTCTCAAAGACGGTGCCCAACTGACCGTAGTATACCTTGCAGTCGAAAAAAGCAAAAAAAAAACGACGCGCATGCGCGAAATTAAAAATATAAAATGACGACAATTTACCCATCGCTCCATATATATATATATATATATATATATATATATATATATATATATATATATATATATATATTATAAGCTTTTGATCCCAAGCAAGGCTGGAAGCAACTAGCACGAAAGGAGTTGGAGAAGATTTGGAGCGAGAGCAAATAGGAGTGTTAGAGGAAACGATGTGGAGAAGGATAGCGGATAGATCAAGGCAAGGGATTACAGAAGATTTGGAGCGAGATCAGATAGGAGTGAAAGAGGATAGGATGTGGAGAAGGATAGTCGATAGATCAAGGCAACTGGACATGCCGATTGACGTTACATTTGAATAGATGGAGATTATAGTTGTTAGTAAATGAGGAAGGGAGTTCCACAGGCGCGAGGTGCGAGATATGAAGCTATTGGAGTAGAAGAGACGTCTACATCTAACAGTTTCAACAGTGAAAGGGTGGAAGCGGGATGCCAGCCTCGTAGGACGCTTGAATTCATGAAGCCTGGGAACCAGCGAAAGCAGACGAGAGGACAGAAGAGGGCCAGTTACGTTGCATACCCGTTTCTGGATCTTATCAAGAATCCCGAGGCAAATAGAAGGGGCAGCAATACTCCAGGCAAGGGCGAATGGTTGATTATATATATAGCTGTGTGTTTGTGTATATATATATATATATATATATATATATATATATATATATATATATATATATATATATATATATATATAAGAGAAAATAGGGCCTTGCAGCCCTGTAAGAATCTCTGTAGCCGAGCAGTAAAGCACACCACACAGCACAGCAAATCTCGGTAGTGGATGCGCACTGCTGATGAGTCCCAAATATAGGACGAAATGGCCGTCCAGTGCATTCTGCATTCTGTTGAGGTTTCTTCTAGACTCGATGAATTACTTAATAATAATTATCAAATCCTCAATTTCTATCATATGTATATCATTGCTTGATCCGGCTTCTAATGCTTCAGTTTGAGCGGCTTGGTGATAGTAGTCGTGGCTCCTGGGGGCACAGTCCTATGTTTACAGAGAATTGCAGTTATGTTCCACCACGCAATATTTGAGCGAGCGGCGCTATATTGAGTCTGATTTGCTACCTCTTTGTCACCGAGGCCCGTTGGAACAGTTGGTATGACGTTTGCTTGATAACTCAACTGTCAGGGTTTCAATTCTCGGTAGTGGATGCGCACTGCTGATGAGTCCCAAATATAGGACGAAATGGCCGCCCAGTGCTTTCTGCATTTTGCTGAGGTTTGAATTACTTAATTATAATTATAAAATCCTCCTAACAATTTCTATCATATATATATATATATATATATATATATATATATATATATATATATATATATATATGTGCACTTTAGGTCCAAATTCTGTGCCACTCTGTAGCTTACTCTTCCTGCTATCCAGTGTATTTACAAGATACATATCATCCTGAAAATGAAGTACTGCTGCCATATATGCGCAGGAAATATTCTGTTTTCATTTCCCAGATAGAGTGAAAAAGCGTTTCCTCGTCTTGTGAGTAAAGAATTATTTTCCAGCCTAAAACCTACAAGCGAAAACGTCATAAGCCTCTGCTGCTCCATCGCTGTTTCCATGGCAAGTGTTCACACGAACTACATTCCTTTGTTCCTCAAATTCTAACATTCATGGGTAAGACCCGCCATTCTATGCACATTGTAGCGAACCACCATTTGTATTCCATTGGTGAGATGTGAGTTCCACTCGAACAGCATCTTCTTACGAATCGATGCTTTGTGGAACCAACTCCCGAGAGGATTAATACAACGTTTCGGCCGTTGTACGGTTCGGCCTTCTTCAGGTGGTTGGAATGTCGAACTGAACCCATTATTTCGCTCACTGGGGTAGACTGTTCTAGTTCCACGTGCCATGTTTTAATGGATGTCAATTATCAATTATCTCCTGTTAATTCTCCTCTCTAAGTTGTCACTAGATCTAACCAACGCCTTTATCCACTGTGCCATGTGTCCTTACGTTGGTAAGATCCAGTGACAGGATTCAAAGAGTGTGAGTTCAATACCCGGTTTCATAAAGAATATTCGTCCTCCAACAGGAATCGAACCTTTATCCTATACGGAACCTTAATATAGCCTGACGTGCCTTTAACCGATTTGGCCACAGAGGAGCGTTCGGTTAGCAAGGTCGAATTTACTGCCTTTAAACTTCAATCTTCCATGAATTTCTCACGTACATTCAGATCTGCTCAAAGTGTATCCAATTCTAAACAAATGACGTCGCACAAAGTCCGACAATTATTTTAAGAGATATTTTAATGTTTAAACATTCTTTTTATAGATACAAATATTTAATGCTCGGAGGACGAATATTTTCTATGAACATTTCTCGGGCATTCAGGCCGGTAATGTTATTAATACTGTTTATTATAAAACAGAACATTTACTTAAATATTTGTATTTATAAAAACATAATATATATATATATATATATATATATATATATATATATATATATATATATATATATTGACTAGGATTCTAAGAGTTCTAAATAAGATCTATAAAAAGCATTTGAACAACTGAAGTTCGACAAACATTCTTTCCGTACAAATGAATATGCATAAACATCAAATTTTATCTTAATGCTTTCGTATCCACCCACCAACCCGAACCCAGCTTGTCGATTGAGGTGTTTCTTGCAGCCAAATTATTCCTTACAGAAGAAGATGATGATAAGATGGCCGCTACAAATATAACAATATCAAATACGTTCTTTGTGTGAACGATTTTGTTTTCGTGACGTTCAATTTTTTGTGTCGATTACAAAGCTATTAATATAAAAGTAACGACATTATTTATAGCAGCGGGTGAAACAAAATAGTATTGGAAAGTTTAATGAGACTGTTTTGGCATCAGATTCTGTTTCCTAATCAAAAGACACAGTCCAGACGACGAATGTGGCCAACAAATTGACCGATAGATGATCTTAGTATTGAAGATTATTTTGATTAGTGATTACGTTTGAAACCAATGACGCGCCTTTCATTTAAATATGGCTGCCGCTTACACAGATGAACAGGCGGTTTGTGGGAATGTATATAATATTGGTTAGTTGTTAATATTTACATTTAACTCTCTGCATGATATATAATTATATAATTACATTTTATCTTAACATATGCACACGTACACACACACATATGTCCTTATATATATATATATACATATATATATATATATATATATATATATATATATATATATGTATGTATTAGGACATTTTTTATGTTTATATATTCTTTTTTATAGATACAAATATTTAAGTAAATGCGCTATTTTATAATAAACAGTATTAACAACATTTACCGGCCGGAATATCCGAGAAATTGTCATAGAAAATATGCCTCCTCCGACAGGAATCGAACCTGTATCCTATACGGAACCGTCATATAGCTTGACGTGCTTTTACAGATTTCGTCCCAGAGGAGCGTTTCGGTTAGCAAGGTCGATTTTACTGTTTTTAAACTACAATTTTTCATGATTTTCTCACGCACATTCATATCTGCTCGATGCGTATCCAAATGTAAACAAATGACATCACATATTATGAAATGGACAAAGCCTGACAATTATAGCACGTGAGGCTATATGACGATTCCGGATATGATACAGATTCGATTCCTGTCGCAGGACGAATATTTTCTATGACAGTTTATTCATTTATTGGATCATGTTACTTAAGTCATAGCAATTATGTGTAGAAAATAATATCGCCCAAATATCCGCCAAGGCTTCGGCAGGCACACCTCCACTCGATGGTCCCAATTCTTGATGACGTCTCTGCATAGTTGCTCCTCGATCTAACCAATATACCTTATTATTTCATCCTTCAGTTTTTGAATTGTTGTTGGCTTGTTGGCATAGACCTTACTTTTGAGATGACCCCAAAGGAAGAAATCTAAAGGCGTCAAGTCGCACGATCGTGGTGGCCATTTGACTTCGTTGTTTCGAGAGATGATGCGACCTGGGATCTACTCATTCAAAGTCTGTTTGAACGTCCATTTTCGTAATAGGTTTCGATAACTTTAACACGTTGTTTGATTGTTAATCTTTCCATGGTCTAAATGGCCAAAGACTTAAGTTGTTAGATCTGAAAGAAGAAGAAATCATTAGACGCTTAAAATTAATTCACATTTAAAATCGGTCCAAGTTATTGGAACAGCCTTTATATGGCACGCAACGTATAAAGGTTTCAAATTGTGTATGCCAAAGTTTAATAGGCTTCGATAGCTTTATTACGTTGTTTGACTGTTAATCTTTCCATTGTTGTAATTGCCAAAGACTTTAGTTGTTAAATCTGAAAGAAAAAGAAAAAATATCATCAGACGCTTAAACTTAATTCACATCTAAAATCGGTCCAAGTTATTGGAAGAGCCTTTATATACTGAAAGAAAAGATGTATGACAAATTGGAAAAAAAATGTTTTAGTGGCGTGTTTCATCTGTTAGGACTTCATCGGACTGGGTTTGTTGCGCATGAACGAGAGAGGCTGGTAGTTTCAAAATGTTTCAAGGAATTTACTTTTTTTAGAAATTTCCAAAATTCCCCTATATTCTTTTTTTTCATCGTCTTTTTTGTCAAATATCCCCCATTGTAATAACAGGAAATCTGCCAAGAATGATGAAATGTTCTAAGAAACCGGACGTAAATTTACTGTGGATGAACTAGCGATTAAAGAACTTTCTTGTTCATCCACAGTAAATTTACGTCCATGTGCATACAACATTAACGCGGCATGGAAATCATTCCTAAAATTCTTAGAGGTGGCATTCCATGATGACAAGTTGATTTACCATATATATATATATATATATATATATATATATATATATATATAAATATAAATGGGGTACCCGTTATCGAAATGGAAATTAGAATTTTCCAGACCGAGAATCTTACGTTCACTTCACACAAAGGAACTTTAAAATATTAGGAATCTGTTTCGTTCTACCAACTCCTTCATTTCAGGTTGACTTCTCTTAGACTGTTTGCCATGCCATGTTCCTACGGGATTTAGGTGATCGCGGCTATCCACAGATTCCTTTTCTTTATCTGAGAATTGCCATAACCCTAACCCTGCCTCAAGTTATTGGAACACCCTTTACTTGTTTACGTTTAATACCTTTTTCATAAATACTTTGAGGTTTTCTGGCGTTATGATGTCTTTTGTGGTTTATTCGTTTGTTTTCCTTTCATGTCCTCGTCATTAATTTTATAATGCACAACATTTTTGACACAGATGTCAAGGAAGAATCTACAAAGTTTGCCAGACGCCATATTTAATTTCTTCTTCAAAATTGATATTTGTGCTTTCGTATTCTTTTAATTGCATGATAGGAGCATTTTTCTTTCATTTTACCAATTTATTATTTCTTTTTAAGTACAAACTAATTTGCATATGTAGAAATGAGCTTGCATTAAAGAACTTTCTTGTTCATCAATAGTAAATTTACGTTCATGTTCTTACAATATTAACGCGACACGGAAGGCATCACTAAAATTCTTAGAAGTGGCATTTCATGATGAAAAGTTGATTGTACCATATATATATATATATATATATATATATATATACGGATATATGTGTGTGTGTGTGTGTGTGTGCTGAGTTTGTGTGTGTGTGTGTGTGTGTTGCATAGAAATGTGGTACTTGTTATCTAAATTTAAATTAAAATTTTCCAGGCCTACAATCTTACGTTCACTTCACACTAGGGAATTTCTAAATATTAGGAATCTATCCCTTTCTACCAACGCCTCCATTTCAGTTTGCCTTCCCTTAGACTGGTTGCTATGTCATGTTAACACGGGATTTAGGTGATCGCGGCTCGCCACATATTCCTTTTCCTTATCTGAGAATAACCATAATTTCTTGGAAAATATAGTGGAGAGGTTCCTGTCGTCTTTTCCATTGTTTTGAAATCGGTTTTCCTTCTCTTAAACTGGCTGTCAAAGCTCAAATATACAATGTTCCTTCAGTATGTAGGTGATCACGGCTCTCCACAGATTCTTTTTCCTTTTCTGAGAATTGGCATAACCTTTTAGGAAATATAGCGGAGAGGGTCCTGTCGCCTTTTCCATTGTTTTGAATTCAGTTTCCCTTCTTTTAGACTGGCTACTAAGGCTAAATAACCCGTCTACCCTATTATTTAATCCGTGGCTGAGGTAAAAGAAACAGACTAATGCCTTTCCTAATAGCATTATTGCAAAAGTGAACACAATCGAAGAGGCAGTGATTTGAACATAGCTTGCTAAATTCTACTTTTTGCACTGAAAAAAAGGGGATATTATCTTGGACTAGAAATACTCGTGAAAAATTCCCGGTTTTCCTTTTTGAAGTTTCTGATGAATCTTAATTTTTCAGTTGATGATTGAATAAGTATTTTATACGACAATAAAATATCCGTAGAAATTCTACGATCGCGTCGTTAAATATTGGAGTATTTTAACTTCAGAAAATCATTGCAATAGCTATCCTAAATGTGAATTCTTTGCCGTTATTTTAAAAAGTAAGAGGGTACAAATGAAAAGATTTGACATTGACAACTTTTTCAGTTTCACAGAAACAGACGTTAAACATATGAGTGTTATAGCCTTTTCTTTCTTTCTTTCTTTCATCTTCTCACTAAAACCAAGTAGCGTCACTGATGTGTCTTTTTTGTCTTTCCACGCAATCAAAAAAGAATAGTCTATTATTTATTAGGTACTGGCAGGGTATAACTAAAGTACGTGCTAACTCTGGAACTCATGGAGGGACAAATATAATTATAAGATTATATTTATATATAAGCGTGTGTGTGTGTGCGCGCGAGCGCGTGTGTGTGCGCGCGAGCGCGTGTGTGTGTGCAAATGATGTAACGTTAGGACCTCCACTAATTCGTGATGCCTAAGATTTAAAATAATTGTTTTAAAATGAAAGAGTTTTCTTGAAGCTTTGATTCTAGTTTTAATTGAAAGTTAAATGATTAAATGTACAATTTACAGTAAGCAAAAGACTGTGTTGTAATTCAAACAGAAATTATATTGACTGGAATCGATATTTTTTTTACTAAAATAACTGATTTAGCGCCCTTTTAGTCGTGTTTTATTCAATGTATAATGCTCTTTACTAAAAAAAACAAAAAAAAAAACAGAATATACTTTTATTAAGCTCTTATTTGAGAAATCTTATCTAATCTAAAGTATAATTAATCTGATTTGAAACCAATATTACTTTAAGTTTAAAATACCGGAGAAACTATTTTTTAAGCAAACAGTAGCAGTAGCCATATTTACATGTTTGACGAGGCGATGACAGATTGAGTGTTTTTTTACGGAAACTTTATCAGCAAAGCACAATATTAGAAAATGACGTGAGCGCCTTCTTTATATAATTTTAAAGTTCTCATTACTTTTTAAAATGTTGGAAAATATTCTCCTTAATCTAATTTTAGGAATGTTGATTTTAAATTTAATAGAGTCATCGCTCTTATTTTTTCATGATGTCATATATGGTCGACCATATTTTCAAAAAATAGGCCTGTTACATAATATTATCTCTATCGATAAAATATAGGATGTGTGTGTGTGTGTGGTCGTGTGTTTGTGTGTGTGTGTGTGTGTGTGTGTGTGTGTGTGTGTGTGTGTGTGTGTGTAACGAGTGCACGGCCGCAATTTTCGACGGATTTGCACCAAAATTTACATGCATATGCTCCAAGTTAGTGGAAGGCCAACACCGACTTTGCATTTCCCAACTCCCATCGATAGTGGAAACAATCGATTTTTTCATACTTCTACGGCATTTTCATGCAGTTTGGGGCCCTTTTCTACTGGCCAGAGTGAGAGCCTATAGCTGGCTGCCACGAATAGGCAGGAAGTTTCTATTGGCCAGCGTGAGAGCCAACAGCTGACTGACATGAATGTTAACTAGCATGCTAGCATGCAAAAAATTTGATACCTGCATTCGTCACAAATGTGAAAAATTTAAATCTGCATGGCACTTTACTTCAATTGGCTCATTCGCTTGCTTAAACTCAACGTTGATTCTGATTCCGCAGAACTGGGTTGGGTGTGAAAAAGTATTTGTTGTTAACATTCTTTTTTCATTCGGTTTTTCCAGTTACGAGTCTTTTTTTAAAGCTGATCGTTTTGTGTTCATTTTGTTTAGTTCTTTTTTCGTAACAGATATAATGTTTAGTATAGAGCTTAGAAAAAAATCGCAGTCTGAGATAGGCAAGACATAAGGCATGTAGCAACATCAGCACGGCAAAGGGCACTCCTTTAAAAGCAAGGAAGAGCAAAAAAGTCAAGTGATAGCGATTGCTGTATGAGTCGTACGATTTTTGAATCAAGCACGGGCAACGCCGGGCCATGCTGCTAGTATATACATAAAAAGAAACATTTAACATTATTTTTAAAACTTTGGTGCGTGACGATTTGTATTACGCTTTTCACTTTGTCATTAGTAAATATAGTTTTACTTATAATAATATCACCTAACACAATTAAAGTCATGCAGAATTTTTAAAAAATTACATATAAATTATTACGAAATGGACAAAGTCCGACAATTATTTTAAGACATTTTTATGTTTATACATTCTTTTTATAGATACAAATATTCTTGTCGGAGGACGAACATTTTCTATGAAAATTTCTCGGACATTCAGGCTTGTAAATGTTATTAATACTGTTTATTATAAAACAGAGAATTTACTTAACTATTTGTATCTATAAAAAGAATGAATAAACGTAAAAATGTCTTATAATATAAATTATCATAATAAATTATTATAATTAAAATTCCAAAAAAATGAAAAACAATTCTTGTAAGAATTCCTTATCCATCGGAAAAAATTTTTCTCAAGTGTCTTTAATAAATCTGATTTATAAAAGCAATTAAAAACTTTTCTAATTGGATATGCCATAGTTTTATTACATTTTTATTATTTTAAGATTCGGAGCAGAATTTCGAAAAATGAGTTGCAGTTTGAAAATAATAATGATTTACATTCTCAAAGGAGTTCTGCTTTAATAAAACAAATTTTGCAATTAAAAATTAATTTCCCGAAATTTCATGAAATTAAGTAAGTGGGAGGAAATATATATATAAAAAAAATATTTTTACCAAGATTTTCTGAAAAAAAAATTCAAAAATAATTTAACTCATTTGTGAATAAGTCTTGAAAGTTTCATTAAAATTAGACAATTATTTGATTTTTGCAAAAATTTCCAAATCAATTTGTTTTTTACGGGAAAAAGTCACTAAAACACCCAAAGTAAATATTAGGCTCACCAAAATTTCGAACGAGCTAGAAAGTATTTAAATATTTAATAAAATAAAAAAAAATACTTTGGTCTTTAATAACATAAGCATTTTGACGATAAAAGTTTATCAAGTTTGGGGCGTTTTTTCATCGTGCTATGCTCTTTTGTCGGCGAATTAGTCGAGGTACCAAGTGTAAGGATTCTAGAAAGGGAAAATAGAATGGGTAGGCCGAGGATTATTTCACACGAATGAACTTTGAAAAACTGTGAAATCAATCTCTTCTGTACCCTCCTCAATTTCTGGATAAACTCGTAAATAATTCTTTGCTAAAGGTCAGTCAAAAATAAAACCCATGAGCCACTCTGGATAGAGGGTTACTGTTCTAACCTAGAAAAGGCTACTGAATGAGGAATAATCAAAATAAAGGTTAGAAATGAAATCGTAATCTTTATAACATCAACAAAATACAATACTCGCCAGCGGCGTGAAGTAGGTAAACCACTACTAGTGGTGGACTACTTAGACAATAAATTTACCTGCCTCCCCACGAGATAGGATGCGGCACAAGGCCAAATTTAATAGGGAGAAATCCGAGCCCGTGGGCTCGGTCAAAAATTGCCCGTAGATTCAGCATACGCGGGATCGGGTATCTGTCTACCTACCCGGACGAGATTCTGCCCTTCGGCATAGCTTCGTCCGGGTTCCTCTCTGCCCGAAGGCAGTGAGTTCAACACGCCAAGAGCTTCACACGCTGACAGCTCACGATGCCGGGATAGACAGCTTATTACGATATTTATTTCTGTTAAAATACAGAAAATGTGACACAAGGTCTAAAAAGAGGGGATGGGCAAGAGGGCGGTCTTTATCTGTCTTAACTTTAAACTTAGCTAGCCAGAAACACTGACCCAAACATATAAACAATAATCCTAACACCAAAACAATACACTCTTACTAACCTTTCTTACTACATTCACCATAATACCTCTATGTCTCTATGAAAAAATTAAATAGTCCCCCTATGTACAATTCTTTGTCTGTGGGGGGAAGAAATAAAAACAACAGTGGTGGACTACTTAGACAGCATATTGCCCCCACTTACAACAGTGTCTAAACTTATTTATGAGGATTGGGACATAACTATTAGTGTTCATAGGTACCGTATATAATAGATACTAAATATAAGACGTAGTGGAATTAAGTCAAAATTATAAGAATATGTAGGATAGATACCGATAGATGGCGACTGATTTGATTCGTCAACGTAGAAGATGCCGAGGATGGTTCTGTAGCATTTCATTTCTAATGATTGGATTCTTCGCTATAATTCTGCTGTTTATGTCCAAGAGTTTACGATTGAGAAGGCTAATGTACGCAACAATCTGATCACTGATGTTCTTTTCTTTTCACAGGGCTATGTAAGGGTCGTGAACATATTTCCTGTCTCGTCGTTTTTTTTGCGTGTATATATATCCAAATATGTCTGCGTGTTTGTGTATTATAATCTGATTGTGTATGTATTTTCTTTTGCAAGATTTCATCCTGCCCTGATCAGGTCTTCACTTCAAATGTATCTAAGTTGTAACGGAGTTCAGAGCAGCATTAGATCTTAACGTTTATTCCAACTTAATTTCAATAAAAAAAAAATAAATAGAAAGACATATGTATTTTTCCTTCAGTTTCTTCTTTAAATAATTTTATAATTTTAAACTTAATGTAGATTAAATTTAAAATTTAAAATTGGTAATTTTTAATTATGAATTTTATAGTATAATTTAATATTTATTAGTTAGAATGAATTCTATTTTAGTCTAAGGTTAATATTATCGTGTTTGAGAAAGCATCCACGTGGGAGTTCATTTCCGAGATTAGCAGTACTCAAGTAAAAAACAAAGCTCTCTGAAAAGATTTTCCGGCTTGTAAAAGGAAAAGATTGAGCTTAGACTGCGTGGACATAAGATGTCGAATCCTTGCTGTAAAGGTTTGAAATGGCGAAACTCAAGACTGGAGCTCATTTGAATATTGAAGGGCCATTCACCAGGGAATTGATTTCAGCTTTGCAAACATGTCGGGCGTAATCGTATACCGAGTGTTCTAAATTTCTTCTCAAAAGCCACTTTCATTTGAACCGCCGTGTACTTTATTTTGATGCTATTTCGAATCTGCCAAAAGTTTTCAATCGATTTCAGGTCAGGCGCACACATGTTAAAATGCCTTTGAACTGTAAGGTCATTGTGGCCACGTGACGCTAAAATCTCTTCATGCGAACCTATGTTCATTTCCAACTTTGAACTGTTAACAACATAAAGGCTACACTGGCCTTCTCTGGACTTTCTACTTTCTTGCCTTGAAAACGACCGCGACGCTGTTCGAAAGGACTCGGAAAATTATACATAATTTCGACAAGTTCCTTTACACCTGACATCAAACGACATATTTGGCATCAGGAGAAAAATCACCAAAAGGCGTAAGATAAATCCACTGTCCAATATATTTAATAGGAACACACACACCTACACATAGATAGATAGATAGATACGAACTGACTGGGATAGATAGATAGATAGATAGATAGATAGATAGATAGATAGATAGATAGATAGATAGATAGATACGAACAGACTAGGATAGATAGATAGATAGATAGATAGATAGATAGATATGAACGGAAGCACATAAATAAATGTATATGAACGGAGCGAGATACATAGATAGATAGATAGATACGAATAGACTGGGATAGATAGATAGATAGATAGATAGATAGATAGATAGATAGATAGATAGATAGATAGATAGATAGATAGATAGATAGATAAAACAACAAATTGAAGGATAAGAAAAAACACATCTTACAATCCCATCCCATAACGATGAAAAAAATAGAACTAAATCAAATTTCTACGATGCTACTTGCAACTACATTAAGAAAAAAAGAAGTAAATAAAACCCTATAACTTAGATCTAGGTACCTCCAAAAAATCGACACCTCGGGTTTAAAATGCATTTTACAAATTAAACATCTTTCTTGGATGTTTTACTTTAGTTTTAATTGTAAGCTCAAAGGTTAAATCCTACATATATTTCCAATAATCAAAATATTTTACTGTATTTCAAACCGAATTTAAATTCAAAGGAATTTTTTACACACTAAAATTGGTCATATTGACAAATCAATTTTTATTAAAAAAATCTTTCAAAAATAACCTATACTTTTCTGTAACTTTATTTGAGAAAGATATGCTGATTTAAAGTTTAATTGATCTGAACTGAAAACAAATATTACTTTCAGATTAAAATATCACGGAAAACCATTTTTTTTCAACAAGGAGGTAGGTGTCTTTATGAGGTACTGACATATTTATCAATAACCTGACGATTTTGAGATTTGGGTAAGGTGGAAATATTTGTTGTAAAACTACATGACGAATACAACGTAAAAGCCATCATACATAATTTTAATTATCCAAGCATGTTAATAATTTTAAATATTTTAAATATTATAATATTTTAACATACTTATGTATTTGTTGGCTTCACTCAGATATAGCGTTAAAATTAGGATTTAAATTCTTAAATATTTTACTAACTGTTGTGGATTCCGGGATGAATCCGATATCAATGAATAACAAACGCCAGGAATGGATAATGAAATAAATGTATTAACGTAATAATACAAACTGGTAATACGGGTTAGTAGATCCAGGAATGCGGGTTAGTAGCAATAATATATATCCAGTCTTGGTATTGAAGTATCGCGGTATGACTCCTTACTGAGTCTACGTGCTCGCTAACTGTGACTCTTGTGCTACCCTCCTCTATTACAGAGTGTCCGGGTATTCACTGGTAGTAGTATATATATACCTCGGGTGAGTCCATTTGTGTAAAAAGGGGAGACCCCTTAGCACTAACCATGAACATTAAGCTTACGTTCTGATCCAATGGGGTCTCATTTCATACCCAGTTAAATAATTATAAATCTTGAAATTTTTCTCATTTACGTTTTATATTCACTGTGATGAAAAAAATGAGCTCAGCCATCATATTTCCACGAGTCGCATATTATAAGTCAAAGAGATACGTGTGACTCGCGATCCGCTGCTTGACCAACCCTGGTTTATATCTATAAAGTTGAGCTTATGATGGTTCCCTCCTGATAGTTTGTAGTCTATAATATCATCCGCAATACAATATGGACTCACGGCAAATGAGACATGATGCAAAGAAAATAAACAAAGTAATTGAAATTGTCTGTGCCGCATGGGATTCGAGGAATCTGCTAGTAAAATAAAAACGAGTTACATAATGCCCGAATCATATGGTAATAATCATCTCTGCGATATATATATATATATATATATATATATATATATATATATATATATATATATATATATATATAATAAAAGGACTTAAACACGGTCATAATTTATTCCATTTGAATCGTAAGAACGATCCAATTCATCAGACCTAAAGATTCAAAAAGAAAACAGAAAAACAACTCCGGGAAAAATTGGTGAGAGTATGTGTGAGAGTGTGGAGGGAACCTGTGATCTATATAGAGGGTTAACAGACGAGAGAGACAGGGAGGTCCAAAGGTGGGGAGGGCATTAAAATCTAACAGAGGGAAGATTTAAAGAGGGGTTTCAGTGAGAAAAGGGTGCGTATTTTCAAACGTCCGAAGATATACCGGAAGAGTGTACATTTCTTGGCGACACACACACACCCCATAGGCGATAGAATCTTATACTCCCGCCCAGACCCCTACAACGCATACATACACACACAATACACACACATCTATATCTATATATATATACATCTACATCTGCACGCCTAGGACAGCCGATTTCAAAACCAATGCTAAATTCGCTATAATGAGATAATGGAAAAGTTTAGATAAGATAACATTAGAAA
>OZ038513.1:33150948-33178448 GCA_964036315.1 Acanthosepion esculentum
CCAGGTGCACGAGTGCGTTCTTCAGTATCTGTCTATATGTGCCCTCAATGACACATGGCACAATTTTAGTTTTATTTAGATCCAGTGACAGGACACAAAGAGTGTGAGTTCAATACCCGGTTAAGGCAGTGGATAACTTGGAGAGGGGAATTAACAGGAGATAACTGAAATCCATTAAAACATGGCACGTGGAACTAGAACAGTCTACCCCCCCCCCCCGTGAGCGAATAAAGGCTTCAGTTCGACATGCCAACTACCTGAAGAAGGCCGAAGCGTATGACGACCGAAACGTTGTAATAAATATGGCGACAAAGATGAAGACAATAGTCCAAATAATGTAAAGAAGGTGAATAAGGCCTCAAAAAGCTCACTGATGATATATGCAAAGGTATCTATGGGCGCGGTCTCATATTGAAACAGCGAAATTTAAAACTAGAGAATGAATAACGACAGGACAATTAAACGTTAGTTCGTCTCGCTTTCATTAGATTTCGCCTCCAACAAGTCAGAGAAAATCTATGGCTATTCATATGCAAAAAAGCATTTAGAAAAACGCTGTATGCAAAATTGTCTATCGCAAGCTCGCGGTCTCGTGTTGAAACGGCGAAATATAATACTGGCGAACGGAAATGATACAATAGAAAAATTAAACGTTAGTTATTGTAGCATTTCAGCAGATTTATCCTCTAATGACTCATAGAATATCTACGGTTATTCATATGCAAAAAAGCATCTAGAACAACGCACGAGCGGGGACTTATATTGAAACGAAATTTAAAACTAAGCTAGCAGAATGGCTCATAATAGAACAATTAGTCGTTAGTCTAGCATTCGACAGATTTATCCAACAATCAGAGAAAATCTATGGTTATTCATATGCAATAAAACATTTATAACCTCACTGTACGCAGTTTTATCTATCGCAAGATCGCATTCTCATGTTTAAACGGCGAAAATGAACTGTAGACGAAACGATTGGATCACATTACCAACAGTTTAACCCAAGCCTTGTGAGTGAAATTGAATACATGGAACTCTTGGGAGCCGTCGATGCTACTACGATTCACCTGTCATTGTGGCCGAGTTATTGAGCGTTCTGTCCTTTTTCAAAGATAACACGCTCTTTCTCAGAAACTGTAACTACGGTCTGCTCTATATAGTCGCAGTATAAACCACTTGTAAGTGCTGAATAAACACAATTGCGCCTGAGAAAGCGTTTGCAATAGGGATAGGCTAGACGCCCTATCCTCAAATACGAGTGGCCAGCTACACAGTCTAGTACAGTATTTCTCAACCATAACTAAAGCTCCGAGGCGCACATTAAATTTTTATGAGGAAAAATAACTCATGAAATTTTAAAATAATAAAGAACTCTACTGAAATAAGTATTTATTTTTAAGAAATTGCATTGTATATTTAAGAGTTTTCATTTAAATGGATTTATGAAGAATTTGCTGTTTTTCTTACAGAGACCGATAATATCTTATTTAAATCCTTTAAAGGAGGCAAAAACAAAAGGATTTCCCACTCCTTAAAGATTAAAGATTTAGCATCCATTTTAAAATATCTAATGACAAAGACTTGACTTAGACTTGGAAGCTACGTGCTTGATGTCTGAAGCTTTTTAAAAATATAGATTTTTTTAAATATAAAAATAATTCATAAATTACTCTTCTATTAACTTTGGGCCCACCTGGCTACATTACAGGGCGCTTAAGTTCGCCCGGGCGCACCGGTTGAGAAACACTGGTCTAGCATTTAGAAGATTTATCCTGTGACAAATCAGAGAAAAGCTACAGTTATTCATATGTAATAAAGCATTTAGAACAACGTCGTATGCAAACTTATCCATCGCAAGAGAGCGGGCTCATGTTGAAACGGCGAAAGTGGAATCTAGAGGAAACGAATGAATAACTATAGGACAATTAAACGTTAGTTAGTCTAGCAAAGTATGGGCACGTGGCCTAGTGGTTAAATCGTTCGCATTCTGACCATGAGACACGGGTTCGACATCTCATCATGCTCGATTTGTCCGGAAGGAAACTTCCAGATGTTATCAGACTGGAGAGGTCGATTCCAGCGTGCGGCACTTTTGGAAAGTGCCTGAAAACCATATCACGGGTTGACGCAAGCCTTGGGAGTAAAATTGAACACTGGTCGGACAGAATTGATCAGAATATGGAAAAGTGACGTTAGTTTTTAATTATTGCGCACGTCCATTTAGAAACGATTTCCAAGAATTATAAAATTTAAAATTTCTCGAATATACCGTGGCGTCACTGGTAGCCATGACACATAGTTTGTTTGTCACTATCTCAGCTAATTTATTACATGACGACCAGAACGAACTTTAAAAGAGACGCCATGTTTTTCTACTTTTTTAATTTTTTTTAATTTATTTTCAGAATTAAATAAAAATCCAAGAATACTACAAAAATATTAAAATTATCAATCGCAGGTCAGCAATAAATGAAGTCATTAAAAATTGTTTCATTTCTGAGTAGCCATTTATTTCTGTACCCAATCAAAATACATTTAGACTTTTTTTACTCATATTACATTTTTACTTCTTTTTTAATGTCACGTCTCTTCAGTAAATAAGCAATCATTGTTCACCATAGTTTCATTTTAGGTGTATTGACTCATGGCCTTTTGGGAAAGCACTGAAATGGTTTCTCTTTGCCGTCTTCAAAGATTCATAATTACCATTCTCTGATAATGCTTGCCAAAAACAAAATACATCATGAAAACAACTCTATAAACTGGCGGGCAAACATTTTTGGACGACGAATTAAAACTATAATACACCTTTATTTTCTTCAGAATTTAATATGGTTTATCAGTATGCATGTATTAGTAATGTCTGTGGACCTTAAAGCTCTAAAATAATATGTTGCGTTTTTATAGGTGACGTGTAATAAAATGTATTGCTGGTAATAATTTTTTTTCAAAAATGCATTGCTTGTATTAAAACCTATAGTATGTCGCTATAAGCAGTTTAAATCTGAGCAAATATTATGCAAAACCCTTGTGCCAATAAAGTTCTGAATTGATAAAGTTATAAAACGCAAATGTCTAATAAGGAATTGTTTCATCCTACTAACATGGGTGGGAACTATCTTAGCATGCTAATGTAGTTGAAAATTAGCTTGCATTTTTACACTAAAATCGTTGCTAAAATTTCTGCTGAAACAAAGATGAAGGCTGTGACTTTTAAGGGAAAATGTCTCAAAGAAAGTAATTTTTAGAAACAGTGTTCAAATCATCCAAAACTCTGTTACTTCTACTTGAAGGGTTTTAAATGCAAGGAAAACTAAAAGACCACAAAATTTGAACAAGAGAGATGCAAGAAAGATTGTAATCAAAGATTAACAGCCAAACAATGAATGCATTCTTTGGTTTGGTTTGGTTTGGATTTGTTTTACGGTATATCAACCTCAATGAGTTATTTAATGCCGACAAGATTTTTATTACTGGTAATATATTTTTTCCAAAATGTATTTCTGGTAATATTTTTCTTTTTCAAACGTGTACTGCTGGACATAATGTATTGCTGGTAATAATTTTTTCCCTAAAAATGTATTGCTGGTATTTTTTCAAAAATGTATTGCTGGTAATAATTTTTTTCAAAAATGCATTGCTGGTATTTTTTCAAAAATGTATTGCTGGTAATAATTTTTTCCCTAAAAATGTATTGCTGGTATTTTTTCAAAAATGTATTGCTGGTAATAATTTTTTCCCTAAAAATGTATTGCTGGTATTTTTTCAAAAATGTATTGCTGGTAATAATTTTTTCCCTAAAAATGTATTGCTGGTATTTTTTCAAAAATGTATTGCTGGTAATAATTTTTTCCCTAAAAATGTATTGCTGGTATTTTTTCAAAAATGTATTGCTGGTAATAATTTTTTCCCTAAAAATGTATTGCTGGTATTTTTTCAAAAATGTATTGCTGGTAATAATTTTTTCCCTAAAAATGTATTGCTGGTATTTTTTCAAAAATGTATTGCTGGTAATAATTTTTTCCCTAAAAATGTATTGCTGGTATTTTTCAAAAATGTATTGCTGGTAATAATTTTTCCCTAAAAATGTATTGCTGGTATTTTTTCAAAAATGTATTGCTGGTAATAATTTTTTCCCTAAAAATGTATTGCTGGTATTTTTTCAAAAATGTATTGCTGGTAATAATTTTTTTCAAAAATGCATTGCTTGTATTAAAACCTATTTTTACACTTTCATAGTGTTTTGATCCGAGTTTGCGGGGTTAACTACTTTCCCATAGCTGGGAACCTAATAGGTGCTACCACCCTGGTTCAGGGTAGTCCTGGGAACATTAGCAATTAAGAGGTGGTTCCACACTTCTCAAAACCTTCCGATTACAGGCCTTGCTGTTGGATGTAGTTTATCGTCTTACCCAGTACGCGGGTCTATTTTATCGGCATATCCAGGACGGATGAAGTCTACAAAGTGAGGTTGATTCTGTGCGCAGAGTATTACGAACAAACGGCCAAAAAATTCATTACCCCCCCACACCCAATAAAAGATTGAAATATCCAAACTAACATCTTACATGCGATGCTGGAAAGGGGCCAAAAATAATTTTTATTGATGAATGCAAAATAATGTTACAATCTAATGCAAGAGTATATGTAAGAAAACCAGTAGTTGAAATATATACACCACAAAAACGGTAAAATTTGGAGTGGGACACGTAATGGAGGAGTGGGATTGTATCAGAGGTGATGGAAGAAGAAAATTGGTAAAGGTTTATGGAAACCTTAACAGCGAAAACTATATTCGTTTAGTACGGTCTAATCTTATGCCAGACAACGTGGATGGAAAAATTCTTAATCATGACGGTGTTCCTTGCCACACATATAGTCCAACTTTTTGAATACTGTCCAGTACAATGTCCTTCCCTCATGATAATTTAACTGATAATGCTGATATTATTAACTATTATTTATTATTATTATTATTATTATTATTATTATTATTATTATTATTATTATTTCTTTTGATTTCTGGTGTTGACACATTTCGTTCCGGGTCCCGCCCAGAGAACTAAGGTTAGAAATGGCATCATGACATTTTCCACTGACCAATTAAAAAAAAATATTTTACATCGATAAAGCCCTTCGTAAGGTGTGAGCTGTACACGTGAGAATATTTTTTTGTATCTCTTTAAGGCATGGACTTCCAGGAATCTCTTCAATGAGTCTACTTGAATATTTTCCAACCAATCCGAGGGCTCCAACTACAACAGGGATTGTTGATGTTCCCATGCGCCTCATTTTTGGAATTTCGATTTCAAGGTCCTTGTATTTTGACAGCTTTTTGAATATCTTCAAAGATACATTGCAGTCTGCTGGGACTTCCATATCAATAAGGAGGCACTTATTTTGTTTGTGGTCTTTAATAACAATGTGTGGTCGGTTGGCTTTGATTGTTCTGTCAGTGTGTATTGTCTAGTCCCATAGAATTGTAACTGGTCCTATCTCCGTAACCGGGTCAGGGTGGTCTTCGTACCAGTTTCTTTCAGTTTCCTTCCCGGAGAGGTTGCATACTTTCCAGTGCAGATATTGACCCCCACTCTGTCATGCCGGGTTTTATACACTGTGGGTGCCAATATCGCGCAACCTGATACATTGTTATTATTATTATTATTATTATTATTATTATTATTGCTAATATTTTTATTTCATTTTCTTTGATTTCTGGTGTTTACATATTTCGTTCTGGTCCCGCCCAGAGACATGAGATTAGAAATGGCATCATGACATTTTCCACTGACTAATTAAAAAAAACCCCCAAAAAACAAACATATTTTACATCGATGAAGCCCTTCGTAAGGTGTGGGGTGTAATCGTGAGAACAATTTTTTGTATTTCTTTAAGGCATGGACTTCCAGGAATCCCTTCAATGAGTCTACTTGAATCTTTTCCAACCAATCGGAGGTCTCCAACTACAACAGGGATTGATGATGTTACCATGTGCCACATTTTAAAGATTTCGATTGCAAGGTCCTTATATTTTGAAATCTTTTTGAAAATCTTGAAGTGCCTCCTTATTGATATTGCAGTCCGCAGGGACAGCCATATCAATAAGGAGGCACTTTTTTGTTTGCGGTCTCTAATAACAATGTCTGGGCGGTTAGAATTGATTATTCTGTCTTTGTGTATTGCGTAGGCCCATAAAATTGTCTCCGTAACCAGGTCTGGGTGATGTTCATACCAATTTCTTTCAGTTTCCTTCCCGTAGAAGTTGCAGCTTTTCCAGTGCTTATATTGGCCCACTCTCTGTCATGCTGGTTTTATTATTATTATTATTATTATTATTATTATTATTATAGAAAAATTATAAGACGAGTATTATTATAAAATCTTATTTTAAAACTTATTTTACAAAATAAAATTATTATTTATTATTATAAAAATAATACAATTATTATTTCAGAAAAATTATATTATTATTTTATTATTATAACTATCGAAGTGGGAACGCAAGAAACAAGTGCTCTAGTGAAAACCATGCAAACTCCAAAATGGTTGTGATTATTGCCAAAAAGTATGAGAAAAAATCTAGAGAAAATCTGAACCTTAATACATTCAATGTCACATCAAATTGAAGCCATTCTTCGAGAGAAAAAAGCAGCAAGACTAATTACCAATTCTGCTTTGACGTTTTACACTTTCGACAACAACAAAGATCGCTTTTTGCAAAAAGAAAATCCCTTTTAACTTGTGAAAAGAGAATTCATTTCTGCTCGTCTATTTTGTTTTGTTTTGTTTTGGGGCCTGGCTTTTTCAGCATCAAATATTCTTAAGATTCTCTATCAACCAACATACAGCATTAACGAACATTTAGTAACCTTTGTAGCCCTCAAATATCCTGAAATCTACCGAGATATGTATAATGCTAATCATTTGGGGATAAAATTAACAATAGTAATTAATTTGTCAAAGTAGCCCATAATTTTTGCAGGGCCAGTATATATATATATACTATTCTTTGCATTTAACTTCTCTAGTTGCAGTAACAGCTCAGTTTTTCCTTAAATTTTGGTTTAGTCGGTTGTCGATCGTAGATTTTATACTGGAACTGTGAATCATATATAGAGATTTGGAGTCTCACATACTATATAGCCATTGGTAAGATCATGGAGTTGATATTGACTATTATCTCGTCTACAGTCGACTTACGACTGAGTTCATGTATTAAAAAATAAAATAAAAAAATAATTAATAATAATAATAAATATTATTATTATTTTTATTTCCTTTGATATCTGGCGTTTACACATTTCTTTCCGGGTCTCGCCCAGGGACCTAAGGTTAGAAATGGCATCATGACACTTTCCACTGCAAAAAAAAAAAATAATAATAATTACATAGAAAAAGCCCTTCGTAAAGTGTGGGCTGTACTTATCAGAACAATTTTTTGTATCTCTTTGAGGCATGGACTTCCAGGGATCCCTTCAATCAGCCTACTGGAATCTTTTCTAACCAGTCTAAGGGCTCCAACTACAACAGGAATTGTTGATGTTCCCATGTGCCACATTTTTGAGATTTCTATTTCAAGGTCCTTGTAATTTGACAGTTTTTCGAATATCTTCAAATAACTATTAACTAATTAAGATTAACTAATTTCACATAATTTCTTCTTCTTCTTCTTCTTCTTCTTCTTCTTCTTATTATTATTATTATTATTATTATTATTATTATTATTATTATTATTATTATTATTATTTTATTTCCTTTGAATTTCTGGTGTGTACATACTTCTTTCCGGGTTTCGCCCTGAGACCTAAGTTTAGAAATGGCATCATAATATTTTCCACTGACAGAAAAAAAAACAAGAAAAAACGATCATTTTTTACATAGATAAAGCCCTTCGTAAGGTGTAGGATGTACTCGTAAGAACAATTTTTGTATTTCTTTAAGGCAAGGGCTTCCAGTAATACCTTCAATTAGTCTACTTGAATCTTTTCGAACCAATCCGAAGGCTCCAACTACAACAGGGATTGTTGATGTTCCCATGTGCTATTATTATTATTATTATTATTGTGAATCAACCAGCAGTAGTCTGCAATCCTAATGCATCTCGAATTCTTTGGTACCGTCTTTTCATTTGCTTGATATCCCGAGACAGTATTTTTACGCTATCATTCCTTCATTACTCCGAGATATTCGGGAGAAAATTCCAAAGACGAACCCAAAATTCAACAACGAGATTCAGGTTGCAAACCAATTCCTTATACTTGATTAACTAATTTCGCATAATTTCTTTCTTAATAAGGATCCTTCTTATTATCTATGAACCTCGGAATTATTTACATGCGGACTGTTGTCTCCATCTTCACCGTTGCTATCACAAAATTTCGGCCGTTCTGCTCACCGGCATTCATCAGGCGTATCTAGATTCGTCAATGACAATAGCCTGCATGTAAAAAGCGTCAATAACAATAACTCTTCATCCAAGAAATAAAGGCAGAAACTTTGAAATTATTTCATATCTCACTTCAGTTCGATCATAAAACTATTAAAATTCTGCTTCAGAAATTAATTTTCATAAATCAAATATAACATATATCGAAAATAATATATTTTAGTGGATCTATAGACATTGTTTTAAATTAATTTTGTGGTAATATTTCCAATGTTAATTTTTAAAAATAGATAAAACAAACAATTATTTTTCTTTCATTATTTACTCATAATTTCTTTAGCTTTTCTAACCCGTCAGTTTTATTTTATTTTATTTTGTTTGTTTTTTTTAATGTTTTCTTGATTCAAACATCGTACGACTCATACAGGAATCGCTATCACTTGACTTAAAATATTTTTGCCCTTCCTTGCCTTTAAAGGACTGCCCTTTGCTGTGCTGATGTTGCTACATGTCTTACTTCTTGCCTATCTCACACTGCGAATTTTTTCTAAGCTCTATACTAAACATTAAATCTGTTACGAAAAAAGAACTAAACAAAATGAACACAAAACGATCAGCTTTAAAAAGGACTCGTAACTGGAAAAACGGAATGAAAAAAGAATGTTAACAACAAATACTTTTTCACACCCAACCCAGTTCTGCGGAATCAGAATCAACGTTGAGTTTAAGCAAGCGAATGAGCGAATTGGAGTAAAGTGCCATGCAGATTTAAATTTTTCACACTTGTGACAAATGCAGCTATCGAGTTTTTTGCATGCTAGCATGCTAGTTAACATTCGTGTCAGTCAGCTGTTGGCTCTGACGCTGGCCAATAGAAACTTCCTGCCTATTCGTGGCAGCCAGCTATAGGCTCTCACCAGTATAAAATGGCCGCAAACTACATGAAAACTGCCGCAGAAGCGTGAAAATATCGATTATTTCCACTATCGATGGGAGTTGGGAAATGCAAAGTCGGTGTTGGCCTTCCGCTAACTTGGAGCATGTGCATGTAAATTTTGGTGCAAATCCGTCGAAAATCGCGGCCGTGCATTCGTTACACACACACACACACACACACACACACACACACACACACACACACACACACACACACACACACACACACACACACACACACATCCTGCCTTTTATAGAGATTATTGATCCTTATATGGTACGATTCTCAAGAATTAATCCTTTTAGCTTTATTTTAGATGAATCTATAAATAATCCTCATTGTGTTGTGTTGATTTTCTCTGCCAGATATATGCATCAAAAGAAATACACCAAGGATCTATGTTTGTTGAAATCTGCCGCAAATTCTTTTTCGTCTATTTTGGTATCAACTAACCATGGCCATTATAACTAATCTTCTCCTGAACATTTGTCTCATATTGCTATGATTCTTTCAAATGTACAGAATGATAATAAAAAAAATCTATTGCTGCCTATGTTCTACTTTTCTAGCAGGATAGTACCTGCCTACATGTTGTCCATGCTACTCAACATTCTCTGCAAGATGTTCGACAATTTGCTGGCCAACACGATCAACCAGTTGTACATGTACGGCACTTGATGAGACTAAGCTTGATGTTTCCAGCTAAATCAGTAAAGCATTACTTCATATTATTATATCAACAACAAGCGATATGGTATAATGTATCTCCAGATGATATTCACTTTCTGTAAGATCGTAAGCACGAGTGAATACAGGTTTGAGTTAAAAATCAAAGTAGGATATACATATATCAGTAGTACTGCTGATATGATAAATTCCTTGTTTTGGATTAAGTTGGTTTCGTTGATTTTGTTTAGCGGCATATCAATACCTCTATGGGTTATTTAATGCCGAAATCGAAATAACCTGAATATTTTTATGTTGTCAACTAAATATATCGATAAAATGTATTGCTGCTTATATTGTTTGAAAAATGTATTGTTAGTCATTTAAATAAAAATATGTATTGTTGGTCCTTTTTTATATAAAAATGTATTGCTGGTATTTGTACAATAAAAATGTATTTTTATACTTTCATAGAGTTTGAGGATTTATAAATAGGTATTGTTGGTCGTTTTTCTGATAAATATGTATTGCTGGTATTTGTAAAATGAAAAGGTATTTTTATACTTTCATAGAGTTTGAGTATTTATAAATAGGTATTCTTGGTCCTTTTTAAGATAAATATGTATTGCTGGTATTTGTACAATAAAAATGTATTTTTATACTTTCATACAGTTTGAGGATTTATAAATAGGTATTGTTGGTCCTTTTTCAGATAAATATGTATTGCTAGTATTTGTACAATAAAAAAGTTATTTTTATACTTTCATAGAGTTTGAGGATTTATAAATAGGAATTTTTGGTCCGTTTTCAAATAAATATGTATTGCTGGTATTTGTACAATAAAATGTATTTTTATACTTTCATAGAGTTTGAGGATTTATAAATAGGGATTTTTGGTCCGTTTTTAGATAAATATGTATTGCTGGTATTTGTACAATAAAATGTATTTTTATACTTTCATAGAGTTTGAGGATTTATAAATAGGTATTGTTGATCCTTTTTCAGATAAATATGTATTTGTACAATAAAAATGTATTTTTCTACTTTCATACAGTTTGAGGATTTATAAATAGGTATTGTTGGTCCTTTTTCTGATAAATATGTATTGCTGGTATTTGTACAATAAAAATGTATTTTTATACTTTCATAGAGTTTGAGGATTTATAAATAGGTATTGTTGGTCCTTTTTCAGATAAATATTTATTGCTGGTATTTGTACAAGAAAAAAGTTATTTATACTTTCATAGAGTTTGAGGATTTATAAATAGGTATTGTTGGTCCTTTTTCAGATAAATATGCATTGCCAGTATTTGTACAATAAAATGTATTTTTATACTTTCATAGAGTTTGCGGATTTATAAATAGGTATTGTTGGTCCTTTTTCAGATAAATATGTATTGCTGGTATTTGTACAATACAAATGTATTTTATACTTTCATAGTGTTTGAGTATTTATAAATAGGGATTTTTGGTCCTTTTTTAGATAAATATGTATTGCTGGTATTTGTACAATAAAAATGTATTTTTCTACTTTCATAGAGTTTGAGGATTTATAAATAGGTATCGTTGGTCCTTTTTCAGAAAAATATATATTGCTGGTATTTGTACAATAAAAATGTATTTTCTACTTTCATTGTGTTTGAGTATTTATAAATAGGTATTGTTCGTTCTTTTTTCAGATATGTATTGCTGGTATTTGTACAATAAATGTATTTTTATACTTTTATAGAGTTTGAGGATTTATAAATAGGTATTGTTGGTCCTTTTTCAGAAAAATATGTATTGCTGGTATTTGTCCAATAAAAAATGTATTTTTATACTTTCATAGAGTATGAGTATTTATAAATAGGAATTTTTGGTCATTTTTCAGATAAATATGTATTGCTGGTATTTGTACAATAAAAATGTATTTTTATACTTTCATAGAGTTTGAGGATTTATAAATAGGTACTGTTGGTCCTTTTTCTAATAAATATGTATTGCTAGTATTTGTCCAATAAAAATGTATTTTTATACTTTCATAGAGTATGAGTATTTATAAATAAGAATTTTTTGTCCTTTTTCAGATAAATATGCATTGCCGGTATTTGTACAATAAAATGTATTTTTATACATTCATAGTGTTTGAGTATTTATAAATAGGGATTTTTGGTCCTTTTTTAGATAAATATGTATTGCTGGTATTTGTACAATGAAAATGTATTTTTATACTTTTATAGAGTTTGAGGATTTATAAATAGGTATTGTTGGTCCTTTTTCTGATAAATATGTATTGCTGGTATTTGTCCAATAAAACATGTATTTTTATACTTTCATAGAGTATGAGTATTTATAAATAGGAATTTTTTGTCCTTTTTCAGATAAATATGCATTGCCGGTATTTGTACAATAAAATGTATTTTTATACTTTCATAGAGTTTGAGGATTTATAAATAGGTATTGTTGGTCCTTTTTCAGATAAATATATATTGCTGGTATTTGTACAATAAAAATGTATTTTTATACTTTCATAGAGTTTGAGGATTTTTAAATAGAGATTTTTGGTCCTTTTTTGATAAATATGTATTGCTGGTATTTGTATGATAAAAATGTATTTTTAAAACTTTCATAGAGTATGAGTATTTATAAATAGGAATTTTTGGTCCTTTTGTAGATAAATATGTATTGCCGGTATTTGTTCAATAAAAATATATTTTTATACTTTCATAGAGTTTGAGGATTTATAAATAGGTATTGTTGGTCCTTTTTCAGATAAACATGTATTTCTGGTATTTGTACAATAAAAATGTATTTTTTATATTTTCATAGTTTTGGGTTTGGGGTTCACTATTTGCCCATATCTGGGACCTAACAGATGCTACTACCCCGGGTCATGGTGGACAAGGGATCAACAGCAATTAAGAGGTGATTCCACGTTCCTTAAAACCTCCAATCTGCCGATCAGATGTCTTGCTTCTGGATGTAGTTTATCGACATACACAGGACTTTGGTATTAAGTGTACATATGTTTAATGGAGAATGGTTTCAATGCTGCTGATGGTACTATTCTGAAGAGTTATTCCTTTTAGATTACTTTTAAATTAATCTCCGTTCTTTTGGCGCTGTAATCTACACCAGATTTCTGCAATGCACCAAGTATCAATTTTTGTTGAAATGCGCCGCGAAATATTATTTCTCTATTTTGGTACCAAGAGAAAGATGTTCTTTGATATAATCTTTTGTTTTTTTTTTTGCTTGTTTGTTTTTTTTTTTCGTTTTTTCTTTTTGTTTTTTTTCTTACTGTTAGTTTGTGTCTGAAAAGTCGTGGGCCATTTTTGAGGAGATCTCGCTCTCTCACTAAATCATCAATTTCATCGTGAGAAACTAACCGTAAATGTCTTTGAGCAAGATTCGCGTGTGAAAAAGGGCTTCGCATATGAGATACACAGGGTACAGGTCTTATTGCAGATGTAAGATTAGGATAAGAGATCTCCTTCTAATTTGTTGATATCTTTGAATTTTGCAGAAACAAAATTAACTGTGGTCCAATTTTTAGTTTCCTCAATATCTTTGCAATTCCCTCATATATATATATATATATATATATATATATATATATATATATATATATATATATATATATATATATATATATATATATATATATATTTGGTCTTTTGTCAATTGTCTTAGGTACTAAGCATTGGGATATGCGGTTGGTGCATTGGATATCGGCTTGGAATGAGAAATCGATGATCCGTTTTCGAATTCCAGACAAGTTCTTTACATTCACTTACGGGCAAATGCGTGGGAAAGGTATGCGATCCATTCCCTTCCCTTCAGCTACGGGTTAAATACTAGAACTTGTACCTGGAAAAATCATTTTTATCTCCAAAACATTATTAATGCAAAATTCGCTCGCATAAAAAAGGAGTATTCTTATAATGCGAAATATTTTTCGCCTTCAGCGGACGTCGTCGTCGCTAGCGGCGGTCGCTGAGGTCTGTATCGGTGGCGCTTGTCGTCGCCGTGCGCGTCCGCCTACTCGGCTGCTGTCGCTTCGCACGCAGCGGCGTCAGCACGCGGCGGCGTCTGCGAACGGGCCCTCCGATTTGACATCCGCGACAGGCGGGATTTTGCCGTCGCTGTCTTATTTCGAATCCCCCGTGGATCGCTCGTAGACCACTTGACTTCAGGCTCGGGGTGTCGTACTTAGTATAGCAGCCACCGCACTGCGATCAATTGAGACTAAACTCTCGACCGACTCGATTCGTCCTCCGCGAGGGACGACGACGACCAACGCGTCGACATCTCTGTCTAACTTTATTAAAAGAGAAAAATAAAAGTAAATCTTCAAATTCCGCTCGTTACCCCTTCCGCTCGTCGCTTTTCCTTCTTTTTTTCCCGCTTCCACAGAGACTTAAAGCGGGTGTGTGCCGCGTAAAAGATGTGCACGCCGGCCATAGGCAATTCAGTCGTGGTGCGGTGCGTTGCTGCCGTCGTTACCGGAACATGCAGCAGCCGCAGTGAGCGGCGGCACACGACCGACGTGGTGGAAGCACACGACCGACGTGGCAGTGGCAGCAGGCGTTGCGGCGACGGTCTGCGACGCGACCGATCAAAGTCGGGTAATTGGCGGGTGTGACTGTGACTGACTTAAGCTGGCAGATTCCTCGTCATCTCACGAGTGAGTAATGAGAAAAAAAATGCAAAGCTTGTTACACGAAGCGCATTCACCGCATTCCCTATTCCCTACCGAAGAATCTTTCGACCCTGCATCAACGTCTTCTTCGTCTTCCGTTCGCCGGTTGATGGCACCAAGGTCGGATATTGAATCCGTGAACGCATTCGCATGGTCATCAGCGTTAGCAACCGACGCCTTTGACACCGCTGCTGAGGCACCGCGTTTCCTGACATTCCGTTTGCGCGTGCGTTTTATCGGTTGGCCGCCGCCATAGTGGTTTGTCTATTGCTGGCTAAGTCGAACCACTCGCCACTGTCGCTGTTGACGCCGCCTTTCGCCGCCGCCTTTCGTTGGCCACTCGTCGATGTTGAAGTTTTTTGGTCGGTGTCGTCTGTTCCTTTCGTTTGGTCCGCTGCTAATCGATAAGTTGTCGTTTGCCGTCCGCAATTTCCGTCGTGCATGTTTCAGACCGGAGGTCATTTCGGTCGACGGAGACATGTCGCGGTGTAATCCTAGCGTCCCTTCCAGTAATCCTAGCGTCGCTTCAGTGATCGATACTCGATACTTGCGACTCGATGCTCGGACTCGTTCGTTTTGTAAATGCGATCAGGAATGAGGAGAGTTCGACCGCGCTGTCGCGCGCGCGACATTTCCATCGCTTCCATCATTGCCGTTGTGAACCCCCACCCCCGCCCCGCCTACTCGTCTCTCCTTCGGTCACCCGACTACGCGTCTCTCAATGACGCGAAAGCGTGAAAGTGCCGTAAAGAACAACGTATTTGTCGTTTAACGATTAAGCCGGGAGCCCCGCCGCCGTCGCATGGGACGATGTCGTAAAAGCCTGGCCGCATCTTCCTCCGTCTTACGCGGAGTTGTAAGAGGAGGCCACCGCGCGGAAAATAGCGGCACGGAACGTCCGCGGCGGTAACGCGAGACGAAACGATGCGACGCAACCCTTTTAGGCGACGACGGCGACGCACATGACGAGCAAACGCCGCCGGCCGCCGCCGACAGGGAAAACGCCGCGCCTTGGTCTCCTCTTCCCACACGTCCTCGAGTCTACCCTCGGGCCCTGCTCTACCTACCTCCGCATCTATCTTCGTGTCTGTTCTTCGCGCGTGCGCGGTCGGCGGTTTCTCCTCCACGGGTGCTCTTGCCCAAGTGTCCACGGCGGGCGATCAGATATCGTCGTATTTCCGACCGTAAACGATGCCGACCGGCGATCCGCCGGCGTTCGCTTCCATGACCCGGCGGGTAGCCTGCGGGAAACCAGAGTTCGGTTCCGGGGGGAGTATGGTTGCAAAGCTGAAACTTAAAGGAATTGACGGAAGGGCACCACCAGGAGTGGAGCCTGCGGCTTAATTTGACTCAACACGGGAAAACTCACCCGGTCCGGACACCGGTAGGATTGACAGATCGATAGCTCTTTCTCGATTCGGTGGGTGGTGGTACATGGCCGTTCTTAGTTGGTGGAGCAATCCGTCTGGTTGACTCCGATAACGAACGAGACTCCGGCCTGCTAACTAGTGCGCCGATGTGTGTGTTTATTCAACGACGGGCTCGGAGTTCATCGCACTTCTTAGAGGGACGGGTGGCAGAAAGCCACACGAGGCGGAGCGATAACAATTCTGTGATGCCCTAAGATGTCCGCGGCCGTACGCGCGCTACACTGGAGGTATCAGCGCTTTTCTTTCGAAATTCCGTCGAGTCACTATCCCTCCGTCTTTTTCCGGAGAAGACTCGACGGTCGGTATTCGAAGTGAAAAAGTTATTGGGTCGCGGGTAGCGCGTTTTTCGTCGGCGAAATGGCAGCACGCAAAAAGGCCGCGCCACCGTCGAATGGACGGCCCGCCACCGTCGAATGGACGGCCCGCCGCTGCCGCTGCTGCTGCTGTTGCCGCCGCCGCCTCCTCGTCCGGCGTAAAAATATCGCCTCACCGCGCGAGAGGGTTGCCGTCACATATCTGTCTCTCGCCGAATCACGCCCATACCGTTTTAGTACCTGAGGTCGGGTTCGGTTAGACGTGCACAACGATCACGAGATTGACGCCGTCACGCCTCCGTCTCCCGCCGACTTCGACGTGGTGGCACGTAGCTAGCGCTGTACGATCCACGCCGCCGTCAATGTCCCCGACAAATTGTGGTAGTTGCCGGGGTGCCAGTCTGCTGTGGACGTCGGACGCGCGCCTGCGACCGTTCTGGACCTCCTTGCTCCTCCTCCTCCTCACACACATTTTTAAAAACCTGTCGCGAAAACAAACCGAAAACAAAACTGAAAAACCCGGACGGGGGATCACTCGGCTCGTCCGTCGATGAAGAGCGCGGCCAGCCGCGAGAACTGATGCGAATTGCAGGACTCAGTGAACATCAACACCTCGAACGCACATTGCGGCCTCGAGATCCCTTGTCTCGGGGTCCCGTCCCGTCGAGAGGCGGAAAATGGCATGTCTTCTCACTCATGAGTCGAGAGGCATCTCATCGTCTCCCGCGTCATTCTTTTCGAGAATTGCCTTTCTCACGCGGAGGAAACCGGGACGTCGCAGGATGGAAGCTAGGCTCTTCTTCTACTTCTCCCTTCGTCTCCCGCTTGCAGACCGCGTGGTCACTTCCGTTGGTTTTGTCGTTTTGTCGAACCTAAAACACACACCTCGGCTCGGACGAGACGACCCGCTGAACTTAAGCATATCGCTAAGCGGAGGAAAAGAAACCAACCGGGATTCCCTTAGTAACGGCGAGTGAACCGGGAGAAGACCAACGCCGAATCCTGTCGCAAGTAAACGGCTTCGGGACGTGTGGCGCATGGGTCGAAGGCAGCCGCTCGTTTTCGTCTCGCGTAGTTCTCAGTTTCCTCGATCGGGGCCGCCGGCGGCTGGTGCCAGGCCCATTCAGTGCGGACGACGAGCGACGGCCTTCGATCCGAGAGTCGGGTTGCTTAGGAACGCAGCCCAAATCGGGTGGTAAGATCCATCGAAGGCTAAATACCGGGACGAGTACGATAGTCGACAAGTACTGTGAGGGAAAGTTGAAAAGAACTTTGGAGAGAGAGTTCAAGAGAACGTGAAACCTCCCAGGGGTAAACGGGTGGGAACGCTCACCGCGATCGCGTGGGGACTCTGTCCGGTGCTGCCAAACTTGGCCTATACACGATTGAGTTGTTGTCCAGGTATTCCTCGGGCGGCAACGCCCATCACAGGCCTGTGCGGACGTTGTTTCGGAGGTCACCGTTGGGGACGTTTGTTGGCGGTTTGGGTGGGGGTGGGGGGTCGTAGCGGTTTCGGCGGCGCCGACGCCCTTCCTGTTCCTCCTCCTACTCGACTTCGACCCCCTCCGGATTTTGCTTTTGCGCTCGCGTCGCCGACGGGAGAGACGGGCCGCGGGGAACGAGAAGAGCGCGGCGGTCGCCGCTGTCGCTGCTGCCCCCGCTGTGGCGGCGATTCGCGTCGCTGCTGCTGCTGCCGCCGAAAATGTTGATAAGCTGATAATCACGATGGTTGATAATCTCACAGTCAATCCTCAACACAAATAGAGTAGAGAATGTCAGTGGGTTACTTTTTGATTTGGTCTCCAAGTTTCCTTTACAGTAAGATCAATATACTATTTTATATGCCTAATATGTTATTATACCTTATTTGTTATTATGCCTTATATGTTATTATGCCTTATACGTTATTATGCCTAATATAGTATTTTAATAAAATTTATTATGTTCTGTTTTTATTTACACGCTACTGATTTTCCATAAATAAAGCAGAAAGTATCATGACGCTTCGAGAAACATCGAGACATTATTTTAAGGGCCTGTTTCATTTTAGTTTAGGCGGGGTAAAGCTCTTCTTTTACGCCACTCCGGCTAATTTTTTTTAAATCGCTGTCAGCGGCTCCTGGGAAGAAATTGTTTGACTGGATCTTCCTCCTTGCCAATAGCATACGAAGGCAATTAGAATGATTCGATCCTGTGGGCTTGGCGGGTTTTATTCGTAAAGGTATGAATTGGTTTGATTTGGTTGATTTTGTTTAGCGGCATATCAACCTCTATGGTTATTTAATGCCGATATCGAAATATTTTGAACGCAATTGTATGCCTTCAACTACAGAGAAAATGTATTGTTGATAATTTTACTATAAAGAGGTATTGTTGGTAATTATACTATATATATATGTATCGTTGGTAATTTACTATGAATAAGTATTGTTTGTAATGAATAGGTATTGTTGGTAATTCTACTTTAAGTCAGTATTGTTGATAATTTTACTGTATATGGTAATTGATAATAATGTTATTTTTATATTCATTTTTGGAAATTCTACTATAGATATTGTTGGTAATGTTACCATAGATAGGTATTGTAGGTAATTCTAATATAAATAGGTATAAATTAGGTAAATTACTATATATAGATATTGTTGGTAATTATTCAAAAAGTATTGTTGGTAATTCTACTATCAAGAGGTATTTTTGGTAATATTACCATAAATACGTATTGTTGGTAATTCTAATATAAGTATGTATTGTTGGTAATTTTACTAAATAAATATATTTTTGGTAATTTTACTACCAATAAGTATTGTTGGTAATTCTACTATAAACAGGTATTGTTGGTAATATTACCATAAATAGGTATTGTTGGTAATTTTACCACAAATAAGTATTGTTGGTAATTCTACTATAAACAGGTATTGTTGGTAATATTACCATAAATAGGTATTGTTGGTAATTTTATCACAAATAAGTATTGTTGGTAATTCTACTATAAACAGGTATTGTTGGTAATATTACCATAAATAGGTATTGTTGGTAATTTTATCACAAATAAGTATTGTTGGTAATTCTACTATAAACAGGTATTGTTGGTAATATTACCATAAATAGGTATTGTTGGTAATTTTATCACAAATAAGTATTGTTGGTAATTCTACTATAAACAGGTATTGTTGGTAATATTACCATAAATAGGTATTGTTGGTAATTTTATCACAAATAAGTATTGTTGGTAATTATAATATAATTCGTATTGTTGGTAATCTTACTCTGAATAGACATTTTTAGAAATTCTTCTATGAAGATATTGTTGGTACTTTTATTATGAATAGCTATTTTTGTTCAGTTTACTATAACAATTATTTTTGGTAATCTTTTATACAAAAGTATATCGTTGGTCATTTTACTATAAAAATATTTTTATAATTTCATAGGGTTTTGTTTTGGGGATTGACTATCTACCCATAGCTGGGACAGTAACAGGTGCTACCACGTCGTGTCATCATGGACCTGGGAACAGCAGCAATTAAGAGGTGATTCCACGCTCCTCAACACCCCCAATCACCCGATCAGATGCCCTTCTGCCGGATGTAGTTTATCGTCATACCCAGGACTACTTTGAATTGGTGGAACTAAGTAATTAAACTAGTCAGAACCGTGAATATGAGCCTGAATTTAATAATGTTATTCGTGTTTTATGCGGAACAAATCTAGGCTCCCCTTTCAGGAAATTTAAAACGAGCCCTGAGCTTTCTGTTAGGAAATTAACTTGAACATAATTCTTTTGTTTTTCTCTTTGTTTCCTCTCCAGAATTATTATTGTCCCTGTGGCTATTATTCTAATTGCCAAGGTAAAATATTTCTCTCTCAGTTCTTTCTCGTCGTCTTCTTCTTACTGCTCGAAACTTCTCGACGACTCCTCACTTTTTCTAGCTACGATATTTCAAGGATTCTTCAAACAAAAATGTCTATATCTGTCTATATTCATAGGATGAGGTAATGTAACTACTTAGACTATATACATTGTTCGGACTGTTGTCCTCATCTTTATTGCCATCTTCACGACGCTTGAAGAAGGCTGGAGTGTACAACAGCCGAAACGTCGCGAATATGGCAATAATAATGAGGACAACAGTCCGAACGATGTAAGTGGCGTAAATAGATACAAGGATTGATTCTTATTCGCAAAACCAAATCATTATTGCTTGTTTTTTCGCCCTATAACTGTCTACCCAATACTGACTTCTTTCTTACAAATTACCCAATACCAAAGTCCGAGTGACTATCAAGGTAGAGGTTCTGAATAAGATTGTCATATGAACAGAAGAAACGCTACGAACTAAGCTTATGAGGAAAGATAACGGTTGACCCTAGCTGTTAAGATTATGGCGATCGGGATTATGTTCCATAAAATGGAGGCTCTTGTTGGATGAATCTTAATTCTTCACTGAACTAAGTAACTAATAATAACAAAACAAAAGTCATTGAAACAAAGCAAGTTCAGTCGACCAATGATGACAATTCCAGAACAACGTAACTATAAACAATTTTTTCTATCCTCTGCCAGCCGCTATGATGGAGAAAGCATTACCTCGAACCGTCGCCAGTGAGACACGCTGCAAGAGCCACTCCGTTTCGCGAGGCTCGTTCCTTAATCGAGACGCAATCGCGCCAATCCACCGAAGGAACGCCATCGAACGAGGGCCAATAACCCCTGAAGTCTCCACTGCCACAGGAGTAAAAAAAATCTATCAGCAAGAGAAGAATATTTTGCTATTTTTTTGTTATCTCTGCGTCTCGGGCGACGAACCCCGGCTCAACCGCGGACCTGATCAAATTACCGGCCGAAAATGTATCCGCACTGGTCGCATCCCAAATCAACGACTTACCCATTTTAAAAGGGAAGATGGTAATGTCATCCGGCCGCTTTCCATCACCACGGTCGAGGCCTACAGGTTCGATTTGGGAAGGGAACCCACCTGCATCAAAACCTCTTTTGATGATGTCGTTAATTGCTGCATGCCGTGGAAATCGGCCGGCATTACGACGACAGAAGAGAGGATGCAAACCAAACTCATCGATGGAGGCTCCACATCTGCATCTGTGACGCTCACGTTATTCTTCAATTAATAATTCCATAGTTCCGCCTGTTCTGTCTTGCAATACTCATCTTTTGGATTGCATCCTTCGTCATCCCAATACGTCTACGGATCTTATTGTCGCACATACCGTCCTCTGTCAAGACGGATCCCAGATGTTTAAACTTCCGCGCCTGCTTGATTATAGTGTTCCCGACCTTCAATCTTTTACTGATGACCATGCATTATGTCTTCTTGTAGCCCAATTAACTTGGGCCAGGCTTAACTTATCACCTCAGCTCATGGTAAGGTCTAATTGAAGTCAACTGACAAGAATTTAAATCTGTGCTCCTAGATTTTATTCTTTCGTCATGTTGAGCAGCTTCGAATGTTGAAGAGGCAACTTCAGGGGATTCCCAGAATTATATTCCAAAGCATCTTTCAAATACCGTCGCCCAAAGGTAGAAGCACTAAAGTTGAACACTTGGAAGCTTCCGTCATTCTAAAGAATGTCGTTATTGTTTTTATTTCGAAAACCAGAGTATGTAATATTTTTTCAGTAACATTAACTTTATGTATACTGTAATTAATATTTGTTCATTTGTTATATAAGAGAAACTATTTTAAAATTACTTTAATGATATATGCATAAATTTCACAGTTTCTCTATTTGAATTTTCTGGTGATTCTTAATTCTTCAGTTAATGATTGAATATGACGAGTTGTATGACAATAAAATATCTGTAAAAACTCCCATATCGCGTCGTTAAATATTTGAGTTTAACAGCTTTAACAAAATATTGCAATAACAATCATAAGTTTGTTATTTTAAGAAGTAGGGGGGTACAAATGAAAAGATTTAAAAGATTTTTCTGTTTCACTGAAACAGCCGTTCAGCATTTATCATGCCTTCTTTCTTTCATTCGTACGTCTCGTCTTTCTACGCGGTCAAAGTAGATACCAAGTGTAGTATCGGATCGCTCGCTTAATGATCACCTTTTGGCTGACATTCGATCACTGATACATGCCTGGCACAGGGATATCGTCCCTGCGCTGGTAGTATCGCGGCTACGTCTTGCTATGACAAGCTTTAACCAGCTCTGATCAGCTTGGACAAGCTAGGACCAGCCAAGACTAGCTATGACCAGCTAAGACCAGCAAAGTCCAGCAGCCCGGGTAACCCTTCCCTCCCCACGTTAAAACCCGACCTTGTGTCACAACCTGACTAAGTGGGGGGTCAAGTAGATACCAAGTGTAGTATCTGTTCTTATCAACTTAATCTAATTCTCTCTCCCTCTCTCTCTCTCTATCTCTCTCTCTCTCTCTCTCTCTCTCTCTCTATTTGTTTTTTTCTCACTGAAACCAAGTAATGTAACTTTTCCCCGGTTTCCATCCAATCAAAAAGAGGAATGTTCCATTATTTATGAGCTATTGCCAGGACATAACGGTCCAGCTAACTAACGAAATACAATTATAATAGGATGTTACAGAACTAGATATTATACTTTTTGATGCTTAGTTAATGATGATAAATTTAAATATCAGCGTAGGGTATATGTCAGTATCATGATATTGATATGCGTCACAGCGTGCAATTGAGGCATTTGCCGAACGGGTTTTATCTGTTAATTGCAAGTTAAGGCACGCGTGCTGAATAAATTCTTGTTAACTTGATTTATTTTTATGTAATTTTCGAAGATCTGGAGACTTTTATTACAACCGACGTGCTGTAAAATTCGGCTGAGGTCGAAGGGTATAAAGAGAATGAGTACAAATGTAATATTAGAATCTATGAAATTTATACATGGTGAGCAGAAATTGTCTTTCCCTAATCTGAAACAAACGCAATAATTCTACCGACAAGGTTATGATTTGTATTTTTCTCCTGTTTTTTTTTGTTTTTAATTATGCCTAAGGTATCGTAATACAAAAATATATTTCTATCATTTGTAATTTAACAGATACTCTATCATTTGTGACCAACATAGTCGTAAGATATCTTTATTCTATGATTACCATATATATATATATATATATATGAAGAAATATAGTCTTAAAGTGTGCTATATTTATGGGATAAAGTGCTCAATATCAGAGATAGAGCGTGTGTATATATATATATATATATATATATATATATATATATATATATATATATATATATATATATATATATATATATATATATATATATATATATATATATATAGGATGTGCAGTGGAGTAATATTTAAAGTTCTTGGGTTGAGGAATCGGAGTGCCGAGTTCGAATCCATTACATTCACTTATGTACTAATATCCTTCTTCTCCCTCCAGCTATGGCTTCAATAGCAGGACAGACTGGGTTCTATAGCCTTGGATGGCAACTGGTCTAAGACGTACAACTCTGAATTCAAAACCAGCGGATGGGGCGTTTGTGGACCTTTTGGCATGTAGTGCACTAGGTCTCTATATGCTGCCCTTCAAAAAGTGTGGATGGTTCTGCATAATCTATAATCAAATTTCATGTTCTTGTACTGGTGTCTTGTAGTCGCTTCCTAGGAACTGATCTGCTTCGACGGGAGAGTCAAGTATATATATTTTAATCAGTATCGCGAGGCAGTAAAGCCACACAAAACATACGTGGTTACAGCGTATGGAAGAATTCGGAACAGAAACATTAGAAATGAGCGGGAAGAATAATCAAGACAGTCGATAGCGATTGACATTGCATTTAAATTTTTGCAGATTAAAGTTGGCTGTAAATCATGGAGCCGGGATGGAGTTCCACAAACGAGGAAAGAAACAGTTAGCATCAAATTTACGATTACATCTAGTCAGTTCAACTGTAAATTGATACGATCTTGACGGTTAAATTAAAAAAAATCTAGGCACCATGGCGAAGAGCTCCCCCAAAGAATTACAGGAAGGCAACCTTACAACGATAGGGAAGTGACTGAAGCCGAGCTGCCAGAACAGGATCAATAATTGAGTTGATTTATCTTTTGATTTTATCAAGGAGTTCAAAGTAAATAGCAGGAACACCGGACCATATGTGGCAGAATATTCTAAGTATGGATCAATGGTAAACTTATAGATATGTATATCTATTTTCGTATATATTGTAATATATAATGTCATGATTAGGGCCAATAATATTGCAGAGTAGCAGCATGGCCCGGCGTTGCCCGTGCTTGATTCCAAAATCGTACGACACTTAAAATATTTTTGCCCTTCCTTGCCTTTAAAGGAGTGCCCTTTGCCGTGCTGATGTTGCTACGTGCCTTACTTCTTGCCTATCTCACACTGCGAATTTTTTCTAAGCTCTATACTAAACATCAAAATGAACACAAAACGATCAGCTTTAAAAAAGGACTCGTAACTGGAAAAACCGAATGAAAAAAGAATGTTAACAACAATTACTTTTTCACACCCAACCCAGTTCTGCGGAATCAGAATCACAGTTGAGTTTAAACAAGCGAATGAGCCAGTTGAAATAAAGTGCCATGCAGATTTAAATTTTTCCCACTTGTGACGAATGCAGCTATCGATTTTTTTACATGCTAGCATGCTAGTTAACATTCGTGTCAGTCAGCTGTTGGATCTCACGCTGCCCAATAGAATCTTCCTGCTTATTCGTAGCAGCCAGCTATAGGCTTTCACTCTGGCCAGTAGAAAATGGCCGCAAACTACATGAAAACTGCCGTAGAAGCATGAAAAAATCCAATCTTTCCACTATCGATGGGAGTTGGGAAATGCAAAGTCGGTCTTGTTCTTTCCGCTAACTTGGAGCATGTACATGTAAATTTTGGTTCAAATCCGTCTAAAATTGCGGCTTTTTCCAGTTACGAGTCCTTTTTAAAAGCTGATCGTTTTGTGTTCATTTTATTTAGTTCTTTTTTCGTAACAGATTTAATGTTTAGTATAGAGCTTAAAAAAATTCGCCAGATAGGCAAGAAGTAAGGCATGTAGCAACATCAGCGGGGGCAAAAGGCACTCCTTTAAAGGCAAGGAAGGGCAAAAATATTTTAAGTCAAGTGATAGCGATTGCTGTATGAGTCGTACGATTTTTGAATCAAGTACGGGCAACGCCGGGCCATGCTGCTAGTAAATAATAATAGATAAAGAAATTGGCGATAATGAGCCAATAGTCAAAGATGAACAAAATAAACATTAAACTCTAATTTCCTCCAATTTCGAAAATTACGACACGTTCGTTAAAAAAAAAGAGAAATGTTTCGCTTAAATATAAATGCCATTATATAATTAATTTAACAAATATAATACAATAACTGTTCTTAATATATGGAAATCTTAATGAGATATTCTTAATAAATTACACTTGCTAAACAACACCTTATTTTAAAATTAAAAAAAAATCGTTTTGTACCACAACTTATCTTAATAGTTTAATATATTTATTTTTATATGCTATTTTTATAGATACAAATATTTAAGCCAATTTTCTGTTCATAATAAACAGTATTAACAACATATACCGGCCTGAATGCTCGAGAAATTTTCTCTGCGGCTAAATGGTATAGCACGTCAAGCTGTATGAAGGTTCCTAGTAGGATACAGGTTCGATTCCTGTCGGGGGACGCATATTTTCTATGACATTTCTATAAACAGAGCATTTACTTAAATATTTTTATCTATAAAAATAACGCATAAACAATATATATATATATATATTGTTACGAGCCCCCATCTAAATTTATTATAAAAACTATACCATTGCTTATATTTTAGAAGCATTCTAAAATAAAGAGCCCAGTACTTGCAGATACGTAAAGAATAAAGATTGTAAGCCCAAAGAGATGGTTAGACTTAGTAGCGACAAAGATTAACCAGAATGTACCCTTTCCTTCTCTTTTGGTCAGCGTATTGACAGCATGATTTACACGGATAGATTCCAGATAGAAAAAGTTGAAACTATTTAAACTAAACTTTCTCTGACCCTGCAGGTGAGAAAGAGGGTCAATGACCTCATTCTACCGATAATGGGAAAAAGTTCGTATTTGAAAATTGACCATGTGACAAGAAAAAAATGGAAACGAATAGTGAAAAGGAAAAATCAGTTTCGTCTAGGCCTGCGGGCCGAAAGGACGTGCTCGCGAAACTTGTCTAGGCATATGGTTCGAAAAGACGTGTTCGCGAAATGTGTCCAGGTCTAAAGACTGAGAAGACGTGTCCGCGAAATTTGTCCATATCTTCAGGCTGAAAAGACGTGTTTGCGGAAAATACAAGAGTTGTGTCCAGGTCTAAAGGCTGAAAAGACGTATTCGCGAAATTTGTCCAGGTCTGCGGGCTAAAAAGACGTGTTTGCAGAAAATACAAGAGTTGTGTCCAGGTCTAAAGGCTGAAAAGACGTGTTCGCGAAATTGCGAGGAGAATTCATCTCCGAGTGGAAGAGATGGATCCGTTTGACGACGTATGCGGAATACCGCTACATTGGGATGAAAGAGAAACAGAAGACAGCTTATAGAAAAAGAAAAGAAGAAAACGAGGAAAGATCTCAAAAGGAGATACTTATGGGAAAAGGAAAGAGAGGAAGAAAATATCTCAAAGGATGCTACATCGAGAGGAGGGAGAAGGAGAAAGAAAGCAGTGAGAAAACGACATTATTTTTGCACCAACCTAATATATATATATATATATGTGTGTGTGTGTGTGTGTGTGTGTGTGTGTGTGTGTGTGTGTGTGTAAAAAGGAAAACTTAAATTAGCCGACGCATTTCGTCCTCAGTGTATTGAAAATCTGTGGGAGAGTTCCTCACATCAAAGCAAGGACAAAAGTCCATATAGTGTCCATCAAAAATGGATAGCTAGGAGCGAACCGATTCCATGGCCTGCATGTTCCACCGAACTCAATCCTTTGGATTCTAAACTGTGAGGCCACCTAAAACAATTAATTTATGCAGCAGACATTAATCTTGCAAAGACGCTTCAGCAACGTGTCATGTGGGCCTGGGAAACAACTCAACATCTTGTGGGAGTATTTGAAAGGTCTCTCAGTCAATGGTCCGACGG
>OZ038513.1:33185948-33213448 GCA_964036315.1 Acanthosepion esculentum
AAGGGGGAAAGTGAAAAAAAGAAAGAAGAAAGGGAAAGGAGAAAGAATAAAAGGAAAGGAGAAAGAAGAAAAGGAAAGGGGAAAGAAGAAAAGGAAAGGAGAAAGAAGAAAAGAAAAGGGGAAAAAAGAAAAGGAAAGGAGAAAGAAGATAAGGAGAGGAGAAAGAAGAAAAGGAGAGGAGAAAGAAGATAAGGAGAGGAGAAAGAAGAAAAGGAGAGGAGAAAGAAGATAAGGAGAGGAGAAAGAAGAAAAGAAAAGGGGAAAAAAGAAAAGGAAAGGAAAAAGAAGATAAGGAGAGGAGAAAGAAGAAAAGGAGAGGAGAAAGAAGATAAGGAGAGGAGAAAGAAGAAAAGGAGAGGAGAAAGAAGATAAGGAGAGGAGAAAGAAGAAAAGGAAAGGAGAAAGAAGAAAAGGAAAGGAGAAAGAAGAAAAGAAAAGGGGAAAAAAGAAAAGGAAAGGAGAAAGAAGATAAGGAGAGGAGAAAGAAGAAAAGGAGAGGAGAAAGAAGATAAGGAGAGGAGAAAGAAGAAAAGGAGAGGAGAAAGAAGATAAGGAGAGGAGAAAGAAGAAAAGAAAAGGGGAAAAAAGAAAAGGAAAGGAAAAAGAAGAAAATGAAAAGAGAAAGAAGAAAAGGAAAGGAGAAAGAAGATAAGGAGAGGAGAAAGAAGAAAAGGAGAGGAGAAAGAAGATAGGGAGAGGAGAAAGAAGAAAAGGAGAGGAGAAAGAAGATAAGGAGAGGAGAAAGAAGAAAAGGAGAGGAGAAAGAAGATAAGGAGAGGAGAAAGAAGAAAAGAAAAGGGGAAAAAAGAAAAGGAAAGGAAAAAGAAGAAAATGAAAAGAGAAAGAAGAAAAGGAAAGGAGAAAGAAGATAAGGAGAGGAGAAAGAAGAAAAGGAGAGGAGAAAGAAGATAGGGAGAGGAGAAAGAAGAAAAGGAGAGGAGAAAGAAGATAAGGAGAGGAGAAAGAAGAAAAGGAGAGGAGAAAGAAGATAAGGAGAGGAGAAAGAAGAAAAGAAAAGGGGAAAAAAGAAAAGGAAAGGAAAAAGAAGAAAATGAAAAGAGAAAGAAGAAAAGGAAAGGAGAAAGAAGATAAGGAGAGGAGAAAGAAGAAAAGGAGAGGAGAAAGAAGATAGGGAGAGGAGAAAGAAGAAAAGGAGAGGAGAAAGAAGATAAGGAGAGGAGAAAGAAGATAAGGAGAGGAGAAAGAAGAAAAGGAGAGGAGAAAGAAGATAAGGAGAGGAGAAAGAAGAAAAGAAAAGGGGAAAAAAGAAAAGGAAAGGAGAAAGAAGATAAGGAGAGGAGAAAGAAGAAAAGGAAAGGAGAAAGAAGATAAGGAGAGGAGAAAGAAGAAAAGGAGAGGAGAAAGAAGATAAGGAGAGGAGAAAGAAGAAAAGAAAAGGGGAAAAAAGAAAAGGAAAGGAAAAAGAAGAAAATGAAAAGAGAAAGAAGAAAAGGAAAGGAGAAAGAAGATAAGGAGAGGAGAAAGAAGAAAAGGAGAGGAGAAAGAAGAAAAGGAAAGGAGAAATAAGATAAGGAGACCAGAAAGAAGAAAAGGAAAGGAGAAAGAAGATAAAGAGAGGAGAAAGAAGAAAAGGAAAGGAGAAAGAAGATAAGGAGAGGAGAAAGAAGATAAGGAGAAGAGAAAGAAGAAAAGGAGAGGAGAAAGAAGAAAAGAAAAGGGGAAAAAAGAAAAGGAAAGGAAAAAGAAGAAAATGAAAAGAGTAAGAAGAAAAGGAAAGGAGAAAGAAGATAGGAGAGTAGAAAGAAGAAAAGGAGAGGAGAAAGAAGAAAAGAAAAGGGGAAAAAAGAAAAGGAAAGGAAAAAGAAGAAAATGAAAAGAGAAAGAAGAAAAGGAAAGGAGAAAGAAGAAAAGGAAAGGAGAAAGAATAAAAGGAAAAATGAGAAAGAAGAAAAGAAAAGGGGAAAAAGGAAAAGGAAAGGAGAAAGAAGAAAAGGAAAGGAGAGAGAAGAAAAGAAAAGGGGAAAAAAGAAAAGGAAAGGAGAAAGAAGAAAAGGAAAGGAGAAAGAAGAAAAGAAAAGGGGAAAAAGGAAAAGGAAAGGAGAAAGAAGAAAAGGAAAGGAGAGAGAAGAAAAGAAAAGGGGAAAAAAGAAAAGGAAAGGAGAAAGAAGAAAAGGAAAGGAGAAAGAAGAAAAGAAAAGGGGAAAAAAGAAAAGCAAAGGAGAAAGAAGAAAAGGAAAGGAGAAAGAAGAAGGAAAGGAGAAAGAAGATAAGGAGAGGAGAAAGAAGAAAGGGAGAGGAGAAAGAAGAAAAGAAAAGGGGAAAAAAGAAAAGGAAAGGAAAAAGAAGAAAATGAAAAGAGAAAGAAGAAAAGGAAAGGAGAAAGAAGATAGGAGAGGAGAAAGAAGAAAAGGAGAGGAGAAAGGAGATAAGGAGAGGAGAAAGATGAAAAGGAGAGGAGAAAGAAGAAAAGGAGAGGAGAAAGGAGATAAGGAGAGGAGAAAGAAGAAAAGGAGAGGAGAAAGAAGAAAAGGAGAGGAGAAAGGAGATAAGGAGAGGAGAAAGAAGAAAAGGAGAGGAGAAAGGAGATAAGGAGAGGAGAAAGAAGAAAAGAAAAGGGGAAAAAGGAAAAGGAAAGGGGAAAGAAGAAAAGGAAAGGAGAAAGAAGAAAAGAAAAGGGAAAAAAGAAAAGGAAAGGAGAAAGAAGAAAAGGAAAGGAGAAAGAAGAAAAGAAAAGGGAAAAAAGAAAAGGAAAGGAAAAAGAAGAAAATGAAAAGAGAAAGAAGAAAAGGAAAGGAGAAAGAAGATAAGGAGAGGAGAAAGAAGAAAAGGAGAGGTGAAAGAAGAAAAGGGGAGGAGAAAGAAGATAAGGAGAGGAGAAAGAAGAAAAGGAGAGGAGAAAGAAGAAAAGGAGAGGAGAAAGAAAAAAAGAAAAGGAAAGGTGAAAGAAGAAAAGACTAATTGTCAATTTTAAGTAGTCTCAAAACATTAGAAAGTGAGACACCTCATTGTGTAAAGTTATGAATTGGGGGATATCAAAATCATACATGGGTAAGGAAGAAATGGACAACCTGAAATGTGACGCAGAAATCCGAAGACGCATAGGAACAGCAATTTTGGTTGATTATATATATATATATATATATATATATATATATATATATATATATATATATATATATATATAAGTATGTATATAATATAATATAATTATATAATAAAAAAGGCTCAAACACTAATATTCCATGGTTATAATTTATTGCATTGAAATCGTAATCCCGATCCAATTCAACAAACATACCAATTCAAAAAGAAATCGGAAAATATAACTCCGGGTATATAAAATAAAAAATAAAATTTTAGTGAGACTTTATGTGTGGGAGTGGGTAACAAGTGTGAGAGGTCTCAATGTCCAGTACAGAGTAATATACACACACACACACACACACACACACACACACACACATATATATATATATATATATATATATATATATATATATATATATATATATATATATATATATATTGACAAAGTCCGACAATTATTTTAAGACATTTTTATGTTTATCCTTTTTAAAAATTTTTTACTTAAATATTTGTATCAATAAAATGAATGTATAAACATAAAAATGTCTTATATATATATATATATATATATATATATATATATATATATATATATATTGGTGGGGTCACTATTATAGTGATCATAGTGGTGGGGTCACTATTATAGTGAATATAGCTGGGATCCTGGACGTGGGAACAACAGCAGGTTGTTCTACGATCTTCAAACCACCAATCTCCCAATTAGGAGCCTTGCTGCCGGATGTAGTTTATCGTCATACCTAGGGCGAAAGAACAGCGAAAGCTGCCGTCCAGAAAGTACGTCAGGTATTAAATGAGAGGATAATCTCGCTAGAAACAGTGATCACCTGCGATGTAGAACCTAGCGAGTGTTAATTAATCTCATCACAGGATATATATATATATATATATATATATATATATATATATATATATATATATATATATATATATATGTGTGTGTGTGTATACTGGTAATAATCTTATAAATATAAGAAATTATACTCGTCCGGAAAACCTTAGGTGCCTTGATTTGCAAATAAACAAAGCAATACCATTGTTACTTTATTCATTTATTACCCGGACTCACATTCTCATTCCGCCATTTATGTTGTGAGATAAATATACCAGGAGACACGTGTGTTCCGATGAAAACACTCCACCAGCGTACTCCCGCAACAAGATATATATATATATATATATATATATAGAGAGAGAGAGATAGATAGATAGATAGATAGATAGATAGATAGATAGATAGACAGACAGATAGATAGATAGCAAACATATCGATAGATATGAACAGATTGAGAGAGATGCATATAAGAATAGACTGAGATAGATAGATAAATAGATAGATAGATAGATAGCAAACATATCGATAGATATGAACAGATTGAGATAGATGTATATAAAAATAAACAGAGATAGATAGATATATAGCAAACAATATCGATAGATATGAACAGATTGAGATAGATGTATATAAGAATAGACTGAGATAGATAGATAGATAGATAGCAAACATATCGATAGATATGAACAGATTGAGATAGATGTATATACGAATAGACTGAGATAGATAGATAGATAGATAGATAGATAGCAAACATATCGATAGATATGAACAGATTGAGATATATGTATATAAGAATAGACTGAGATAGATAGATAGATAGATAGATAGCAAACATACCGATAGATATGAACAGATTGAGATAGATGTATATAAAAATAAACAGAGATAGATAGATATATAGCAAACATATCGATAGATATGAACAGATTGAGATAGATGTATATAAGAATAGACTGAGATAGATAGATAGATAGATAGATAGATAGATAGATAGATAGATATATAGATAGATAGATAGATAGCAAACATATCGATAGATATGAACAGATTGAGATAGATGTATATACGAATAGACTGAGATAGATAGATAGATTTTTGCCGTCATCGTAAGAAAAGGAATAGACCTTGGAAATGTGAGAAAGAGAATGTGCCGAACAGATTAGAAGAGATATACGTAAAGTAAATAAATATTAAAGGAAAGATGAAAACAAGAAGGGAAAAATAGTAGGAAACTTGTCGCTGTAAACAAATCAATTTCCTAATCGGAAACACTTCATAAAGTAATGAATTGTATTCTTTAGCATTACTTATTTATTCTTTTTAACTGCTTCTACCACCACGACCAGCACCTTCTCCGCCGACATCACCGCCTTCTCCTCGCCCATTAGCACCACCGCCATCGCCATAAGCATCCATATTTTCTCGCTTCTCGTGTCGCCGCGAACAAAGCGGTAATTCCCAAGGTCTGGCTCTTGATTCGTCTTTTGTTCGCTCTTTATCAAAACATTTATTAATTTCATTGTTTTCTTCCCTGGGCACTTCCGAATCAATCGCTCGAGAAAATTAATTACTTTTCGCATTCGTCGTACTTTCAAAACTGATGAGAAGTCTTTCCTTTTCCCAATTGAGTTCGGCGTCGTAGTTAATCAGGGTCCAGTTAATTGCTGTTGACAGGCAAAATAATATGCTTCCTTTCTGTAATGAGTTTTAGTAACACTTATGACATTTATATATATGTGTGTGTGTGTGTCTGTAGCTATGTATATGTACATACATACATATATATATATATATATATATATATATATATATATATATATATATATATATATATATATATATCCGATGCGATGAGAACGAAAGTAATATATAAATTCTAACGTTCGCAGCGTTAATTAAAAAAAGAGCTCAATACATGTAGTAGAGCGATAATTATTTATTTATTATAATTTTATCATATAGACAAAACCATTTTACTCACAACAAAGATGCAACTTGGTTTCAGTGCATTTTAACTGCACATCTCCGAGTGAGGGTTGGAAATGGTTATGAACAATTCTGTTTGTAGGCAAGCCCGGATGTAAAACGTCACTTCCTTTTTCCATTTTTTGAGAAGAAAAATGTACTTACAAAATATACATAGAGTAAAGTCAACACTTAGGGGACAGTCTGTTTCATGCTAGAGGCAATCGTGGCCTGACGATTGCATCTAGCATGAAACAGACTGTCGCCTCTAAGTGTTGACTTCTATGTTCACTTTTATCTCCATTAGCTTCATGTCTTGCACTTCCCGTCTGTGGAACTCCCTTCCTCTTACTTGTTTCCCTGATAGCTAAAAGTATTCAAAAGCAATGTCAATTGACATCTTCAGATGTCTTGATCTAACTCCCCGTCCTTCTCTTCATCCTTTCCTCTTTCACGCCTCTTTACTCTCGCTCCCAACTCTCTGTAACCCCTTGCGTGCCCGTGGCACTCCCGCCTTGCTTGAGGTGAAAATCTTAACACACACACGTATATATATATATATATATATATATATATATATATATATATATATATATATATATATATATATATATATATATATATATATATATATATATTTCACCCATGGCACATAACTGACTAGTTACCATGCGCCCCTCACTTGATGGCCTAAAACTAAGTACCTGTTCATGACTTTTCGGCCGTTGCACGCCCCAACCTTCTTCAGGATCTGTCTATATTTCTGAGATGAGGTATTGTAATTATTTACTTTTCACACACACACACACACACACACATACAAACAACGCACACACACACACACATATATATATATATATGTGTGTGTGTGTGTGTGTGTGTGTGTGTGTATAACAGAGACAAAAGGAACACTTAACTGATGCGTTTCGTTCTCCGACAACTTTATCATGGCGAATGCAAGGAATTTCTTTTGTAACAAGTATTTATATACAAGAGCTAAAATATTATTGGTTTTTGAAATTTTTAAAAATTTAACAACGCTCATCAATATTAATCAGATTGGTCGAAAAGTCAGGCAAGCTATGGAGGACGCGAAGGGACATAAATCAATGCCTAATAAACGAAATTAAATGATGTCTTTCAGTTTCTTTTTTTATGTAAATTATTAATTAAATTATTTTAGTTTGAGATTTATTTTAAGCGTTAAATAACATGAATTTAACCATTTTCTCATAATTCTTTAACATTTTTACAATTATCTATGTTGGCTTGGGAAAGATGTAATTCTTTTAGGAGTGGAGATATTTGGAGATATTGAAAAATCAATCGTGGCAGCAGATTTATACTTTGATAAAATTCGACAGCGTCACTCTTCGCGAAGTGTGACATTCTTCAGATCAAAGTTGTAACTGAATATATATATATATATATATATATATATATATATATATATATATATATATATATATATATGAAGAAATATAGTCTTAAAGTGTGCTATATTTATGGGATAAAGTGCTCAATATCAGAGATAGAGCGTGTGTAAATATAAAAGTGAACATAGAAGTCAACACTTAGAGGCGACAGTCTGTTTCATGCTAGATGCAATCGTCAGGCAACTTCTATGTTCACTCTTATATATATATATATATATATATATATATATATATATATACCCGTATACCTGCGAGTGTCCGAGTGCGTCTGACGGTGTTTTCGCCAACCGGACCAGAAATTTCATGTTGGTCAGTTGCTCTGTGTCGAATCCATTACATTCATTTACGTACTAATACCCTTGGGAAAGGTATGAATCCTCTCCTTTTCCCCACTCCCACAGCCATGGGTAAATAGCAGGACAGACTGGGTTATATAGCCTTGGATGGCAACTGGTCTAACACAGTAACAAACGGCAACCTACTACGGGAAAAAATCTTCCTCCTCAGTAATGTATCGAAAGGTACATTGATCGCCTAAGCGTGTTTCACGCATGGCACAAAACTGACTAGTTGTCATGCGCCCATCACTCGATGGCCTAAAACGAAGGACCTGTTCATGACGTTTCGGCCGTTGCACGACCCAACCTTCTTCAGGATCTGTCTATATTTCTGAGATGAGGTATTGTAATTATTTACTTTTCTTCAGGTGATTGGAATTTCGAACTGAACCCTTTATTTCGTCCACCGGGGGGTAGATTGTTCTAGTTCCACGCGCCATGCCTCTTCTGGTTGTCTCAGTTATCTCCCTTTGACTCAACACTTCATGGCTTTATTCACCACTGCAGTAGCCAGTATTGAACTCAAGTCAAGTCACTGGATCCAACCAACGCTTTTATCCTCATAAAGATGAGGACAACAGTCCGAACAATGTAAATAATGTATGTGTCTATGTTTATAAATAAATGTTTAATTATCAAAATTAAGCATATGCCTGTAGTCATACGTTTATGCACCCCCACCCACACATATATATGCATGCATATACGTAAAAAAAAAAAATAGATACTGAGAGCTGAAATTGCAGTTATATACTTTCTGTATATGATGCAATCCGCTAATCTCTACGTCATTCACATCCCACTGAGCACAGTAAGTCCTGGTACTCTTCTGAAACACCTCGTCATACAAATATAAAATTTACCACTTAGATGAATGATGTTGTTGGGGATTAGTGAATGTATTTGTTAAATCAGAAGGAAATTATTAGTGATGGCGTGTTCGATAAAATTCAATCCTCAACAATATTCGTTAATTTTGAACAGGTCGTGCAAAAACAAAGTTTAAGAAAACAAAGGCAAGTTGACTGCAAAACAATAATGGTTTATATGGAATTTAAATATGCACACATGTGTTAAAATCTTGATAAATGTTAAGTGCTGATGTATTAAAATTGGTGTGTTGATTTTTAGTAACCTTTTGAATGTGTTAATAAGGTTTGTTCAAAGAAATAAACAGTTCTTGTTTTATGTAAGTGTTTACGTACAATTGGTTTTTAGTCAATAGAAGTTGTGTAGCCTTAATTGTGTTCGTACGAAATGTTTTGAGTTATTAATACTTATTTCGTAGTGAGGGAAAATGTCACTTTTTAAAGTCTGTCTATATTTCTGAGATGAGCTACTATGTACAGTATTTACATTAGTCGGACTATTGTCCTCATCTTTGTCGCCATATTTTTGAGATTTCGATTTCAAGGTCCTTGTATTTTGATAGGTTTTTGAAGATCTAAAAGATACATTGCAATCTACAGGTACTGCCATTTTTTTTGTTTGCGATCTCTAATATCAATGTCTGGGCAGTTTGTTCTGTCTGTGTGTATCGCGCAGTCCCATAAAATTGTAATAGGTCCTATCTCCGTAACCGGGTCTGAGTGGTGTTCATACCACTTTCTTTCACTTAATGTAGGCCTCTGTGTTGAGTCTCAGGCACTGTGGGGAGATGAATGGAGTTGTTGGGGATTAATGAAAATATATGTTAAATCAGAAGGAAATTATTTTGTGAAGGCGTGTTCAATAAAATTCAATCCTCAACAATATTCATTACTTTTGAACAGGTCATGCAAAAATAAAGTTTAATAAAACAAAGGCGAATTGAATGCAAAAACAATAATGGTTTATATACAATTGTCACATTTTGAAGCTTGGAGTGAGCGGTCCAAATTCTCTGCTGCGCTGTCGATCTCTGCTCTCGGTCTCTGCTCTGCTGTGTTCTGGTCACACGTGTTTTGGGGTTTATATATGGTCGTAGTCACGTGGTGCGGCTCCGGAAAGAATTGCGCCATAATTTGATTGTGCAGGTGCGGGTGACTTGATTGGTCGAAGTTTTTATTAGTTAAAAGCATGACACCTTGGAGAATTTAAATAATCATATTTTTAAACAGGACCTCAGTCACGCAAATTCTGCTCTGAATCATAAAATAAGTCATTAGAAAAGTTTTTAATTGCTTTTATAAATAAAATTTATTAAGGATATTATTGTCTTAAGAAAAAAAATTTTCGATGAATAATTAATTTTCACAAGAATTGTTTTCATTTTTTAAAATGTTTATTAAATAATTTAAATCGTTTAAAATTCTGCATTACTTCAAGTTTAGTTAATATTTTTATTAAATGAAAACTATTTTTATGAATCCATAATTGAAAAGCTCGTTAAATAATTTTAAAAACGTTTTTAATTTATTTATTTTATTTTATTTTATTTTTTTAGTATACGTAACGTGTCCCAGTTTATAAGTATGGTCGACCATACACGGCATAATCAGAAATAAGAGCGATGACTATCATAAATTTAAATTCAGCATTCTTAAAATTAAATTACGGAGAACATTTTCCAACATTTTTAAGATTACTGAGTATTTAAAAATTATATAAAAAACGCGCTCAGCCATCATTTTCTTAAATTGTTTTAACAGATAAAGTTGCCATACAACAACAACATACCTGTCAACACCTCGTTAAATGATTTACGAGGTGTCGATAAGCACTTAATCGCGCGACTGTTTGTTTTATAAATAATTTCACCGTTATTTAACATTTAAAGTAAGTAATATTTTCTTCAAATCGGCTTAATTAAACTTTAAATCAGTTAATATTTCTCGAATAAAGTTTCACAAATATATATTTTATTTTTGAGAGATTTTTAAAAACTCATTTATTTTAAATCTTAGGTATCGTTATTTATAGTGGAGCTTGATATTCTAATGTGTCCTATTATCATTTCCAGACCTTCTTTTTTCATCATGTGCCCAAGAAATATCATTTCACTCGTGTTATGTGGATTTCATTCTGACCGAATAACGTTGAGTCTCCTTGCTTGGTGGACCAAACTTGTCATCTATTTTTTTTACCCCCTCTTACACATCTCATATCACGAAACCAGAAACGTTTCAACAGAGGTAAACAACGGGAAAGACCTGGCATGTCTTCATATTCTGCATCAAAAAGAACATGACTTATCGCCGGCGCCATAAGCCAACACCTGCGTTTCCCCCAGGTTTACTTTAGGTTCATCAAATTTTCTGACAGTGTTTACCCGACTTTCGAAATACAACGCGCTTCTGCCGACGGCCAAAGACCGGCGCCGGGTTCATTAGTGAACGCTGTTTCGGCCTAAGGAACACCAAAGGATAAAAAGGAAAGCGACTTGTGGCGAAGAATCTCTCAGGGTTAGCATGGGCGGTATTATTTTCTCTGTAAACAATTTCTGTGTGCTACTTGAGCTGAACAAGAAGGCGAAAAATAAAAGAAGAGACAAGGGAAAATGTTTGAATATAATTTGGGAGATAATTGGCAAGATACTCAAGCGAGCGACTCTGGAGAAAGAGTCACTCTCTTACTTGCACGCCCCCCTCTCGCTCTATCAACACACATTCTTTAGTCTTCCTCCTATCCCTTACTTTCTATGATAAACACACGCATATATATATATATATATATATATATATATATATATATATATATATATATGTGTGTGTATATGTATGTATATATATATATATATATATATATATATGTATATATATATATATACATATATGTATATTTACATATATATATATATATCTATATATCTATATATATATATATATATGTGTATGTGTGTGTGTCTGTGTGTGTGTGTGTGTGTGTGCGCGTGTTAAGAAATATGCATTTTTTCATCGCCAGTAGCACAACGCGGTGTTTCATGCGGAATGCAATCATCAGGTGCTGAAGAAGTGATCGTTTTTTGTTTATTAATCTGACAGAACTTCGATCATCGACGCATTTTGTGGCCGAGAATGCAAAACACGTTGAATCTTGTGACAGTTAGCCCTGGGCCAGAGGACGCGGGTTCGAATTCCTCGAATATTCTCGAATAATTCTCGAATATTCAGGCTGATAGACAAAAATAAATAAATATACTGTTTAATAAAATAAAACGAGCATCTACTCAAATATGGGTTTTAATAAACACACACACACACACACACACACACACATATATATATATATATATATATATATATATATATATATGAAGAAATATAGTTGTAAGGTGTGCTATATTTATGGGATAAAGTGCTCAATAACAGAGATAGACCGCGTGTAAATATAAAAGTGAAAATTAAAGTCAACACTTAAAGGCGACAGTCTGTTCCATGATAGATGCAATCGTTAGGCCACTTCAATGTTCACTTTATATATATATATATATATATATATATATATGTGTGTGTGTGTGTGTGTGTGTGTGTGTGTGTGTGTGTGTGTGTGAAAGAACGAAAAGAATATAAATTCAAACGTTCATAACATCATTTTAAAAAAGGCCTCAATAAAAGACTAGAGCAATAGATATTTATTATAAACTGTTACTTTGGAACATGCAAGTTACAATGACAAAAATGCACGTTTGTTTCAACGTCTAAAAATGTTTTGTCAAGTGGTTAACGATGGTCGCCTGACGTCTTTAAACGTCAAAACAAATATTCATGTTCCAATGTAACAGTTTAGAATACACACACACACACACACACACACACACACACACACACACACACACACACACACACACACACACACATATATATACATATATATATATATATATATATATATATATATATTGTTATGGGAACCTACCCATAATAGTAATGGACTAGCCCGTACCCCATAAATACTGCGCCTCAAGATGAAGCACAGACAGTCAGTCAGAGACAGCGAGTAAGTCGGGCAGTCGGCTAGACGATTACTGTAAGACATTGGAATAGTGATACTTCGAGACAACATAGTTCTCTCTAACCTGACCTGATTATTACTACTAACACTTCTACTCTTTTGTACATATATTCTATTTTTAATATATATCTGTGTTATTCCATACCTGTGTTCGAGTTATTCTTCATTGGTTCTATCTTTGACCATCACCGTGGTACAAGGAACCTGGACCATAACATATATATATATATATATATATATATATATATATATATATATATATATTAAAAATAGTGGAGGCTTTAATAATAAAAAAGAAAAAGCTAACTCTTAACAATATTAACTACGAACAAAGCCACAACGTGCTAACCGTATTCGGAAATTAAAAACATCCCTACTACACACTAAGACATACACATAATGCACACACTCAATTAAGATGATAAATCGAATCATCCTTGATAATGGCTAAAGGTGTAGCCGAAATCGCTCGGAAACATAAAACATTTGGACAGTTCTTACACACCCTTTGTCCTGTAAAGAAAGCTCTTGTTCGAACACAAGAAAAATTAAATAAAAAGCTCAATCGTAGTACCTTGTCTGTCGTTTTTAATGAAGCATGCATATATATATATATATATATATATATATATATATATATATATATATATATATATATATATATATATATATATAAGCACTACCATGCAAAAGACATTTGGGTACTTCAAACTATTGTAAATTTCTCACTTTATTGGATTTTTCTTGTTTCGGAATTTGGCCATATCAAAATTATTTTGATTCCTAATTATCATTTATTTTAATCTTTATACCTCAAGCAAGGCGATAAAGCCACTAAGACGCAAGGAGGCGCCTCTTAGTGTGAAGGAAATCGAGAAAACGTTGCCGATGAGAAAGAACAATAAATAGAATAAGATTCTAGTAGACATAAGTTGACGATTGACGTTCCATTTAAATTTTTGAAAATCGTAGTTGACAGGAAATCAATAAAGCAGAAGAGAGTTCGATCGGCAAAAAGTATGAGAGAAGGAACCATTAGAATAGAACATACGGTGACATCTATCTATTTCGACCAGTTAAATGATGAGACCTAACTGACAATCTAGTACTGCGCTTAAACCCATTAAGTCGAGGTACCAAAGAGGAAAACCCAGAATAATTATTGCCATGAAAATACTTGTAGAAAAGGTACGAGGAGGAAGAACACACTACAACGTTGGTAAAGTGATTGAAGCCGATATGCCATGTGAGAACCAGTAACATTGCAGATTCGCCTTTGATTTTAAATAAAATCTGTTCATCCAATCTCTTAAAATATTTATTGCGCCCGGAATGAATGATCATTTTTACAAATCCTGAAATATCAGCCCGCAAACAATATTTTAAATGCTAATGCTAATCTGGATAATAAGAATACGATATTAAATAAAACATTGACAGCAGTTTGACAGAACACGTCAGCATGTAGTAGACGATGGAAAGACAAAACAAGGTGTAGAGATTACCCAACCATATCTGCCAGGATACCCACTAGATGGCGTTCCATTCAGGACTACAAAAGGAACGGATGTAAACAATTTTTCTCTTTTTGCCCACCCAGGAAAGCGGTTAGTGGCAAACAAGTCCAGTCTTCCATTCTGAGGGAGATTTAGTCGCTCGGCAAACCGACTAGTATATTTCAAACAAACCACGAACACATCACACACAAACACATTGCGACTAAATATATGCTTTCTTTCCCTTTGTCGAACTATCTTTATACATTTGTCAGTTATGAGCTTCTCTATAAATATATATATATATATGAAATTCTTCCATAGGTTGAAATTAATTTATATTGGAAAAGTTGAATTCATTTAATATGAAAGTTTTCGCCTCAAGCGTAACAAGTAGTAACTCTCCTCGTTCTAACCTGGTGGCCAACAGCAACTTCGCCCAATAAAAAAAATTAGCACAACTCGCTATAAAGGCATGAATTCCAAACAATCTTCCTTCCATGCTTAGAATATTGCTGCCATATATGGTCCAGAGCTCCTTCTGTATATCCAGAGATCTTTGATAAAATCCAAAGAAATATCAGCTTTAGTCACTTTCCCAACGCCGTAAAGTTGTCTCCTGGTCCGTTTTCTGTAAATACTTTCATGGTAATTGAGAAGAAGAGGATTTCATACCTTTCCCAAGGGTATTAGCACCTAAGTGAAAGTAATGGATTCGACTGGAATTCGAACTCGGCTCTCCAATTCCTCAATCCGAGCTGCCCGGTCTGTCCTGCTATTTATCCATAGCTGGGTGGGACAAGAAGAAAAGGATTCATACCTTTCCCAAGGGTATTAGCACCTAAGTGAAAGTAATGGATTCGACTGGAATTCAAACTCGGCTCTCCGATTCCTCAGTCCGAGCATTACTGCCTCCTAATTACTCTCCCTTTGTTCCCGTTCCTGGGTAATTTTCCTGTTTTCTAATTCTTTTGTACCGTGTGTTTTAGTGCCTGCACTGGTTTTCCTGGGGTGAACTCGCCTTAAAAAAAAAACAATAAAAAATAATTATCAATGTTTTCTTGTCATAGTTGAGAGAAAGAAAATTTCATCATTTGATGTTGTTGATTGTTCATACACAATCTTCAGCTGAAATTTCTGTAGTGATAAACTATTTACATGCGACGAATATATTAGATATATAACGCAAGATGAAAAATATGCATGTAATTGCTCTCGAGACCTGCGTCAAAGAGAGGAAAACGCCACCTGTAATTCTCAGCTGCGGGCGGTAATCCTGCAGATTCACGTAAAAATATGTTTAAATAAGTTACCCAAGTGATAAAGTATTTACACGTGGCAAATATAACTTAGCGCGTTGCGAGACGTAAAAAATGCTTGTTGATGCTCTGGTACTCAGCTTAACGAAGAACAAAGGTTTCAGAAAAAAAACAATTGAACACCACCTGTAACACTCAGCCATGGGCGGTAACCTTTCAAATTCATCTAAAGATGCTTAAACAATATTCCTTTTTCCAACATCCGAAAAAAGTATACCAACAACCTTGGCTTGAAATTAAGAACATATTCTTAACCATTCACAGGTCACCAGATAAAAAACTCAACGTCGCGTGACCCAATTAATCAAGTATTCTTTTTATTAATCATTTCACGCCGATATAGAGAATAAAGCCACTAAGACATAAAAGGTTACTGAGTGTGAGGTGGAGTAATGGATAGCGGCTCGGATTGAGAGCCGAGTTCGAATTCCAGTCGAATCCATTACATTCACTTACGTGCTAATACGAAAAAGGGAAAGGTATGAATCCTCCTCTTCTCTACCCAGCTATGGGTAAATAGCAGGACAGACTGGGTTCTATAGCCTCGGATGGCAACTGGTCTACCTCAGAAAGAAATGGCAACACTGCGGAAAAATCTGCCTAGTCAGTTATATATCAAAAGATATATAATCGCCTAAGAGTGTATCACGCATGGCACATAACTGACTGATTGACCCATGGGAAATGTATGAATCCTCTTCTCCCCCAGCTATGGGTAAATAGCAGGACAGACCGGGTTCTATATGGATGACAACTAGTCTACCACAGAAAGAAATGGTAACTTACTGCAGGAAAAAATCTACCTTGTCAGTCATGTATCGAAAGATACATGATCACCTCAGCGTGTATCACATAACTGACTGAGGTTTTTTTTTTTTAAATCTTAAAATTAAAGATGCCTCGTTTCTTTTTTTTATTCTGTTGTCTCTACCATTAATAGATTCGTTTTGTTTTCTTTGATAGAATCTCATGATACATATAGATTAGCAAAGACAGTTTAAAAATTCATTAGCTAGACAATTCAATGATCCGTCTAATGCCAGGAATTCTTTTCCAAATAGAAATGCATTTTGCTTCACATTAAGAGATGTGTCCTTTGTTTTCTGTAAATATATATATATATTTTTATATAATCATTTCATCCCTAAAAAGGTAATAAAGTCACTAGGACGCAAGGAGTTACTGAGTGTAAGAGAATATGAGAAAAAAAATACTCTTAAGAATAGAGGACAATTAAAGAACAAGATTTAAGAAGACGGAAGATAATGATTGACATTGCATTTAAATCTTTGAAGATCAGATTTAACTGGGAAGCAAGAAGTCGGAAAACAGTTCCACAAGTGAGATGTGCGATAGAAGAAACTGTTAGCATAAAACTTATGGTTACATGTAGCCACTTAAACTATAAAATAATAATGAGACCTTGCCGCCAATCAAGTACTGCGCTTAAATTGATAAAGATTAGGTTCCGTAGCGGAAATCTCATCGGAACAATTACCATGAAAGTATTTAAAGAAAAGGTACAAGGAAGCAACTTTACGTTATTTGCCGATTTAGTCTCTGTTCCCGGGATTCTTTTCCTATTCACTTGCCTGGAAGTTTTTGGTACCTTTTCTGGAAGTGCATCATCCAAACGAAAGCAAATATTCCTTCTTTGTTATATTCAAACGGTTTGAAAAAACTGATTTTAAACAAATATTATTAATAAAACTCTATCGCTATTGCTATGGATTGGGAATGAACTGTATTTTCATTCGGTTCCTTGCATAGCAGCTTAAAATTCTATACACTTAACCGAACGCCCATTCAAACTAAATATAGGTTATTCCAATAACTTGGACTAATTTTAAATGCAAATTAATTTTAAACGTCTAATGATTTTTCTCTTTTTTCTTTCAGATTTAACAACTTAAGTCATTGGAAATTTCAAACCTGGTGGATTAAAAATCAAACAACGGGTTAAAATTATCGAAGCCAATAACGAAAATGGGCGTTCAAATGTATAAATATACAGCCCAGTGATTCCTCTAGCAAAAAGTGCACACCAAACAGTGACCTTTTGTGGATGCAGTGGCTTTTCAACAATGTTCCTTGGATTTTCATCAGTCCAAATGCGACAATTCTGTTTATTAACGAATCCACCAAAATTAAAACGGGCTTCATCACTAATGAATAATTTTTGCGAAAAATCTCCATCGGCTTGTCTTTGCTCATGCGCCCAATTGACGAATGTACGGCGCTCCTAATGATATATGAAAAGATTATTTAACTTTTAAATACCAATTTTATCCCAACTTATATATATATTCACAAGGCCGAGTCTAAAGTGAGTGTCCAATGTGTACATAGAACCAAAAGCCCAAAATGGCCCACAGCTCATACTTCGGCAATTAACGTTAGTCCTCCACGAAGATGAATTACTGCCCGTGAGAAATTATATTGCTTTGGGCATAATCAGGAAACTTGTCAGTAGAGAGATTGCCAATCATAAAGAAGGTTAAGATATGGCACTCTACAGGGAAAGTGTTTTACGACCAGAACTGTTATATTTTGTACCCAACTACACCATTATCAATTCTGAATCATACCGTTGCAGAATGCGTAAGCTGGCCCAGAATGGCAAACTACTGGTTAATCGGCGTAGAATTTTGATGAAGTAATGAATTGTCTTTCCATTTTTTTTTTATTTGCTTTTCGCTTTTTCATTTAAGCAGTTCCTTCCAGGAAAGGCGATAATGCCACTAAGACGCAAGAAGCTACTTCGAGTGAAAGAGAAGACCTTAAAAGGAACCGGAAGCCCAGTCCTAAACAGGAAACAAGGGATAAACCTCTACTGCTGTTCACAAGACCGGAGTTGTTTAAGTTTCTGACACACGACTAAAATGGAGTAAGGCCACTGAGACCGCTGTAAGAATTTAAAGGGTCAGAACACCACCCGCAATCTGATTCCTTAGTGAGGCATGCCAGCACAAAGCAATGAAATTCTACTGAAGGTGTTGATAGGCGTTCTCTCGCACGCTTCCCCCTAAAAACGATGCTATAACTGCTGTCCCTCTTATGATAAAGAAAGATTAAGGCAAAGGAAAATTGTCCGTCGTCGATGCGGTCTATAATGTCGCACTGGGGTCTGAATTGAAATTGAAACCAGAGGTGACGCGAAACGGAACACTACGTGAGCATATTATCAAAATCTCAGAGGAGATACGAGATTTTGCGATATGACAAGCGTTCACATTTCCCACAATGATATTTACAAGTGACCTGAGATATTTAGGTTTATTTGGTAACGATTAGTTTGCTTCTTTTATCGAATCATTCTTTTAATCAGGATTCTGACCAACCATTGTATAAGAAGCGAGAATGAAAGAGACAATGTTGAAAACTATATTTAGAATTTTCAGAATATAAGTTTTACTTTTTGTGTTAATTTAGCTACATTTTGTGTGCTTTTATTATTGATTCTGTTGCAGTCAAATAACAGGCATTTCTTTTGGACCAACTGTTTTATTGCAACAACGAATGAAGGGGACTATGATAACTAGATTTAAAAATTTAGGAATTTAATTTTTACTCTTTCTATTGATTTAGCAACGTTTTATATGCTTTTATTATTTATTCTCTTGCAATTAGAGAACAGGCATCACTTTTTGAACAACCTCGCTCTGTCTTTTTTACAAATACTTTCAGGGTAATTGCTCCGAGGAGCTGCTTTCGCTGGTTCCTAGGCCTCATGAATTTAAACGTCCCACGAGGCTGTCATCCCGTTCCCACCCCTTCACCGTTGAAACTGTTAGATGTAGACGTCTCTTCTACTCCAATAGCTTCATGTCTCGCACATCTCGCCTGTGTAACTCCCTTCCTTATTCCTGTTTCCCTGACAAATACATGCTCCCACTATTTAAGCGTAACGTCAATCGACATCTCCAGCTGCCTTGATCTATCCACTTCCCTTCCCCACATCCTTTCACCTTTCATTCCTATCTGCTCTCGCTCCAAATCTTCTGTAACCCCCTTGCCTTGATCGATCCACTATCTTTCTCCACATCCTCTCCTTTACCACTCCTATCTGCTCTTCCTCCAAACCTTCTGTAACTCCTTGCGTGCTAGTGGCTTCCAGCCTTGCTTGGGGTGATACACCCCCCCAAAAAAAACCAAAAAAAAAACCGTTGTATAATAATCCAGAATGAAGAAAACAGTGTTGAGAACTAGATTAAGAATTCTAAGAATTTAATTTTTAGTCTTTCTATTGATTTACATATGCTTTGTGTTCTTCTATTATTCATTCTGTTACAATTAAAGGACAGACATCACATTTTGACCGACCATCGTACATCCGCTTCTTTCAAGTATTTTTTTTTACATTCTATTCAGCACTAAAATACCGGACTGTTGGACGCGATGTGTAGTGTAATCACTAATAGAATAGTGAATTTATGTTACTATTTTTTTTTTCAGACTAATAACAATAGCAATAGGGATATTATTGTCTTTCCGTATCTGTCTATATTTCTGAGATGAGGTATTATGTACACTATTTACATTATTCGAACTATTGTCCACATCTTTGTCGCCGTATTTATTACAACTTTTGGACGGTTGTACGCTCCGGCCCTTCTTCAAGTGGTTGGAATGTCAAACTGAACCCTTTATTTCGCTCGTTTGGTTAGACTGTTCTAGTTCCACGCGCCATGTTTAATAGATGTCGGTTATCAGTTATATCCTAAAGGACACATGGCACAGTGGATAAAGGCGTTAGTTAGATCCAGTGATAAGACCCAAAGGGTGTGAGTTCAATACCCGGTTAAGGCAGTGGAGAACGTGGAGAGGGCAATTAACAGAAGATAACTGATAACCGACATCCATTAAACATGGCACGTGGAACTAGAATAGTCTACCCCAGTGAGCGAAATAAAGGGTTCAGTTCAACATTCCAACCACTTGAAGTAGGCTGGAGCGTACAACGGCCGGAACGTTGTAATAAATATGGCGACAAAAACGAGGACAATAGTCCGAATAATGTAAATAGTTTTATTGACTTTCATTGAAACTATTCCTCCCCAGTTTGTATCGCTGTCGACGTCTTTCGTCAGCATTCAATTTCCTTTTAGCTAATTCGCGGGGAACATCGATGAAAGACATTTGTGAAGACAAAAGTTATTTGGCCTTTTCTTTCCGGAGTTGTGTGGGTGTGTCAGTATTTGGTTTCCCTGTGTGCAATTCGGGGTGAGGATAACATAAAAAAAACGCTACAAAGCATTTGTTAGAAATCTCTTTTCCATCTGGTCTTCCGTGTATATCTCGGTAAGTAAACGCCTTTTTAGAAGCGATTTCATGTGATGGATCAAAAGAAGCAAAGAAAAAAGATCAATTTACCAAAATAGATTCCTTTATTAAATTAACTTCATTCTTCGAGAATAACTTCCGGCAATTAAGCAAAATAAGGACGGAGAAGAAAAATGCTAATCTCATAAATCTGCTTTGTCATTCAAATTGTTACCTATTTTATTTTTTTTTATCATTTCACCCCAATCAGGACGATAATTCCACTAAGACGTCAGGGGTTACTGGGAGTGAAATACAATGATAAGAACTTAGGAAAAGGAACTGGAAACCCAATCCTAAAACGGAAACAAGGGATAAACCTCTACACCAAAGTGAAGTCACTGAAACGGCTGTAAGAATTTCAAGGGTCAACACACCACCCACACTCTGATTCCTTAGTGAGGCATGCCAGCACATAGCTATTCTGAAGATAGGAAAGGACTGTGAACCGGGCGATAAGCGAACTTATCTACCCCCAAACACGTATTTTGGTTTTGTCTGGTGAAAGGTCATCGACAGATTTTTAATGATGTACAAATCATTTTTCTGGTTTTCCGTGAAAACCTGAATTTAAATTTGTCAATGCCTCAGTACTTATCTTAATCTACGGCCTACACGTCAACCTCAAAACCTTTAGCTTAAATTTCTGGATTAGGCCTATAACTACCGTACAGATCAACCCACAAACATACGGTAGGCTACCAGTAGTCTAAAATTTAGGCCTACCGGTTAATGAAGTTAGGTTAGAGTATACAATAACCTGTGCCAAAACTACATAAGATCAGGAGTTTTTATTGATGATAATGGTTTTCATCAGCAATGCAATATGGTAACTTTCAAGTGACCTTTAAAATAATAATGTACCATAAATGCACAGTAATTATACTTTTATGATAAGTATATATTCAATAAACTGCCATTATATGTCATGAAACTATCATTACTCTCATGAAATTGCGCAGATAACACGCATACCAGAGTTAGTTGTCTGGAATAACCGCCTGAGTTAAATGGCACTGCGATCAAGGTTTCCACATTTTATATCAGCTGTTGGACGCGATGTGTAGTGTAGCATTAATAGAATAGTGAATTGGTGTTACTATTTTATTATTTTATATTATTTTCTCTGTTAATATGCCAAATATGTTCACCAAACTCAAGTTTTTGTAGCATATAAAGGGTTTTCCAATAAATGACCGATTTTAAATGTGAATTTAAGCGTCTAATGATTTTTTCCTTTTCTTTCAGATTTAACAACTTAAGTCTTTGGCAATTTCAACCATGGAAATATTAACAATCAAACAACGTGTTAAAGTTATCGAAGCCTATTACACTTTGGCATACACAATCGAAAACTTTATACGTTGCGTGCTATATAAAGGATGTTCCACTAACTGGGACCTATTTTAAATGTGAATTAATTTTAAGCGTCTAATGATTTTTTTTTCTTTCAGATTTAACAACTTAAGTTTTTGGCAATTTCAACCATGGAAAGAGTAACAATCAAACAACGTGTTAAATTTATCAAAGCCTATTACGAAAATGGACTTTCAAATTTATAAATATACGGACCAATGATTCCGCACACCAAACAGTGACCTTTTGTGGTTGCAGTGGCTTTTCAACCGTCTTCCTTGGATTTTCATCAGCCCAAATGGGACAATTCTTCTTATTAATGAATCAACCAAGATGAAAAAAGTGACGAATGTACGGCGCTCCAAATGATATATAAAATGATTGCTTAACTTTTAAATATCAATTTTATCCCGACATATAAGGTATATCAATAACTTGGACCGATTTTAAATGTGAATTAAGTTTAAGCGTCTAATGATTTTTTTCTTTTTCCTTCAGATATAACAACTTAAGTCTTTGTTAATTTCAGCCATGGAAAGTTTAACAATAAAACAACGTGTTAAAGTTATCAAAGCCTATTATACTTTGGGATACACAATTGAAACTTGGACCGATTTTAAATGTGGATTAAGTTTAAGCGTCTAATGACTTTTTCTTTCAGATTTAGCGGACATTTGGGCGATATTATTTTTCACACATAATTGCCATGACTTAAGTAACATGATCCAATGGAGAAATAAATAAATTTTCACCAATAACACTGATTTATTTACTGCTGACTTTGATCCGTATTACTGAAACACCCTTTGTAAGACGCAGTAGACTTTTGGACACTATTTTACATAAAGAAAAACTGCGTATTTTGCACACAGGATTACAGTAATTATATTTCCGTTGTTCCTTCTTAAGAAATTGTCACATTTGCTTAGAGTTTTCAATTTATGGCTGACTTTTAAAAAGTTAATCCAGAGAAGAAAAAAAAACCTCTTTAATACAAGAGTACTGAATAACAACCTTCATTGTCGAAATGCTTTAGTTCCGTTATTGTTGGGAATATGTAACTACTTCGAACTTAAATACAAAAAATAAATCGATTGGAGGAGGTGAGAATTAAATTAAAGCATTTTTTTTGTATCATTTTATTTCGTTTTTCCCTTTTGTTCATCTCTCTTACTGTTTCACAGTCAGTCTCCTTGTTTGTCACTTTCTATCTGAGTTTTTCTTTTTTCTTCTTTTCAATTTTTAAAGCAGTTGGGTAGCTTTTAGCTAAAACTTGGCCACGACGGCCAGCATTAAGTCTTCGGTGAACACTGGGCTTCGCAAACAGAACAGACATGACTAATCAGAACAAACGAAAAATGTCACGTGACTTGCCTGATAAGCGTAATCCGACGGAAATAATTGAAAGCTGTCCCGCTATGGCGAGACCATTTCACGCACATACATACGCACGAACGCACACATATACGTACGAACGTATATACACATAGACTGATGCAGGATCATCAATTTTTCTCGTTTTCAGTCTTCCACGCTATTTCATCTCTGTGATTCCGACATTGATGTTCGTTTTTTTTTTCTCCTCATGAGGTCCCTAAGTTTGGACGTCTATCAGTAGTAAAGCTTACTCCAGACCTCAAGTACGACTTCTAAATACGACCCATCAATAAAGAAACTGAGAATATGGACGGATCTGAAAACTGCTCTAGAAATAACTTGACTCCGTTTTACCAGACATATTTTAGACTATAAAAAAAAGTGATGTAATTCTTCCATGTCTGCGCCGAAAATGTTAAATTCAGCCGGATCAGAGTTAATAATTTTTACGCCGGCTTGCAGGCAGTAACGTGTTCTTTTTTTTCCACGCTAAGGACCTTTTCTCACGGACGTATTGTTGTAAACCTGTTTCTACTCTATCGCGTGTGCCATGGCAAATATTCAATGGAGCTCTATTCTTTAGTACTACCAGCTCGGACTATTACAGTACAAACAAGTCCAACCTCATTCCCTACGTATTCCTTCAATAAGTAAGGTATCCCGCCATAGAAAATTTCTTCCTGAGTACGTCGACTTTGTACAAGAACGACACGCATGAATGGTGCACCGAATGCCACAACCTTAACCTCTTCACGTCTACTGTCAGTCTTTATCTGTCTGTGTAATTATTTACTTTATTTACATTGTTCGGAATGTGGTCCTCATCTTAATTTCCATGTCCATGACGTTTCGACCGTTGTACGCTCCAACCTTCTTCAGGATATGTCTCCATTTCTGAGATGAGGGTTTCTAATTATTTACTATATTTACATTGTTCGGAATGTGATCCTCATCTTTGTTGCCATGTCCACCACGTTTCGGCTGTTGTACGCTCCGGCCTTCTCCAGGATTTGTCTATATTTTTGAGTTAAGGTATTGTAATTATTTACTTTATTTACATTGTTCGGAATGTGGTCCTCATCTTACTTGCCATGTCCACGACATTTCGACCGTTGTACGCTCTGACCTTCTTCAGGATATGTCTATATTTCTGAGATGAGGTATTGTAGTTATTTACTTTATTTACATTGTTCGGAATGTGGTCCTCATCTTTATTGCCATGTCCACGACGTTTCCACTGTTGTACGCTCCGGCCTTCTTCAGGATATATCTATATATATTTGAGATGAGGTATTGTAATTATTTACTCTATTTACATTGTTCGGACTGTGATCCTCATCTTGGTTGGTATGTCCACGACGTTTCGGCCGTTGTACGCTCCGACATTCTTCAGGATCTGTGTATATTTCTGAGTTAAGGTATTGTAATTATTTTCTTTATTTAAATTGTTCGGATTGTGGTCCTCATCTTTATTGACATGTCCACGAGGTTTCGGCTGTTGTACGCTCCGGCCTTCTTCAGGATCTGTTAATATTTCTGAGATGAGGTATTTATTTACTTTATTTATATTGTTCGGACAGTTGTCCTCAACTTTATTTTCATGTTCACGACGTTTCGGTCGTTGTGCAATCCGGCCTTTTTCAGGTAACTGCAATTTCGAAATGAACCCCTTTTTTCGCCCAAGCGGGGTAGAGTTTTTGTTCTTGCGTAATTAGTAGAGTGGTTTCTAGTTGCATTCTCCACGGTTCACAATTCAAATTTATTCTTTTTATTTACTATAGGGAAGTGCTCTAGTTTGCCCCATGTTTGGGACTTAAGCTCAACGCAGACCTCAAGTGGAACTCATACATACGACCCATCGCTAAAGAGGCACAGAGAAGAGCCGGTTCCCTTTCCCACTCTCTCCTCCTGATATCCTCTGCCTTTACAAGAGCCAGATAAGGCCGAAAAGGCTGTTGTCACTTATTGAAGAGAGCCGCCCAATCTTCACTTTCGCCCTCGATAGAGGCCAAAAACGTTTCCGCTGTCTTGTAGGCGATGAATTATTTTCCACCCTTATTACAGACGAAACTTTCTCTCGCGGTTTTGTCGCTATTTTTGGTGAGTTTTCATATGAACTACACTGTTTAGTTCCACGAGTCCCAACCTTCACGGCTAAGTCCCGCCATGCCACTCACAGTGTAGCGAAACACCCGCCTTGACTTCATATCTCCCGGGTGAGATTTAATTTCTGCCCCAACCGCTTATTCCCACAAACCGCTCATTTATCGAACCGACTCCCAAGAGGCTGCTTCCCCGATCACTAAAATCTTCAAGTCTAGAGTTAACCGTTATCTTCCGAATGTATTCGCCTATGCTGTCTCTCTTTTTCTGTAAGCCTCTACCACGACTGTCTCCCTGTATATAGTAGACACGACTGTAAAAAAAAAAAAAAAATCAAATGTGTTATATTTCCACTTCAAACTCGTTTGATGAGCATAATCGTATATCGCTACGACTGCGTAAATGAATATTATTATTTCTGATTCGATTAGACCACGTGCGTTCTTTCTCTCCATTCACATGAACTTCTTATGTGCGCCACTTTGCCTGTCCTAACCTTCAGCAAGCTATGGGAAGATCTAATTTTCTGATGTTAGTTTTCTCATAATGCATCACAGTAATTTAAGTTGTCACTTTCTGATTCTAACTAGAAGTTTCCGAATTTTTCTTATTTTTTTAAGACTTCTTCGTTCGTCGCTTTTTCTGGCCTTGACGTTCTCAGCTTTTGTCAGTAGAGCGGCACCACTGTCGCATCGAGTCTTTTTTTTACCTATAACAAAATTCCCAATTATTTGATTTGGTTTATTGTTTTACGACATATCAACATCAATGAGGTACTTAATGCCAGCAAGATGTTTAGAATAGGTTCATTTGAATAGACTATGTATTCTTTGCAAGAAATCGGTTCGAAGATCGGGTTTCCTTGGAGTATCATTGTAAAGAGGGTTGCATTAGTTTGTTGACTTTGTTTAGCGGCTTATCAACACCTCTATGAATTATGTCATGCCGAAACCTAAATATTCTGAAAGCAATTTTATGGATTCAACTAAATATATTTCGTACATAATTTTAAACTTTGATCATGTGTTTAATCACTGATATTCTCAGCATCCTTCAGAATCACATTTCAAAATAATACATTCCAAAATTAAACAAAAGAAAGAACGAAATCAAAATAAACTTCTGTCAGTTAGTGCTAAGAATAACAGGGACAGTGCATGCGATGAATGGTTGATGAAGTGATTTCTTTTTAAGGTTCATCAAACTTCTGCGGGTTATTTAAAGCTGAAATACTTTTGAGGGTTTTAATTATGAAAGAATTATTTCCCTTTGTGCAAAATGTCATTATTTTTTCTAATCGGTATCACTCCATTCAACGTAGTAAATCCAATACGACACATAGTGTTACAGGGTGTGGAAGAATTAGGAACATAAATATTGATAATAAGCGGGAAGGGCAGCAGTTACCGATTGACGTTGCATTTAGATTTTTGCAGTTTAATGTTAACTGGATAGCATGGAGCTGGAAGGGAGTTCAAGGAACGAGAAGTGCGGGAAACGAAAACTGTTCGCACAGAATTTACCGTTAACATCTAGCCAGCTGCAAACCTTAAATTAATGAGATTTTGACGCCAGGCTATTATTGCACTGAAATTTACTTGGCTTTGGTTTATTATGTTTTACGATATATCAACATCAGTTGGTTACTTAATACGGGCAAGATGTTTAGAAAAGGTTCATTTGAATAGACTATGTATTCTTTGCAAGAAATCGGTTCCTAGATCGGGTTTCATTGAAGTATTTTTGTAAAAAGGGTTGCATTAGTTCGTTTAACTGCATATCAAGACCGCTATGAGTTATTTAAAGCCGAAGCCTAAATATTTTGAACGCAATTTTATTGTTTCAACTAAATATATTTCGTACATAATTTTATACTTTGATCATGTGTTTAGTCACTGGCATTCTCAACATCCTTCAGAATCACATTTCAAGATAATATATTCCAAAATTAA
>OZ038513.1:33215948-33258448 GCA_964036315.1 Acanthosepion esculentum
TTTCTCCGCGGTTTCTAATAACGATGTCTGGGCGATTTGCGTTCGCTGTTCTGTCTGTTCATGGCACGTGGAACTAGAACAATCTACCCCGGTGAACAAAATATAGGTTTCGGTTCGAAATTCCAATCACCTGAAGAAGGCCGAAGCCTACAACGGCCGAAACGTTGAGAATATGGCAATGAAGATGATGATAACACTCTGAATAATGTAAATGATATAAATAATCATAATACCTCATCTCGGAGATATAGACAAACATATTTTATCTGTAGTTAAAGGCATACAATTACGTTCAAAATTTATTTAGTTGAAACCATAAAATTGTCTTCCAAATATTTAGATTTCGGCGTTAGATAACCCATAGAGATGTTTATATGCCGCTAAACCATTGAATCAACCAACTACACATCTAGGTACAGACCAGGCTCGACATTGCTTAAATTAAAGTATAAGAAAAGATTATATAGTAAAAATAACGGCAATATATTCTATATATAAAAAAATTACCAACAAATTTTAATAAAATTATCAACAGTATATTTTAAAGGCAAAATGGCTAACAATATATTTTATCAGTAGTTGAAGGCATACAATTGTGTTCCAAATATATATTTAGATTTTGGCATTAAATAACCCCAAATCAAGCAACCAAAGTTCAGACAGAAAAAAATACAAAGTTTATATAATAATTTTTTATTTGAATCGTACTTATTAATTTTTCACTTGAAATATTCTTGTATATTTAAAAATAAAGAACAATGTAACAAGAACAGTGTAGCAGTAAACGATGTTTATGTAACTTATTATACAACGAGAAGATCCGAAAATAACTAGAACTGGCAAGACCTTATCAACAGACATCATCTTAGCAACACAAGATATGCAGATTACGCTGTGTTGATAGCAGACTCGGAAAGAAAATTGCAATAGTTCATAGACAAGATAGAGTCAGAAGAGCCAGATAAAAATGACGAACCATTAACTTTCAGAAGACAGGATGTATAGATGGTCGACAGCAAAAGATATAACCGAAGGTGTGAAATTTGAATTGGAGACATCAGATTCAAACAGGAAGAGAAATTTAATTATCTAGATAACAGCTGCCGTAAAATGTTACACAGAATTCCGAAAGGCTGTAGAGGCCTCCCAGAACTTTAGCAAAGAATATAAGATACAAGAAACGTCGTTAGAAACGTTCTTTATGAAGTGAGAAGACTACATTGAATCCATTGCTAGAACAGCTGCTAAGAAAGTTGGCTATGTCGTACGAGACAGTTTTTTTTTCTTTCCAGAATCTATCTTACATATCTATAAGTCAGAAGGATCAGCAACATTATTGGTCGGGACTTGGTACCTCGACTTCAATCAGTTTCTCACTGCATTCAGTTGCTTTATTGCGCTTTGTATATTAATACTCTTATGGTAATAGTTCGGATATGTCATTCGCTATGACATTTAGATTACATGAATTTAAGGGCAGTACTAGACTGGCAATAAGGTCTCATCAATTTGCAGTTGGATTGGATAGACCGAACCGTAAGTTCTATGCTAAAAGTTTCTTTTCCTGCATTTCTCGTATGCGGAACACTTCCGGCTACATGATTTCCGGCTAACTTTGATTTTCAGATATTTAGATGCAATGTCAAACGTTATCTACTGTTTTCTTTATTGTTCTTCTATTGTTCTCAATCCTTAGTCATGTTTCTGTTTTCAAATTCTTCCACGCCCTGGAACCTTTTGTGTCTTAGTGGCTTTACTACCTTGCTTAGCCTGAACGTTTAAAAAAAAACAAAAAAGCAAATATAATTTTTTTTTTGCTATGTAATATCCATCCTTCTATATGACAGTAATTTATTTTACTCATCTTCACCCAATACCGGGCTCAAGACCCACTCAAGTTAGAGGGATGCTGAAGGAGGTAGTTGTATGAGCGGAAGAGTAAGAGGTAAGAGCTGCAACCTCTGAGGATATGTGGGGAAGATAACGGTTTACTCTCGACTTGAATAGGTTTAGATTGTAGCAGTCGGGAAAGCAACCAAGCAGGAGTTTGGTCCACAAGATGGCGCTTCGTGGGAAGAAGTTCTGCGAGTGGAACTTCTTTCACACTAATGGAATACAAAGGGGATTGGGATCGTTGTTCCAAAAGGAATGTGGAGAGGACTAAAGAATGTAACGCGTCAGAGAATTCTCTATGGAAATCCCGATAGAGTAGTAAGGGGCTTAAAATGATTAGTCTGTAGGGAAAAGGATTGGAGGTTGGAAATTAATACATGGCCCACAAGACCGCGTAAATGATTTTGAGCTCTCTCAAGACTGGGAATCGAGGACTGTGTAGCGCCAACGCAGATAGGGGAGCAGTACTCCAGTTTCAATCTGATAAGGCTCTTGTAAAGATACAGCATACCTGTATGAGTCAGTTACTTACTGGAGTGATACAAGGAACAGATCATATTTCCTGCATCTTTAGCGAATGATTAGATATACCAAGTGTAACAGCAAAATTGTCCAAGTCATGTAACATCATGCGATAATTGTCCAACCCACAAAATGTTTTGATCTAAAAACCACTAAACTAATTGAGTTTCTTTTATCCAGATTTTCAGATTAAACTTTTAGCCATCTTGACACCATTTGTCATAAGACTCACTGAAAAATACTTGGAGCTATTTAGCTAGAAAGAGAAGAGGTTAAACTATTTTGTGTCCGCCCCACGATATCTTTCCAGCTGAGCAACCGTGAGACGACATTGATCATTCAGGTCTTCAGTAATAGTAGCAACATTCATACCCTAGCTTCCATCCAATACGTTTAAAAGAAAGAGGGAACGCTAGAGAAGAAAACTGGATCAGGAGGTCTCAAAAGGAAGAGTGGTCATCATTTCAACTTAGTGCTAAAGAGATCAATTAGATAAGATACGACTGAATCTATATGACGTTTGGCACGTGAGAGAGGAGTTTCAGCTATGACAGTCCAAAGAGCAGTGAAAAAAGAATTGAAAATGAAATCGTACGTGAAACATGTGAGACACTTTGTTATTCCAGGACAGAAATTTAAAAGGGCGTTGATCATTGATTACAACTTATTCAACATGATCAACGCCCTTTTAAATATACTTCGGCATATACTCTCTCTCTCTCTCTCTCTCTCTCTCTCTCTCTCTCTCTCTCTCTATATATATATATATATATATATATATATATATATATATATATATATAATTCCAGGATCATTTTACAACTTATTCAACATGATCAACGCCCTTCTAAATTTCTATCCTGGAATAACAAAGTGTCTCACAGGTTTCACGTACGATTTCATTTTCAATTCTTTATATATATATATATATATATATATATATATATATATATATATATATATATTTAATTCTTTTATATATATATATTTTTTTTAAATTCTTTTACATATATATATATATATATTTTAAATTCTTTTATATATATATATATATATATATATATATATATGTATGTATATATATATATATGCGTGTGTGTGTGTGTGTGTTTGTGTGTGTGTGTGTGTGTATTTTAACTTTATTTCAGTACTTCATGAACTCCCGCTCCTTAGCTATGATTAATTAATGATGAACATGTAATTTTCCATTACGATCGATGTCATCAAGATTCTGCTTCTAAGCTTGGAGAGTAATTATACATTCTTATTGCTCAATGTTGAGTCAAAAAGTGTTATAAATGTTATGGGCCCTTATCTGTAGCTACAGAATGAACTCTTCCTAACACTATGTATACTACGCCTCTCAAGGGAGAGAGGGAGACGAATCGAGTCGATCCGATAGTAGTTCACTCCAAACCAGACTGACAGTCATACTAACACCTTAGACATCTTGTATTATCATTCCTTGTAATATATCTTCGTTATTTCTACTCTTGTGCTCGTGTTGTTCTTCCTTGGTCCTAACCTGGACCATAACAATAAAACAACGAAGAATTCCAATAAAATGTCTTTAATCATTTCTAAGATTCAGAACTGTTCAGAGCTTAATCTAACAATTGGACATTTTTGCTGTTACATTTGGTATGTGCTCCATATTTGATCTGGGGCGAACTTGATGTACAATAGTTATTCTAGACAAGGAACCTCCATGAGATAGCATCAGTTTATCACTATAGTCGAAAACTGCTGGACAATTTACTGACAGATGAAGTAGAAATCAAAAACGAGAGATGTCGTTTTACAGACGGATGGCGAAAATACTATGGAGTAATACAGTTTTAGAACCGTCTCCTATAATTGAAGGTTAGATCATGCAATTGCTCTTTCACCTGGTATCTAGTAACTTAGTAAAATCTGTCGCAAAAAATACCATTGCTCTAAGAAATATCAAAAAGGAATGTTACTTTCTTTTTTCTATGACATGAGAGGTTAAAAAAATAAAAAGGGTGATCCAATAACTTGGACCAAATTTTGTATGTGAATCAAGCTTAAGCGTCTAATTTTTTTTTTCTTTTTCTTTCAGATTTAACAACTTAAGTCTTTGGCAATTTCAACCAATGAAAGGTTAGCAATCAAACCACGTGTTAATGTTATCGAAGCCTGTTACGAAAATGGACGTTCAAACAGAAATGCACTTCGCGCACTACGCGATTTTTTTGGTCAACATAATCGACCAACCTTGAGTGCAATTGGAAACGATGTAACGTTGTTGTGGAGAGGTTCAATTCCTGCGCGCGATGACGAACAGAGGTGTCTGGATTTTCGACCACATTCTCGTGCACTGCGGCAATGTTTTCAGCTGAATGGCCTAAACGAGCACGCAATGGTGTTTTCACATCTACCACCGACCCAGTTTGTTTGAATTTACGAACAATTTTTCCAATTGCACTCTTGAAACTGTAACACGTTGTTTGATTGTTAATCTTTCCATGGTTGAAATTGCCAAAGACTTAAGTTGTTAAATCTGAAAGAAAAAGAAAAAAAAAACATTAGACCCTTAAACTTAATTCACATTTGAAATCGGTTGAAGTTATTGAAACACCCATTATATTTACAAAGTGGAACTGAATAATCATAAGTAAGCATGTTTTCTGTCTGAGGTGGAAACGCATATCCCTCCAGTGAGTAGAATTCGATTCTAATTAAACATTTATATTAAAATACAGATATATAATTCGTTACTCTTATATGTATTCAATATATTTGTTTTAATATATCAATAAACAGGCGCGAATTATATGTTTGCGCGTCGGCATAACAATGTCTCGACATATAATCTGAATACCCGGCAAACCGATAATTCTTTGAGAATCATTCTCTTTTAGACTGGAAAATGTGTATAAGCATCCGTGGATTTAAAGAAATCAGTTCTGTTTTGAAGATGCTCTACGAATGTGCAAAAAAGGAAATGAAGTACAAACTTTTAATTGAAAACTATATATATCATCGACTCTCCCGTCGAATTCGACGAATGAGGGTCAAGCAGATCAGTTCCTAGAAACTGAGAGCCCGACGCCGACACATGAGATTTGATGATAGCGGTGAAGGTTTCGTGCAGAACCATCCACACTTTTTGAAGGGCCGAATACAAAGACTTGGTGCACTACGTGTCACAGGGTCCCCAAACGACCCACCGCAGGTTTTGAATTCAGAGTTATCCTTCTCCTAGACCAGTTGCCAACCAAGGCGATAGAACCCAGCCCGTCCTTCTATTTACCCATAGCTGAATGGAGAAGAAGAGGATTCACACCTTTCCCAAGGGTATTAGAACGTAAGTGAATGTAATGGATTCGAATGGAATTCGAACTTGGCTCTCCGATTCCTCAATCCAAGCCGCTATCCATCAGTCCACCGTGCCTCCTCTCTCTCTCTCTCTCTCTCTCTCTCTCTCTCTCTCTCTCTATATATATATATATATATATATATATATATATATATATATATATGCACGCGAGTAAATGTACGCACGTACAAACACACACATACATACATAAATATATATATATATATGTATGTATGTGTGTTTGTACGTGCGTACATTTACTCGCGCGTGCCTCTGTTTGTGTGTGTATGTGTGTGTGTGTGTGTGTGTGTGTGTAGCATTTATTGACGATACATGACCACGGCACAGTGTCGTCAGTAGACAGCAATAAAACAAATCCACCAATCAATCGCCAAATAAATCAAAGATGCCTTTTGGCGGGAATATTTTACACCGCGTTAATAGCGGCCATTTTTATTTTTGTTCTCCGTACGATTTAATTTGGTGCCTTGCCATCGGTTATGACAGAGGAAAAAACTCGTTAATTTCACCGCACTTGTCCAATTTATCTCGCTCTCATTATCCGACCTGTCGCTTCTCCTGCCCTTCGACCGCCTCAGATAAAGAATTGATGCTTCCGTAGCCAAGTTTGGATATTACTTACCATATATTTATTATTTTATGTTCGAATGGCGGTCTCCGCTCTAAATGTCGGCCGGCTTATTTTGCTTCTTAATTTGTGTAATGAGTCTGTCCAGCATAAATTTATTAAGACGCTTGAAATTTAGAATAATTAATGGCCGGCAGGATTTGAACGAACAAGTTGAAAGAATGGCAATTTGAGAATATTGAAAGAACATTTTCGGAAATATTCATAAGGATTTTCTAATTCCAGTTTTTAGATATTTTTTTCAGGCAAAATGCATATTCTCTACAGAAATTTTAAGCAAGTTTTAATATTATAAAATACATTTATACTTAGAAATAACTTTTAGTGCGTTCATTATCATTATTGAAATTATTCCGCAGTCGCGATCTACCGCCTTTTTCAGGTGTAATATCTGAGACAAGCGAATGTTGTCATTATACACAAACTATATATATATATATATATATATATATATATATATATATATATATATATATATATTATGTTATTTATGTTAGTTATTAATAGAGAAATCGCTTTTCAAAATAGCTGATACCGGCAATATTTTGTATTTATGTATTTATATATATATATATATATGTATATATATATATATATATATATATATATATATATATATATATATATATATATATAATTGGGAAGAAGGATAAGTTATTTATAGTGAAATCGCTTTTAAAAATAGCTGAAACCGGCATTTTTTTAATATATATATATATATATATATATATTATAATTTTTTCATATAGACAAGAACAATTTACTCACTACAAAGATGCAACTTCGTTTCAGTGCATTGAATTGCACTTCGACTGGTGAGAACCAAAATACTTACTGTTGTGGATTCCGGAATGAAATCCGCTATCAAATAATAACAAACGCCAAGAATGAATATAGGAAATAAATGTATTAACGTAATAATACAAACTTGTAATACAGGTTAGTAGTTCCAGGAATACGGGGTTAGTAGACTATTATATATAAAATCTTTGGTATCGACGTATCGCTGTATGACTTCTTACTGAGTCTACATGCTTGTTACTGTGACTCTTGTGCTACCCTCCCTCTGTGTCCAAACGTTCTTCTACCGACCGACTCTACTCTTCTACTACAACTGTTCGGGTATTCACTGTCAGTAGTATATGTATACCCCAGGTGTGTCCATTTGTGTAAAAAGGGGAGACCCCTCAACACTTAGCTAAAATGATTAAATGGTTACCAAAATAGGTAATGGTTACAATATATAATTATTGCTCTACTATCGGTATTGAGCCATCTTTTGAATTAATGCTGTAAACGTTAGAATGTATATATTATTTTCGTTCTCATTACATTCTGATATATATATATATATATATATATATATATATATATATATATATATATATATATATATATATATATATTTAGGATACTTATCAGATAAAGTGCTGAATATCAGAAATAGAGCTTATGTAAATATAAAAGGGAACATTGAAGTTAATACTCAGAGGCGACTGATTGTTTCATGATAAACGCAATCATCAAGCCACATATGTTTTTTTCTCGACTGTTTATATATACGGGTCAGTGGTGCATTGTGGATAGTAAATTTTAACGGTTATTTTAGCGGGAGTGGTTTATATATATGTATTTAGATAAATTTATTTTTCTTGTTTTTTATTTTATATATTTTTATTTATACTATTTTCGATTTTTTTAGTAACTTAGGAATTTTATATATGCCTAATCATTATGTTTAGTGTGAAACCTTAGTCTGTCACCTCACTTATACATATATATATATATATATATATATATATATATATATATATATATATCCGATGTGATGATACCCGTCGAAATGATGTTGAAATGCACTGAAACCAAGTTGCATCTGTGTAGTGAGTAAAATGTTGTCTATATGATAAAATTATAATATATATATATATATATATATATATATATATATATATATATATATATATATATATATATTTATAATTAAGTAACGAAACTTTTGATAATCCGTATCCGTATTTCTTTAAATTATATATATATATATATATATATATATATATATACATACATATATATATATATATATATATATATATATATATATATATATATATAAATATATATATATATATATATATATATATATATATATATATATATAGGCAGCATATTTTCATTCAAACATGTTTGGTGAAATAATTTAGACGTATTATTCTATTGATTTTAGTTTTAACCCTTTGAACCCAACGAATCGATTTCTTGGTGACTGCAGAAAATTGATGATGAAAAATTCCTAAATTTTCTTTCAAATCCTGCAGAGATATTGCACCAAGTTTTTATGGTCAAGAACAACACAGGACTTATTCTATAGGCTTCTGGCTCTTCCCCAATTTGACAACCACGCGGTTACTATGCGGTGTTGCTTCTCGGGAGGAATCTCACCAACACTCTCTCATTGCATGAATCCTACTTTTAAATACAAATGCGCCCTTCCTTAATCAGACCAATCATCGACTTCTTATCCCCAAACGTTATCCATTACCTCATCCGGACACATCCAAACTGAGAGCATTTGATATTTCTAAGTGGCCACTTGTCCAGGCTCGACGTTTTTTGACTCTACTGGTCGGACTAAGACCTGTGTTTTAACGTGATATGGCCTTAATAATAATTCATCTACCAATTTTGTATCTAACCCTTTATTCAATTTACGGATGTACAGTTGCATCATTTTGCTGCCCATGAATAGTATCATTTAATTTGTCTACTTTTTCTTTATTCATTACACGTGAAGCAAATCAATAAAGCCAAAAATAAACCAAACGAAAAAAAATGTGTCAGTCTGGTACGGAGCATGTGATACACGTGGGTATCATTAAGTTCAAAGTTCAATATTCCTTAAATCGGGGGACGTTAAATCGATGTTTTACCTAACAATTGTAACATTGTCACGTAAGAGGAAAAATGGCCGGCATTTTTTTTTTATCCGACCAAGCATTACCTGGTTCCTTCTGACTTATTTTAACAAAATGGCTGTCGTGTCTGTGCTGGAATCCCACAATCACAATTTCGATCTTTGATAGAATTCAAAATCTTTCACTTTGTTATGTGGGTGTGTGGGGAAAGTCATTTTCCACTCCTCCGCCTCTTTCCCCACATGCCGAAAGTCGCAAGGCCAATCTTTCACTGCTTCAATGACAACTATACATATGAGTTACTTTATTTCGTTCTACTAGTTCAGACATTTGCTGCTAAGATACGCCGGGCTACTTCCAAGGAGTTGAATCATCCTCATTTCCTGTCATTTTCAACATGGGTATTTCTTGTTCACATGTTGAAGATAGAAAAATGAACTATTTTCTCCATATTATTGTTACTTTAATAAGTTTACCCCCAAGCTAGGCAATAAAGCCCCTAAGACGCAAGGCATTACTGGACGTGAAAGAATAAGATAAAAAGTATCGCCGCATTCAGGAGCAAAACAATAAAGAGGAATTAAGAAGAGAGTAGATAACGAGTGATATTGCATTTAAATTGTTTAAGATCAAAGTTGTTTGTGGCCGCACGAGAGTTCTACAAGCGAGAAGTTTGAGTAAATGAACTGTTAGCATAGAACTTGCGGCTTCATCTAGCCATTTCAACATTTTAAATTGTAAAAGGATGGGACCTAACTGCCAATCTAGTACTGTGATCAAATTCGTAACGTTGAGGTACCAAAGGCGTAAAATTATCAGGACAATAACGACTTTATTTTAAAGAAGGTAAAACTGTATCATAAAGCTACAAAATATATCTGGGAATAATCGAACGTGTTTTTGAATTTTTTGTTGACTATTTTGAGCGCTACTGATTGATTTTCTTCTTTTTTATGGCTTTCTAGAATATTTAACCAATTCCCCGGCGTCGCTGTGTATATACGTTTTTACCGGAAGTGTATCTTTCAGACACGGACAGATAAACACGCCCAGAACATAACGCTAGAAAAACCAAAAAACACCCACAGACATATTTGTACGTCCATCTTGATTTCTTTTTATGGCCTCCTGAGCTTGAAACAAAACCAGTTTTCAAATCATACGTCTGGTAGATGTGTTAGTCACCGTTCGGATATTTCAAGGTGCCTCAGTTTCTTAATTATTATATTAAAAATAAAATTTAAAAAATCGTCTGAATATGAAACGTTTTTCCCCGAAATAACTGCCGGTGAAGGGGTTAAAACCGAGGCGTAGTTCACTTTGCTGCCTGTTTGTTGTAGTAACCGGTGTTACCGAACGGTCTCTCGTCTAATTACCCGGCTGCTTTGACGCTGCTTTTTCAGCGATTGTACAGGGACCGTCGTTTTCAACGTGATTTGCCCGGGTTGACTAATTGAAGCTCACATCGAGTATTACCAGAGAAAAATCAGCATTGTTCAACGCGCAAGATAGGCATCTTCTTCTTTGTACCGTGTCTATTCAGGAGGCTAGCGTTCGCGCCTCACCAGAAATTTCTGTCCTTTCTAGTCTTTAATACATGTTTTTTTTTTTTTTATCTCTCTCTTAAAACGTGTTTCGCGATCCATTTACTTAGGTTTGGTTTGGTTTATTTTGTTTTAGGGCATATCAACCTCAATGGGTTATTTAATGCCAACAACATTTTTTTATTGCTGGTAATATTTTGTTTTGTCAAAAGTCTGTTTTTGGTAAAAAATATTTCCAAAAAGTCTTGCTGGTAATAGTTAACTATTTGCCCATAGCTGGGACCCTAACAGGTGCTACCACTCCACGTCAGGGTTCCATTTACTTAATCTCGCCAAATAGGCTATGCATTGTTTTCCTCTGTGTCTACTGACATCTTCCCCATCCATTTACTAAATCTCGCTAAAGACGTCTTTTCTACTCCAATAGCTTCATGTCTCGCACATCTCGCCTGTGGAACTCCATTCCCTATTCATGTTTCCCTGACAAATACAATCTCCAACGGTTTAAGTGTAGCGTCAATCGACATCTCCAGTTGCCTTGATCTATCCACTTCCCTTCTCCACATCCTTTCATCTTTCATTCCTATCTGCTCTCGCTCCAAATCTTCTGTAACCCCCTTGCCTTTCTCTTTCTCCATATCCTCTCCTTTACCACTCCTATCTGCTCTTCCTCCAACCCTTCTATAACCCCATGCGTGATAGTGGCCTCCAGCCTTGCTTGGGGTGATACGCTTAAAAAAAAAAAAAAAACGCTATGCGTTGTTTTCCTCTGCCCCTCTTGCCTTCAATCTGTCCTGTGATTATCAAATTTTCCAAGTCCTCTTTCCTCATTAATTGCTCTAGAAATTTCAACAGTCTCTCTCTGGTGTTAATTATTAGTGTCCATTTTCTTTAAAATTTCGTCGTTGTTCGCATATTCAATTCATGGTATTCTCAGCATCCTTCTGTAGAACCACATTTCTCTTGTTTCAAGTCTCTTCATCTATAAGGAGATTGTCTACTAGTTAATGCCATTCAAAACAGCACGATACTCTTGTCTTTCACCCAAATAAATCTATGAACGTGCCATTCACATAAATTACACACTTAAAATGCTCATCATTTCACATTCACTTGTCTTTGTGAAAACAAGTTGGAGAGAGAAAAAATATCTGGCGACCGACCCATCGTGTTTGTGTAAATATATTTAAAAGGATTAGAACAAAAATCCTTAGAAAAAAAAGTATTCTGAACAGCTATGCAATATCAATCCTCTAAATGAGTGCGAGTGCTAAAAATTTCCTTCACCCATGAGCTGGAGGCTCAAAGTAACAGAGACGTGGTTCTACAGACGAAATCTGAGAATACCATGGATTGAACTTGTGAACAACGTGGAGCCTTTATGGAAAATGAAACCAAAAAAAAAAAAAAAGAAAATAGAGATATTTGACATTTCTGGGGAAAAATGAGAAAAGGAGGAACGGATAATTAGACACTCAGAGGGCATAATGAAGACAAGAGGCTCAGGAGAGAGAAGATATATTTGGCGACTGACCCAAGGTGTTTTTTGTAAATATATTTAAATCTTAAGAATCAGAACAAAAAAAAAAGATTTCTGAACACTTATGCAATATCAATTCTCTAAATGACTGCGAGTGCTATACAATTTCAACACCCATGAGCTGGAGGCTCCAAGAGATGTGGTTCTACAGACGAAATCTGAGAATACCATGGATTGAACTTATCAGCAACGTGAAGCTTTTAAAGAGAATGAAAACCAAAAAAGAAAATTTATAGTTAAAATTAAAAAAAATAAATAAATGAGACATTTGACATTTCCAGCAAAAAAAAATGAGAAAAGGAGGCACGGAGAATTAGACACTCAGAGGACATAATGAATGCAAGAGGGAAACACCGAGCAACCTATTTAATCAGTTTGCGCAAACGAATGTCAAAACAAGGTGTGGGAGCGACAGTAAGGAGACAGACATTACATAAAACTGTGAATGAAAGGAAGCGGTGGAGAACCATGTTCGCCCCAATTCAAAAGGCAGAAAAAAAGAAGAAAGGGCGTCAACCAGTTACTTTACATTTGCGAAATATATTCCTCGGAGGTGCATACATGATATTACTTTATGTATGCCGCCATATTTAAGTTTGTCTATGGGTGTTGTTCTAATCGCGTTTATTAGCGAGAGTTATAAATATGGCCACCTTGTGACTAGATGCAAAATTAGAATTTGCTACCAAGGTGGGAAAATTAAACTGAAGTATCTCCACGACCAAATATGCATAAAGAACCTATAAATGTGCAACATTATATCTGGAATAATGCTAGTCAAGCACTCCTATACATAGAAATAGAACTTAGAAAATTTAACTCTCACATGACGAAGGAGAATCAGAGGGAAACTGCAAGAAACCAAGCCAATAAGTTTGTTCTGATTAATGACAGAGTTGGACCGAAGAGATAGAAAGGTAGCTACGATATAGCAGTTCAAAATTATTTTCTTTGTTCGAACAAAATATACATGTCTTAATCTTTTGCTTATTTTCTGAAAGGCATCTTTCTGTAATCCGATGCGATTTCAGATTTTGTTGGCACATTTTTCGTTGTTCGCTAAAAATATATATATCTGTTGTACGATACCTACGGACGATAATGAGTCTGTCCCCATTCACATAAATACAGTTGTAAATATTGTATGCTGGTTAGCAGTTGGAGATACATCTCCGGCTGTGCTGGTCGAACTCTCTGCTTTCAGGCAGAGAGGAACGCAGACGAGGCTATGTCGAAGGGCAGAGTCTCGTCTGGGGTGGTAGACAGCTACTCGACCCCGTTTTTTACGGGGTCTACGGGGAAATTTTGCCCGAGCCTACGGGATCGGATATCCCACGTTAAATTCGGCCTTGTGCCACATCTGACCGCGTGGGGCGGTTGGCAAATACCCTTCAGTTGGAGATACGTCTCCAGCTGTGTTGGTCAAAATCTCTGCCTCCGCACAGAGAGGATCCCAAAACGAGGCTCTGTCGAAGGGCAGAGTCTCGTCTCGGGAAAAAGCTACCCGCCGCCGTTTCCGTTTTATACGGGGGTCTACGGGGAATTTTTGGCCGAGCCTTACTGTTTCGGATACCTCGCATTAAATTCGGCTCTCTGCCACATCTGACCGCGGTTAGTAGATATCCTGCAGTTGGAGATTCGTCTCAAGGTGTGCTGGACAAACTCTCTGCGTCTAGACAGAGAGGATCCCCAAACAAGGCTATGTCGAAAAGCAGAGTCTCGTCTCGGGAAACAGCTAGCCGCCAACTTTTTATACGGGGCCTACGGGGAATTTTTAACCGAGCCTACGGACTCGGGTACCCCACATTAAATTCGGCTTTGTGCCACATCTAACCGCGTGGAGTGGTTGGTAGATATCCTGCATTTGGAGATTCATTGTGGAATTCACTTGACTCACTTCTAGCAGTTGACTACTTCTTCTACGCGCCGCTGGCGAATTTTATATGTGTTGTTCTTGTCCTAAGTATTATCATTCATTACCAAGCTTCGTTTGATTATTCTATCCAGTAACCTTCCCTAGGTTACAACAATATCATTAACTGCTATATTCTGATGTCATCAATTCTGAGCTCGATTATTTTAGTGGCGCTCTTATTTGGTGACTATACATTATGTTCCTTCTCTTCCGTTTGTCAACCTGGATGAGCGGCTGGTGTAAGGAATAGCGGCTCGGAAATGAGAAATCGAGTTCGAATTTCAGTTGCATTCACATAAACGCAAAAAAAAAAAAAACCTTGGAAATTTTTTTTTTTTTTTAAGCTTATCACCCCAAGCAAGGCTGGAAGCCACTAGCACGCAAGGGGTTACAGAAGATTTGGAGGAAGAGCAGATAGGAGTGGTAAAGGGGGGGATGTGGAGAAAGATAGTGGATCGATCAAGGCAAGGGGGTTACAGAAGATTTGGAGCGAGAGCAGATAGGAATGAAAGATTGAAAGGATATGGAGAAGGTAAGTGGATAGATCAAGGAAACTGGAGATGTCGATTGACATTACACTTAAATAGTTGTAGATTGTATTTGTCAGGGAAACAGGAATAAGGAAGGGAGTTCCACAGGCGAGATGTGCGAGACATGAAGCTAATGGAGTAGAAGAGACGTCTGCATCTAACAGTTTCAACGGTGAAGGGGTGGGAACGGGATGCCAGCCTCGTAGGACGTTTAAATTCATGAGGCCTAGGAACCAGCGAAAGCAGCTCATCGGAGCAATTACCGTGAAAGTATTTGTAAAAAAGACAGAGCGAAGCAACGTCGCGTCTGCGAGAGAGCGACTGCAGACGAGATGACAGCCATGTTTGATTACATACCTTCACAGGCTATGGATTACATCATCATTATCATCTTCGTCCTTCGACCTCCCTGTGGTTGGTTCGAACTCCATTGCTAGTCCCTTTCAACACTGCTCGGTCCTACATTTCAGTCCTGATCTCTGCTGTCTAGGCAAGTCAATTTTCGTGTGAAGATATTCCCAAGAGTACGCTGTAGGAGTAAAGGAGGAGACGATTTCCCTGTCAGCTCGATGGCAGTGGCCGGCAAAATGTAACCGTTTTTGTTTGAGCTTAAGAGAGATTGGTCTCAGTTCTCCGTAAATTGTGTGAACCGTTGAATATTGATGCAAATGATGTTCCGGAATTTTCTTAGTAGATTTGTGTACATTCCATGCAGTCGCCTTTCAAGACGAACATATAATGTCCGAGTTCTGATCCACACCTTAGGACTGGTTCAGTCAATGTTCGAAAGGATTGGGCCCTTAAGGAGCATGGAAGGATTGACCGCCAAATCTTGTGAAGTTTGTTACACGCATCCCATGAAAAAGCTTTGCGGATGTTGAAGATGCGTCTTCTCACCAGACCTTTTCAACCGAGACAGCGAGGCCATTCTGACATGCTACATTTCGTGGAAAATATTTCTAAGAGAAATATTTTATAATTTTAAACCGACAGCAGTACTGTCTGCTCGGTCAGTGAGAGCAGAATGTTTCCTTACAAGGAAACGGCTAATATTGCCATGGCCATTGAGAAATAGAGCAACATGCCAACAAATGATGACGGGTGAAAAACATACCGAGGTCAAAATACCCATCAAGTGGTCTGATGCGTGTATTAGAAGTATATGCATCAAAGACAAACAGGTTTCGACTTGTAAAGTTCGTACACTAGAAGACCGAAGAGCGAATTATGGTCGAGGGCTATCGAATAAAGTGTGTGATATGTACGTATAAGGCAGTGAAAATTAGGAGGAGGATAAGTAGCGATTGACCTTTGACTTGAAGACGTTAAGATTGTAGTAGTTTTCAAAAAAATATAAACTGTCTGATTAGAACTTACTCCTTACAAATGGAATATTCGAAAAAAGTGGATGTTTCCATACCGAGATTTTGCATGACGAGCTCCAGGTATAAAGGTCAAAATACCCATCAAGTCACTCGATCTAATAAGTGTATCAGGGGCATATTCATCAAAGCCAAATAGGTTTCCATTATAAAATAAATTACGCATAATATTCAAAAGTGAATGATGATTACGTTAGAAGGCTATCGAATAAGATGTGTGATATGTACAAAGGTGATGTCGCAGGAAGTGAAGATTGTGAGGATAAGGACAGATAGCGATTGACCTTTGGCTTGAAGATGTTAAGATTTTAGAAGCTTTCAGGAAGTAAGCTGTCTGATTAGAACTTCTTTTTACAAATGGAATACGGGGAAAATACGGGAGTTTCGGACACCGAGGATGTAGCATAATGAGTCCTAGCTACAAATGTCGGAACTCTTCGAACGAAAGAGTGGAGTTCATCTGAACATGTGTCCTGGAAATAGAAACAGAGAAGCGATAGGCTTGCAACTTTTCGACTATGAGGAAATAGGTTGTAGAATGCGATATGGTTTTGACAAAGGCAGAGCACAAACTTGCATGTGGGTGCTTAGTTATAAATAGTTTTAGGTCGGGTAAACCGCTTCAATGACACGGTTTAAAAATATTTATGTAAATCTCAAGTCAGAATGGTTGTCTCATTCCTCAAGCTTCAAAATTATCTCGTCTATACTACTCCCGCTCATGAACAGATATTATTATTATTATTAGTAGTAGTGGTAGTAGTAGTAGTAGTAGTAGTATCATGTGGTGTAATGGTTAAACGCTCGGACTAAGAAATCGTTTTTGAATTCCTGTCGAGTTCGTGACGTTCTCATATGCGCAAATACCGTGAGGAAAGTTATGAATTTCTCGCTATTCCCCATTTATGGGTTAAATAATAAAAAGTCTATCTAGAAAAGATCATTGTTATTCTCGAAAAATTTCTAATTCACTCGCAGAATATAAACGAGGGTTATTCTTACAAATCTAAACACGTTTACGCTTTAATTTACCCACAAAGTGTTGAGAAGCCGTAGAAAAAAAATCACTTCGTGTGAAACCGTCGGTGGAGATATTTTGCGACAAATCTCGTTCACCGAATATCTCATGAGATGTGACCCTGCATAGGAGCGTTTGACGAGAATTAGCGCGGAGATGACATCGCGCATTTGCTGTGTTGCTATGCATATTCTGTTCTGGATATACTTCAATTTTCCCACTTTGGTAGTGAATTCTAATTTTACAACCAGCCACAAGACGGTCATATTTATACCTATCGCTAAAAGACGCGATAGAGGCGGCACGCATAGACAACGTTCGAGTAATTAAATATAGCGACACAGAGAATGTAATATCTTGTAGACACATCAGAGGAACGTGGGGGATATTTTTGAAAATTCTAGGTATTAGTGGAACTGCATATATTTGATATAGCGTCAGACATTTCTTGGATGACTGGGAACGCAAGTGAAGATATTTACAAACCGCCCCACCCGGTCAGATGTGACACAAGGCCGAGTTTATTGTTGGGTAATCCGAGCCCGTAGGCTCGGTCAAAAATTCCCCGTGGACCCCGTACAAACGGGGTCGGGTAGCTGTCTACCACCCCAGACGAGACTCTACCCTTCGGCATAGCCTCGTCTGGGTTCCTCTCTACACAGAGGCAGAGAGTTTGACAAGCACACTTGGAAGTGAGTCGCAGGTGAAAGTGATATTTATTCTGTTTAAAATACAGAAATGTGGCACAAGGCCGAAGAGGGGATTAGGGAAAAGACGGTCTTCTTCTGTTTTAACTATAACTTAGCTAGCCGCAAACACTGACCCAATCGTACGAACAATATTCCTTACACCAAAACGCCACATTCATACGTACCTTTCTTACTACAACCACCATAATACCTCACTGTCTCTATGAAAATACTAACTAGTCCCCATATTTACAATTCAGTGTCGGTGGGGGGAGGGGAATAAAATAACAATTCTAAAAAACAAACCCCAATGAGTATTTACAATATGAATACAAAAATATTTACAAGAAACTAAAGAAAATAATATTAATAATAAACCCCCCCACAATCACTAAATGTGGCAGAAATACCAGTTCACTGGCCGAAATCAATGCGGGACTACAATAGTATAAAACATTCATTCATCCCAAGCACACACACTGACACGCACTCATTCAAACACAACGAAAAACACTCACGCGAAACGAAAGGCGCCCCGCATCCACTTGCGAAATGACATCACTAACCACCTAACGAGGGAGGGGATGGGGAATTAAACTTAAAGAAAAATAGAGGCAGAAATAAAAGGGGCCCAATGAGCATACATACCCTAGCTAAGTTAACTTTGAAAGGAAAAGAAACTAAAGCATCAAAAACTGAACCTAAACTAGCCAGAGTTTTGGGATGGGTTGCACTAGTTCAACCCAGGAAGAGCAATATCCTGATGCCTAACCGGCATCAGAATGCCACTCAAGGTCGCCCCCTTTCACACGACAGAAACGCGCAAAATGCCCCCACCATTTTCTGAATTCTGATGAAGTGAGCCGCCGCCTTTCCGTCCTAATCTTGACTTTAAGCTGATGCTTAAAGTACAAGATCAGTTGGGAAGAGGTGAACTTCTCGCCTCCATAGAATCCCTTCTGAGGCGTCGTCCAAATCACGACTCTCATAACACCTAGCAAGCAGTGGAATCGCAAGTGAAAGCTGTATCGCGTGTGTTGGGTAAATTTTATATTTTTATTTTCGCGCATGCGCTTTGCGTGTTTTTTTTTGTTTTTTTTTTTAATTTGTAGACTGCACAGAGTATCGTAAGGCCAGCTGGACACCGTCTGTTAGAAAAAGAGCGCCATAACGCAATTCACTTCGCCAGAAATTTGGAAACAGCATGCTGTATATTCATACCGGAAGCTCCAATGGGAACATAGTAAAGTATTTGGCTGTCAATCTGAGGGCAGTGTAGCGGATTCGGAAAGAGTTTGATCAGTCTAATGGTGATTACAAAGGTACGGCTAATCAGAAATATCAGTCTGATTGTTCTGATGAGAAAAGAACTCCCCAATTTGTTGGAGAGGGTCTCACACTCAACTCGGAGTCTTACATCAAGTGCCAGGAAGAAGTAGTGCCGCCCTCGGTGAAGAGGTGTCTGCTGGAAGAATCTCCGTTTGTCAACAGGACTCGACATTTATTCTGTTCGATTTTCAAAGCGCTGCCTGGATGTGGCACAAGGCCGAAAGTAAGGGGCACCCAGTGAGTATTGAACACACAACTCAGTCGTAATTGTTCTAGCGAGATAAACTTGCTAACCATTACACCACCTCAAGGTTCCCAGTGATTTTCCAAGCGTAGCTCAAATGTGGCACAAGGTCGAAATTATGGGGCACCCAGTGAGGATCGAACTCACTACTCAGTCGCAACTGTTCTAGCGCGACAAGCTTGCAAACCATTACACCATCTCGGAGTGCACTTCGCATCCTATATACAGTGGTTTTCCAAGCGTATCTCAGATGTAGCACAAGGTCGAAATTATGGGGCACCGAGTGAGCATCGAACTCACTACTGAGTAGTAATTGTTCTAGCGAGACAAGCTTGCTAACCATTACACCACCTCGAGATGCCCAGTGATTTTCCAAGCGTAGCTCAGATGTGGCACAAGACCGAAAGTATGGGGCACCCAGTGAGGATCGGACTCACTACTCAGTAGTATTTGTTCTAGCGAGACAAGTTTGCTAACCATTACGCCACCTCGAGATGCCATTGTCAACAGTAGCCTGTCCCATGTCACACAAGTCGGAGGAACAAACAGTCATGGCTGTCAGAGAATTTCTGACCGCATCGCCCCTAACATCTTACCATCTAACTGCCCAGACTTCTGCCCTTTTGATTTTTATGCGCATTTGAGTGAGAGACCAACAAAATTCCTTGTAAGACCAAAGATAAACTGAATGCAAGGATTATGGCAGCATTCACCAACCATTCGCCTGCAGATCGTCCAGACGTTTTGCACGATATTCCGACGTCGTCTGCAGGCCGTAGTTGAAGCCAGTGGGAATTTTATTCAAAGAATTTACTCTTAAGTTATTCAAAATATGTTTGTGTAATTTTGGTAAATATATTTATTAAAATAAGAAGTTGGTGCTATTTTCATTCTTGCGTATTTTCGACGACAATTTAGCCATCGTACCATATAAAAAAATCTCTTACTATAAAGGTAATTTACATTAACCAGAAAAAAGTCTTGGACAGAAGCGTCTAACCTTTTAAATTTGGATTTTTAATGTAACTATAACAACAGAGATATTTCGATTTCATTTTTGCCTTGAAAAAGTCAGAAGACGAAACGCGTCGGCAAAATCTAAGATTTTTCCAATTGTCATTTTATAACATATATATATATATATATATATATATATATATATATATATATATATATATATATATATATATATATATAAGCTTTTCACCCCAAGCAAGGCTGGAAGCCACTAGCACGCAAGGGGTTACAGAAGTTTTGGAGGAAGAGCAGATAGGACTGTTAAAGGAGAGGATGTGGAGAAAGATAGTGGATAGATCAAGGCAAGGGGGTTACAGAAGATTTGGAGCGAGAGCAGATAGAAATGAAAGGGGAAAGGATATATATATATATATATATATATATATATATATATATATATATATATATATATATATATATATATATATATATCGATTAGATTTATATCAGGACAGTTTCCTGGACAGTCTATTGTACTTTGATTTGCTCGCGGCTAAGGTTTGTGCAATGCTACAATTTTCGGATGCTTCCTTGGAGTAATATCCATTGCAGTCAATAGCCGTAGGGCAACTAATCGACATTCGAGACATTAGTGTCTGGGCGTGATAAAAATCTGATGCAACCACAGATGATGCAACATTTTTCAAGGCCAAACAAATTTCATCATACACCCTGAAAATAATTTCATATTACTGCTCACCACTGCAAATGACCTAATCTGAAGAAAAACAAATAGAAATCGATTACACTCTGTCACTCGAGAGGGTCGAAAACTGACCGAATGTTGCAAGAAAGGAAACTAAAGCAGTTGTTTCAATTAATTTGAACAAGGGTGTAATTTACAAGCGGCTTTATGAATATTTCACCTTATAATGTTCCGTTACTTTTGATTCTTTTTAAACTTTCAAATTCTGAAATATAAAAAGCAAATAATATCACTGTCTATATTTCTGAGATGAGGTATTATGTACATTATTTACATTTTTCGGACTATTGTCCTCATCTTTGTCGCCATATTTATTACAACTTTTTGGCCGTTGGACGCTCCGGCCTGCTTCAGGTGGTTGGAATCTCGAACTGAACCCTTTATTTCGCTCATTAGTGTAGACTGTTCTAGTTCCACGTGCTATGTTTAATGGATGTCAGTTATCAGTTATCTCCTGTTAATTCCCCTCTCCAAGTTCTCCACTGCCTTAACCGGGTATTGAACTCACACTCTTTGGGTCCTGTCACTGGATCTATCTAACTAACACCTTTATCCACTGCTCCATGTGTTCTTGAGAGTTCAATTCCTGATTAAGGCGGCGGAGAACTTGGAGAGGGGAATTAAGAATAGTGTAAATAGTGTACATAATACCTAATCTCAGAAATATAGACCGGAGAAATTCGAGATGGGAATTAACAGGGGATAACTGATAACTGACATCCATTAGACATGGCACGTGGAATAATAAATATGGCGACAAAGATGAGGAAAATAGTCCGAATAATGTAAATAGTGTAAATAGCATCGCCTTGTTTATGGCGAATCGATTCAGGAAACAAATACAATATAATTGATTGAGATGTCCAAATTTCAAACGGTTGGCCAATTATGTAGGTTTCCCCAAAATCAACGGCCCTCCCATCATTCCTCATTGAGATATTCATTGAAAAAGACACTGACAAACATAAATAGCAGAATAAGATGGCAATTCGCGAAAGTGACAATGTCCTATGAAAAGCATCAGTTGATTACAATCTCTAATTAAGAAGATTTTAAGAAAATATTAAGTGTTCTGTTGAACTGATTTTTGACAGCTACACATTTTTTTTTTTTAAATATAATATTTACAAAATTTTTTTATAATTGTCCTTCGTTAGTTGCTTCCTGTCAGTACCTCATAAATAACCGACTTTTGATCGCGTTGAAGGCGGGGAAAAGTCTTGGTTTCAGAGAGAAAATGAAAAAAAAGAAGAAAGAAAGAAATGAGAATAGAAGTGCAGAGAAAGAAAGAGAGAGAGAATCAGATTCGGCTGATGAAAACAGATACTACATGTTGATCTCAGTCAAAAGGCCGGGATCTACTTGACCTCCCACAGGGTCAGGTTGTGACACAAGGTCAGGGTTTAATGTGGGAAGGGAGGGGGAATGGACCCGAGTTTTCACACGGGCCGCAGTGCTTTGGCTTTAGCTGGTCTTAGCTTGTCCAAGCTGGTCTTTAGCTGGTCATAGCTAGTCTTAGCCCCGATACTACCAGCGCAGGGACGAATCCCTGCGACCGGCCTGTATCAGTGATCGATCCCGGCCTAAAGGCGATCATTCAGCGAGTAATCTGCGAACAGATACTACACGGGATTTACTTGACCTCCCACAGGGCCAGGTTGTGACACAAGGTCGGAGTTTAACGTGGGAAGGGGAGGGGGAATGGACCCGAGTTTTCACCCGGGTCGCAGTGCTTTGGCTAGTCATAGCTGGTCTTGGCTGGTCATAGCTTGTCCAAGCTGGTCATAGCTAGTCAGACGTAGCCACGATACTACCAGCGCAGGGACCAATCCCTGCCGCCGGCCTGTATCGGAGGAAGAATCCCGGCCCCATAGGCGATCATTCAGTGAGCAATCCGCGAACAGATACTACACTTTGATCTCGGTCAAAAGGCCGATAAAAAGCGGCTTTTTTTCACATTCGAACAACGGAAACCGAGTAAGACAATCGAACAAAAACGCAATTAGAATAAATTAAATAATTAAATCATCTGCTGAATTAATTTAAAATTATTATGAAGCGGAATGTTCGTAAGATGAAGATTTGACTAGAAAGAAAGAAAGAATGAATGAATGAATAAATGGAAAAAAAGAAAAATAGAAAGAAAGAAAGAAAAGCAGGGATATAAACGATTTTAACGTCTTCTGCCAATAGTTCATAAATAATGGAATATTCCGTTTTGATCACGTGGAAAGAGGATAAAATACACTACTCGCTTTCAGTGACAAATGAACGAAAGAAAAGAAAGAGGAGAAGATATACATGATTGGCGGCTGTATCAGGGAAAAGGAAAAAGTTGTTAATTCTAAATCTTTTCATGTTTACCCACCAGCATTCATATTTGTGATTGTAATTGCAATAATTTATAAAGTTAAGCTCAAATATTTAACAACATGATAGGGGAATTTATACCGATATTTTATTGTTGTCGAACTTGTAAGTGCGACACTGAGATCCGTAGACGTATTGGGATGGCCAATGACGCATTCCAAAAGCTGGGCAGAGTATTGCGAGACAGGAGGATTTATTTGACAACAAAGAAAAGAGTACTGAGCTGTAACGCGACATCTGTCCTTTACGGCAGCGAATGTTGGACGATTTCCTCAAAGATGAAGAAGAGACTCGAGGCGACGGAGATGTGATTCTACAGAAGGATGCTGAGGATATCATGGACCGAACGTGTGAGCAATGATGAAGTCTTAGAGAGGAAGAAGAAGAAGAGGAAGAAGAAGAATTAAATATTAAATCTGAACTTGGTAACGGAGAAAAGTATACTGAGTTGTTACATGACATATGTCCTTCTTTACGGCAGCGAATGTTGTGCGATTTCTTCAAAGATGAAGAAGAGACTCGAGGCGATAGAGATGTGTTTCTACAGAAGGATGCTAAGGATATCATGGACCGAGCGTGTGAGCAAGGATAAGAACTTAGAGAGGTTGCAAACAATGAGGAGGCTTATACTTAACATCAGGAAGAGACAGCTGAAGTTTCTGATACACATAATGAGGAAGGAAGGCCTGGAGAATTTGATACTCACGGGTCGAATAGAGGGAAAGAGAGACAAGGGAAAACAACGCGTGACATACCTGGCGGATTTAAGCAAGGAGGAAGCAGAGGGAAGGAACTTGTTGAGAGCTGCAAGGGATAGAGGGAGGGGAAGAGCCAGGATGGCCTACGTCCTGAAAGGACATGGCCCATAAAAAGAAAAGAAAAAAACTTTCCATGAGCTTATAAAATCATTAACTTAAGAATTACGATCCATTAGAAAATTTCTATAGGAAACCGGGAAATTTTTACGAATGTTTCTATTAGTAATTATTCTATTTAAGTTATTTAGTTTATTCAAACTGTTGCCCTCATCTTCGTTGCCGTATTCACAACGTTTCGGCCCTTGTACTATCCGACCTTCTTCAGGTGATTGAAATGTCGAATCGAACCCTTTATTTCGTCCACCGGGGTAGATTGTTCTTGTTCCTGTCTCTGTGGAACTAGAAGAATCTGCCCATTGGACGAAATAAAAGTTTCGGTTCGAAATTCCAGTCACCTGAAGAAGACCGGAGCATACAACGGCCGAAACGTTGTGAATATGGCAATGAAGGTCGGGATAATAGTCCGAATAATGTAAATAATTTTAATACCTCATCTCAGAGATATAGAGAAATAATGTTAATCCTACACCGAAAGATTACAAACAGAAAATGTTACTTATCTATATAAGAAAATGTTACTTATCTATATAAGACAATATTTATCTATATAAGAAAATGTTACTTATCTATATGTTACTTATCTATGTAAGAAAATGTTACTTATCTATATGAGAAAATGTTACTTATCTATATAAGAAAATGTTACTTATCTATATAAGACAATGATATTTATCTATATGAGAAAATGTTACTTATCTATATAAGAAAATGTTACTTATCTATATAAGACAATGATATTTATCTATATGAGAAAATGTTACTTATCTATATAAGACAATATTTATCTATATAAGAAAATGTTACTTATCTATATAAGAAAATGTTACTTATCTATATGAGAAAATGTTACTTATCTATATAAGAAAATGTTACTTATCTATATAAGACAATATTTATCTATAAAAGAAAATGTTACTTATAAGACAATGATATTTATCTATATGAGAAAATGGTACTTATCTATATAAGAAAATGTTACTTATCTATATGAGAAAATGTTACTTATCTATGAGAAAATGTTACTTATCTATATGAGAAAATGATACTTATCCATATAAGACAATATTTATCTATATAAGAAAATGTTACTTATCTACATAAGGATATGTCATTTATCTATATAAGACAATGATATTTATCTATATAAGAAAATGCTACTTATCTATATAAAACATGTTACTTATCTATAAGTGTATATGAACCAACTTTTCTGAGGTGACGTTAAAATTTTTCTCGGTGTCTAAAATTATGCATAGTAAATTAGTGGGTGTAAGAAATAACTTCACCGTTTATGACGGAAAGGAAACAAACACTCTCATCTCTGGTGATAGCAAAGTAATGTTTTGTGCCATGTTCGACCGCGAAAGATGGGTTCTGTCGCTCCTTTGCAAAGTGATTTGTCACGTAGCACCGACATAAACAAGGGTTGACATGTGAATTAAACTGTTACCGTTGAAGACAAGGCGGACCCTTCTATGAAAACCCTGTTCAACGATGGCTTCTTTTAACATGGAAATGCTTCTTGTCACGCTGCCCACAGGCCTGTTTTTTTCCTGAAACACGGAGAAGACTTAATAATTTTGAACTGGTCAATAAACTGTCCAGATTGCAATCTGATTGAGCAATAGTGACACAGGAATGTTTTATTTTCCAAACACGGAAAGCACTAAAATAAAACATTCCTATAACTCTAGATGCGTACATAAAAATAATACATACAGTTAAAAGTAAGAATAATATCTATCCTTGGTAATGGCTAAAAGTATAGCCAAAATCGCTCGGACATACAAAATATTTGGGCAATTCTACGTAAACTATGTCCAGAAAAGAAGGAAATTATAAAAATGCATCGAACATTAAATACAAAACCCTGTCGCAGTATCTTCTCAGTCGTTTTTAATGAAACATGTATAAAAGAAGGATTGCTGGTCAAATACACCATTTTTCGGATATAAGTTCTATTGCCCAATATCTAAAAACATATTCCAGTCATTCTTCACAATATTGGTTTTGTTTATTTTGTTTTACGGCATATCAACCTCAATGGGTTATTTAATGCCGACTACATTTTTAGGATAGATTCGTATGAATAGAATATGTATTCTTTGGTTTAGATTGGTTTGTTTGTTTTTTTTTAGCATATCAACCTCAATGGGTTATTTAATGCCAACAACATTTTTAGGATAGATTCCTATGAATAGAATATGTATTCTTTGGTTTAGATTGGTTTGATTTATTTTGTTTTACGCCATATCAACCTCAATGGGTTATCTAATGCCGAGAACATTTTTAGAATAGATTCGTATGAATAGAATATGTATTCTTTGGTTTTGATTGGTTTGGTTAATTTTGTTTTACGACATATCAACTTCAACGGGTTATTTAATGCCAACAAGATTTTTATTGCTGGTAATATTTTGTTTTGTCAAAAATCTGTTTCTGGTAATATATTTCCTTCAAAATTGTATTGCTGGTAATAATTAAAAAAAAAAACTTGCTGGTAAGAGTTAACTATTTGCTCATAGCTGGGACACTAACAGGTGCTACCACTCCAGGTCAGGCTGGACCTGGGAATACCAGCAATTAAGAGGTGTTTCCACGCTCCTCAAAACCTCCTGATCAGATGCCTTGCTGCTGGATGTAGTTTATCGTCTTACACGGGACGCGGATGTAGTTTATCTTCTTACCCAGGACGATCACAATATTGGAAAATACTTGTTGACAACACCAATTCTTGGATGTACTTGTTGAACGGGGGAATGTTTCTTTCATCACTTGTATTTATCGAAAACCTGCATTTACTGGACTATACACCAACTGGAATTCTTTTGTTCCTAAAACCCATAAGTTAAATTTAATTTTCACTTTAGCCCATTGTGCGTTGATAATATGTTTGTAGAGGGCCGTGTGGTTTGAGTGTTTATGAATTGGGAAACACGTGCTGTTTATTTCTTGCTAGAAAGTCCAACTACAAGAAAATGGCGGACTGAAATTGAGACCAACCGAAGATGTAAAGAAAACAAACAAGACTGATATATATATATATATATATATATATATATATATATATGTATATATATATATATATATATATATATATATATATATATATATATATATATATTAACAAATTTCTTGCTAGAAAGTCTAACTACAAGAAAATGGCTGGCTCAAATTGAGTCCAACTGAAGATGTAAAGAAAACAAACAAGACCGATATATATATGTCAACAAATCTCCTGCTAGAAAGTCCAACTACAAGAAAATGGCGGACTCAAATTGAATCCAACTGAAGATGTAAATAAAACAAACAAGACTGATATATATATGTCAACAAATATATGTATTAAACAACAAATTTACAAGTGACAAAGACATTAACATTTGTGTTTGTTTGTGAACGTAAATAGTTTGTATGTTGGTGAAAGTTCGTACGTACGTGTATCTGTGTTTCATGGCGTTTTCCCACAAGTGCACGAAAACGCAGATCTCTACGAGTGATCACATTTTTAAATGTGTCTACTGAAATGCAAAGTAAAAAAGAGCACGAGGTAAGACGTTGCCCAGTATTTATAGTGTAGGGAGAACGACCCCTAGTGAACAGTTATGGAATTAAGGAGGCGCTAACTCCGACATGTTCTCCTTGGAAGCATGATGGTGAAATAGAAAAACTTTCATAGTAATTTCCGGGCTAATGATTATCATAAGAAATTTTATTAAACGTACAGTTGAACGAATGGTTAAAAGTTTTAGGCCTCCACATATGTTAGGTCCTGGTTTGTGTCTGGTCTATTTTAAATTGCCGTGGTTGATGAAGGGTTGCCAGATCCTGGCTAATAGTGTCAAGTCGTGTTTTCGTGCCGTCAGGACACGTGTTGTTTTTAACACCATCACTGCGTTTTCTTCGTTTGCTAAAAATGGTCTGCCCTATCTACAAAATAATTTGATTGTTTGTAAATTTAAATGTCAATGTGACGCTGACTATATAGGGTGGACCAATCAGCGCTTTGAAACGCGTATTGCACAACATGTGCCTGGAAATATCAGGCATGGTGTTATTACCTATATTAAACATCTGACGCAGATGACACAGTCTTTCAAAACAGGCTAACAACTTTTACCTAATCCAGATCATGCGTACAAATACACGGATTCGTGGTTTTCTATTTTGGGCAAAGTACGTTCAACAAAACATCTGCACACTTTAGAGGCACTATATATTAAATTACACCGACCGTCTTTCTGCCGACAGAAAGAGAAATTTATTTATTCTCTTTCTTTAAGACTTGTGAGTCTATATTTTCCTTTTTATACTCACTAGAAACATTTATTCTGTTTTGCCACAGACAGTACGGTTTCGCTGTATCACAGCTCATCAGTGCGACTAGACCTCCGAATTCCTGAAGCCTGGATCGAAACCCAACCGATTTGGTGTCAGTCAGAGTTTCTATCATTGAGCTATATTCATTCGACAGCGAGAAACAACTAAATCTAGCGTATTGTTTTTACGAATGTAAACAAATGCCAATCAGCCGGAGTGCTCCAATTCATTTTACTGAAGAGCTTTGCATTAACGCAGGTGACTGTTGTTTATAGAATAAGCCTATCACTCAACAGTGCTCAATTGAAATATATTTTCAAGAGCTTAATTATGTTATTAATGTCCTCTAAAAGGATGTGTCTTGTGGTGTAAGTTTGAATTGCGGTCGAGCGACATATGTGATCCACGCTTGTGAGAACATGTCTCTTTCGACTAAGCAGAAGATTTTTCCACACTATGTTGACTTTTTTCTGCGGGAGACTGATTGACAATCAAGGCTAATAAGACTCAGTCTATCCTGCTCTTCAACCCGCATCTGGAGAAAGGGGAGAAGCGATGGATTCGTACCTTGTGCGTAAATAAATGTAACGAACCCGACTGGAATTCGAACTCTCCGCTTTCTTATTCAGTGCCGGTATCCATGACACCGATCGTACATCCGACCGGAGACAACAGTTCGGGGAAGGAATCGCAATTTCTAAAGCTTAAGCTGACTGTCCGCCATAAACGTCCTGTTATTTGCATATAACGTTGTCGCCGCTTTGCTCGACAGATTGCCGTGAGCGTGAAATCCAATGCATTATCGTTATTTTCCAGACAATATTGAGATCGAACTGACTCCATATTCGTTAATTTATTATTTCAAATATAAGCGTCGGGCTGGCTACATCGGCAGTGTGCCTCAAATGTAGGAAGCAAGGATTAATCTACACTCGCCAGGGAATATTCCAGAGGACCACGCGAACAAATTGGATAGGTGCGTTAATGTTATACATTTTCACCGTAGTCTGAATGTAGAATCCAACGTAAGTAATTTGTTTAATGAAACAACACCAATATTTAGTAGCATCTGTTCAATAATTCTTAAGTTCTTCCATATCATAGGTTGGCAGTGAATATTCGGAAGAAAAAAAACAAAATAGCCGGCATTATACACGTCGAATATTTCAAGTCTTCTGATTGGTCAGACTCCTATTGGTGGACTCTAAAATCAGTCAGGTCATTTAGGTTGGATCACTAGTACATAGCGGTACACAAAAAAAAACTATCAGTTAACACATCTAGCATGGGGATAACTGGGCATTTATTTAACAAAAGGCCCAAACTGATTTTTGATTCTACGTTTTTTAATCCATTTATATTAAGTCCTACCAGCCCTCACAACGTAAGTAAAAAAGTGTTGTTAGCTATAATTAGCTTTTGATATTTGTATAATTATTTTATAACATCTGATTTTAGGGGTATTTTTTTCTCGAATGGGTTCAGATAAGAAAGGACCAGCTCACTGGTTAACCTGATTTTTATTTATTTTACCATTTTACGGTAATATAAACGCTTTTTATTACACTTTTTTTTTAATGATTTACCTTGTTCGTTCTACTTGCAATTAACTCAAATGATTATTCTTTTTGGCCTATATATTGAGTAGCATACTGAAGTCGGAATATTTGACTGGCAAAAAACAGATGTAGCGGTTTGTATTTCGAAAAAGACACCTTTGCAAAAAAATGGCCCAAGAGCCAGTGAATACAATACGCCATTTACCGGAGAAAGAATAAAAGCGTAATTGACTTTCTTTCCTGTCAAACGAAAATAACAAAGTTCGTTTCAGTTCTCAGTTGAACTAATAAGAAAAACAAAAACAGAGAAACAAAGACTAAATATAATTTTGTGTCAAGCGGTTGGCGTGGTGCAATTGGCAAAGAAGAAGAAGAAAGAGAAAAAAAATAGAGGAAGAACAAAAGTTAATTATGAACTATAATTACCGATTGATTTAATTCGTCAAAAATGAATAATTAACGTCGCCTTTGAATGACTATAGCACGTACGCTGTTGGAACAAGAAGAGGCGAAAAGCAGGTGACGACATTTAAGGAAAGGTCTGCGCCGAGATCAGCTAATTTTCTTACGTAATCAGGCTTCAGAATATATTTCTATCACCTTTCTTACGCGCGGTGCATGCGCACACACGCATCACATATATATAGGAGGCGAAGGGCAACCCGAGGCGGTGTAATCGTTAGCAAGCTTGTCTTGATGGAACAATTACGACTGAGTAGTGAGTTCGATCCTCACTGGGTACCCCTACTTTCGGCCTTGTGCCACGTCCGAGCTACGCTTGGAAAATCACTATTGCAGACCTCGGGGTGGTGCAATGGTTAGCAAGGTTGTCTCTCTAGAACAATTACGACCGAGTAGTGAGTTCGAACCTCACCGAGTACCCCCAACTTTCGGCCTTGTGCCATTCTGAGCTAGGCTTGGAAAAACACTATTGGGCACCTCGAGGTGGTGAAATGGTTAGCAAGCTTGTCACGCTAGAACAATTACGATTGAGTAGTGAGTTCGATCCTCACTGGGTGTCCCATATTTTCGGCCTTGTGCCACTTCTGAGCTACGCTTGGAAAATCACTCTTGCGCACCTCGAGGTTTTGTAATAGTTAGCAAGCTTGTTTTGCTAGAACAATTACGACTGAGTAGTGAGTTCGATTCTCAACTGTTGCCTCATGTTTTCGGCTTTGTGTCACATCTGAGCTACGCTTGGAAGATCACTATATATGATACGATAGATAAATTGTCATCTAAATTACGCAGGAATTAAAATAACACGGGCATCTCATTTTAACAGATATATTTACCAAAATTACACAAAAATATCTTGAAATACTAAGGTGTAAATTTATTTAATCAAATTACCGCTAGCTTTAACCACTCTTTTTAAACGACTTCGGAATTACCTGCAACTCTTTTGGACGGACTCCTTGTATAAATTGGTGAATACTTCCATAATCCTTGCCTTCAGTTCATCTTTGGTGTTACAAGGAGATTTGTTGGTCTTGCTCAACTCCGCTACTCACATAATAATCAATGGGGTTGCAGTCTGGAAAGTTAGGTGTCCAGATGTAAGGGGTGATGCTGTCTCAGAAATTGTCTGATAACCATGACTGGTTTCTCCTGCTTTTGTAGCATGATGCAGAGTCCCGTTGCAAGACTTAGTATCTTCCAGTAGCCAACTTCTTGACCCAGAGCAGCAATATCTCCTCAGGTCACTTAATGTAGGCTTGAACGATCTGAGATAGATAGATAGATAGATAGATAGATAGATAGATAGATAGATAGATAGATAGATAGATAGATAGATAGATAGATAGATAGAATGATGCGGACAAGACTGGGATAGATAGATAGATTGATGATGACAAGATTGGGAAAGATAGATAGATAGATAGATAGATAGATAGATAGATAGATGGGAATGGATTGAGATAGATAGATAGATAGATAGATAGATAGATAGATAGATAGATAGATAGATAGATGAGGACAAGACTGGGATAGATAGATAGAATGATGAGGACAAGACTGGGATAGATAGATAGATAGATAGATAGATAGATAGATAGATAGATAGATAGATGGGAATGGATTGAGATAGATAGATAGATAGATAGATAGATAGATAGATAGATAGATGGGAATGGATTGAGATAGATAGATAGATAGATAGATAGATAGATAGAATGATGAGGACAAGACTGATATATATATATATATATATATATATATATATATATATATATATATATATATAGATAGATAGATAGAGAGAGAGAGAGAAAGAGAGAGAGAGAAAGAGAGAGAGAGAGAGATCTTCTGTGTTGATGTCTTTTCAAACAACATGGTGCTATTTGCTGCTGCCATCCTCAAGTTGTTTCTCGTTATCTGCATCCATCTCTGGATTTCAATTACTTGTATAGATTATTAACATGCGAATTATTTTTCTAAAAGTTTGTTGTAAAGAAAGTAGAAACAAACAAATACAGACAAAGACAGCAGAAATTTCAGGGACACATAAGTTTGAAAGTTGGTTTGGAAAACGTGAAACTTGCAAGACATATTGAAGGCAAAAGAGACGGATGAAAACAAAAAGAATAACCTATCTTACGAGCTTTTGCAAATGGATACCAGAAAAGGGTGTAAAAAGATCAATATTACCAAGGGCTACAAAGGAAAGGAAATTTTGGAGAGTTGTGAAACTCCACCTCTGAACGGACACGGCACATAGGAACACATCGTGAGGTATTCGGGTAGTAATAGAGTTACATCTCGAGAAACGGAGAAGGCAGGACGTCAGAATCCATCTTACGCATGTATAAATCATAAATTCGTTCGTGCATGGGATGTCGCTGCCATCTCCGGTCTGTTCTGTAGATCTCGAGATTCATGACGAAATTCAAAGAAAGGTCTGTAATTTAGTCGATCCTGAACCTTAGCATCTCGACTTCAATTGATTTTCAGCGGCGTGACGTGGCCTGCCTCTGTCTTTTCTATAAATATTTTCATGGCAACTGTTCTGATGTGATTTTACCCCTGGTGCCTGGGCGGCATTAATGTAAGCGTCTGGCAATGAGGTCTCGTCGTTTCGTTGTTGAACTCGCTATAAGAAACCGACACATCTATTCTAAGAATTTCTTTTGTCGCACTACCCACCTGTGAAACTCCCTTTCCATTTGGTGCTTTTCCTGTCATCTACAACCCTCAGAAATTTTAAATGCAACGTCAATCGTCATCTTCTGTCTTCCTGAATCTGTTCTTTTATTTTCCTTTACTCACCTCCTACTAAAGGTTTCTCATTCTCTTTCACTAACTGTAACAGCCTGAATCCTAGTGACATTATCACCTTGCTTGGGGTGAAATGAATAACAGAAACGTTTAATTTTTTTTTTCAAGCATTTCACCCCAAACAAGGCGGGAGTGCCACTAGCATACACAGGGGTGGGAGAGTGGGAGCAACAGTAAAGAGGCGTGAAAGAGGAAAGGATAAAGAGAAGGACGGGGAATTACATCAAGGCATCTGAAGATGTCGATTGACATTGCATTTGAATATTCGGAGATTATAACTATCAGGGAAGAAAGTAAGAGGAAGGGAGTTCCGCAGACGGGAAGTGCGAGACACGAAGCTATTGGAGTAGAAGAGACGGATACATTTAACCGTTTCGACAGTGAAACGATTGGACCGAGATGCCGACCTAGTGACACGTTTAAATTCATGCAGTTTGGGAACTCGCGAAAGTAGCTCGTCGAAGCAGTTGCCGTGAAAGTATTTGAATTTCCGGCCTTCATATGTTCACATTCGCATGAATTTCGATGGGAAATCTATGAAGCCATCTGTTCTTTCCACATTGATGGGTTAAATAGCAAGAGAAACTGGGCTGTCTAACTATTGTGAGATCAATACTTCCCTACATCATGGACTCTCCCAGTACTATATTATTATGTGAATCATGGGAGTAGCACCAGTAATGCGCAGCCGCGTACGATACCAATATCGGACATCACTGGATAGTAAGATCTGCTTACACTATTCTTTGTAACTTTTCTGTTTAATATATCTTTCTTACCCGTGTTCCGTGTTTTCCTTCCGTGGCCCCTACTTCGGGTCCACATCAGTGGGGAAGGAAAACACGGAACACGGGTTAGAGGTAAGAAAGATATATTAAACAGAAAAGTTACAAAGAATAGTGTAAGCAGAGCTTACAATCCAGTGGTGTCCGATATTGGCATCGTACGCGGCTGCGCATTACTGTATTTACTGTCCCCACCCCACTCAGAGGCAGAGAGTTCGACCGTTAACTCGTCAACACGCGGCTGCGCATTACTGTATTTACTGTCCCCACCCCCCACGAAGGATAGATGTGGCACAAGGCCGGGTTTAAAGTGGGGTATTCCCGAGCCCGTAGGCTCGGCTAAAAATATGCGCATTTTCAACCCGTATACACGAGTTTAGGGACTGTCTACCTCCCCGGACGAAACTTTGCCCTGTGGCAAAGCGTCGTCTGAGTTCCTCTGTGCCAAACAGAGAGTTCGACAGCAGAACACACGGCTGCGCATTACTGGTATATTTAACAACCCCCCACACACACATGGGGCGAATATTGGCACAAGGCCGGTTTAACGTGTGCTTACCGAGCCCGTAGGCTCGGCCAAAAATATGCCCATTTACAACCCGTATACACGAGTTTAGGGACTGACTACCTCCCCGGACGAAACTTACCCCTGCGACAAAGCCTCGTCCGAGTTCCTCTCTGCCAAACAGAGTTCGACAGCAGAACACGCGGCTGCGCATTACTGATGCTACTCCCATGATTCACATAATAATATAGTACTGGCAGAGTCCATGATGTAGGGAAGTATTGGTCTCACAACACTAACCTTGGTTGATATGAGTGAAAAATAACTTTGAAACTGAGCAGACTAGATAAAGAAACCTTTCCTAAGAAGTCGTGGGAATTTGTACATATAGGAACTTGTGTATAGCGAAGATCACCACTGATTTCAATGGCTTATGTTTTTTAAAATCTGTAATTTGTAATCTGTAATTTATTAGCCATCGAGTAAAATTATCCAGAATAAATTAATTAAAAGGGCATGCTATTCAAACAGGAAATGCATAAATTCAAATTTTCTTCAGTGGGTATTGGTTAAATTGTAGGTTTAAGCTAGATTTCCTAGCTTGGAGTTGTAGGCAGTCAAAATGAAAGATTATCATGAATACAAAAAACTTTGGAGAATACAGCCAGAAAGCCTTCGACTATCTGCACCAAGAATTCGTGGAAATCCAGAGATAATACTCCTAAAAATTCATCGTAGAATCATGATCGTGTTAATCCTAAAAATGTGTTTATCTTTATTTTGTTTGTCTATTTTATTTATTTATTAATCCGATAGTCCAAAAGGTTTGGCATAATAAGTCAATGAAGGCCGACAGAAGTAAAGTTCACAGAGTGTAAACTCCACCATCTTTCCATTAACTCTATAGTATGTGTGTCGCCAGGATCACACACAGTTAAGAATTCATGTTTGTGCTTCCTTGACCGCAAGCGCGCGCAAACAGCGGCGGCAACGTCGTTTCGCTCACGGAGGTCGAAATACAAACCTTGGGCGTCTCGATTGCCAGTCTCTGCCGCCGCCTGCCTTGCCACTGCCGTCACAGTGCGCGGTTACGTCGTTTTGTCTAAACACACAACACACCGCCGCCCTCGGCTCGGATGAGACGACCCGCTGAACTTAAGCATATCGCTAAGCGGAGGAAAACAAACCAACCGGGATTCCCTTAGTAACGGCGAGTGAACAGGGAGAAGCCCAACGCCGAATCCCGTCGCAAGTAAACGGCTTCGGGACGTGTGGCGCATGGGTCGAAGGCAGCCGCTCGTTTTCGTCTCGCGTACTTCGGTGTTCCCTCGATCGGGGCCTCCCGCGGCGGGTGCCAGGCCCATTCGGTGCGGACGGCCTTCGATCCGAGAGTCGGGTTGCTTGGGAACGCAGCCCAAATCGGGTGGTAAGCTCCATCCCAGGCTAAATACCGGGACGAGTCCGATAGTCGACAAGTACCGTGAGGGAAAGTTGAAAAGAACTTTGGAGAGAGAGTTCAAGAGAACGTGAAACCGCCCAGGGGTAAACGGGTGGGACCGCTCACCGCGATCGCGGGGGGAGTCAGTCCGGTGCTGCCGAACGTGGCTCAAACTCGATTTGGTTGTTGTCCGGGTAATCGCTACTCGGGTGGCGGCGCCCATCACAGGCCGGCGCGGACGTTGTTTCTGCGCTGCTATTTATCCATAGCATGGTGGTGAAGAGATAGCTTCATATTTTTCCCAATGTTATTTACACGTAAATGGATATGACCAAAACTGAGTAGAATTCCAATTCGATCTTATGATTCTCCAGTCCAAGCCCACAATATATTACTCCTCCGGTTCTACACCAAAAACAATAAAGTCGTATATGAATTTCAAATGTGGCTCTTATTGATAATTATAGGGCTATGTGGTTGGAGTACAAAAAGCAAGTGAAGAAGATTATGTACCGCCAATTTCCCGTATCAGAATGGTTTGTATTCACAAATTCGAAAATCTAGATATGATGTCATTTATAACACTGACGCCAGGAATTATGGGAAATAGGCAACAATCGCACCTGTTAGGCAAGGCCAGATTTAGTACTCGATTGCGTTTGTTTTATTTCAGTCATACCGACTTCGAGGTTTCGTGAGCGAAGAAACCAGTAGCCCTGAAGAGGGAAAGTATTGCAACTATGTGCTTATACACACACACACACACACACACACACACACACACACACACACAACACACACACACACACACACATATATATATATATATATATATATATATATATATATATATATATATATATAAAAATAAAAACAGATTACTTTAAGGTTCCATATAATAAATCATTTCACCACAGCCCTTTTAAAGGACAGTGGATCATCAGATTTATTTCCAAATGTTGAAATGAAAAAATGAAAATAAATTTATACATTTATGACGGGCAATAATAAGGAAATTCACGAAGTTAGGGCAGTGTAGGGAGGCAGAGAGACAGCGTTGAGTTAGATGTAACATTTCTATTGTTTCAAATTTAAATTTTCGCTGAAATCTAGACATTGACACTTTAAATCTGTTAACGGAAGTTATATCTTGATATAGGAAGTGGGATGGACCAAGAAGTATATAAGAAGTAAACTAAATATATATATATATATATATATATATATATATATATATATATATATATATATATATATGTATGTATATATATATATACATATGGATGTAAGGATGCATGGATGAACGGTAGCGTAATAGACGGCTGCTCGACTTGAGAAATCAGAGAATCGAGTTCTAATGCCAGTGTAGTTCATGATATTCATTTTCGAGGTAAAACGCTTAGGAAATATAAGAATCCATCTCATCCCCCACCCCCAGTAATGGATAAAATACATTGGGTGGCAATTCTGAATTCATTCCTTTGGCAACGTTTGTGGAGAAGCACTACATCAGTTCTCTGTATTCGCTCTTCCAAAATTGTGATCGGTTCTTCACCAGCTTTAACCAGTATTAAAAAATCTTTTTTGCGAGCAGTTTTTGAACTGCGATGGTAGACCTCATACGTCGAAAAATGACGAGAGAGTCTTTTCGTTCTCTCTCTCTTTCTCTCTCACTCTTCGTGCATATATATATATATATATATATATATATATATATATATATATATATATATATTATAATTATTTTAAAAAAATATGATTCCTTCGCTACATAAGAGTACTCATGTTTCAAAAATAAGAGCCGTAACCTCAATATAATTATTAAAATTAAATTGAATTAAAGTATCATGCCATTCCTATCTATCTATCTATCTATCTATCTATCTATCTATCTCAATCCATTCCTATCTATCTATCTATCTATCTATATATATATATATATATATATATGGTACTTCACTACTATTGATTTCAATATTACGTATGTGATTTTGCTGACTATAGATCAAAGTTTATGAGTTCGGAATTGGTCCAGCCGTGTAAACATTTGTTGGTCTTTCTGTAATTCCTTATCTGCTGATAGGTTTAACGATCTCCCAAAATTCAAGACATAAATCATTTTTTTGCATAATGCTCTCGTATAGGCAAGAATTCAAAGAAAAGTATTCCTTTGTCTGCGAGGAACTGTTGGCAAATTTCGCTACTTTTCCAATAAATATATTTTATCGGAAAACTCCGCATGAAATATGACAACGTTATATCCAAGAAGATGCTGTATTTTATAGACGGCCATCTTTATTTTAGAATGAAGGAGTCGTTTGCCTTGCTTTATTTATCTTCTTGCTTTCAGATAAACGCTAGAAGTTGTGTCTTAATTTGGAATTCTTTGACGTGTGATTACGTTTGGGAATGCCTGAAAGGGCCTACCAGATGCTAAAGGTGGAAGTGTATTTAAAGGAAGTCGTTTTATCTTGTTTTATTTGTCTTCTATCATTTTTTCCTTGTCTTCTGGAAAGAAAGAAAGAAAGAAAGAAAATGAGAAGTGTGGAAAGGCATATTTAACCAGACTGAAATAGAAAGAAAGAAAGATAGAAAGAAAGAAAATGAGAAGAGTGGAAAGGCATATTCAACCAGACTGAAATAGAAAGAAAGAAAGATAGAAAGAAAGAAAGAAAGAAAGATAGAAAGAAAGAAAGAAAGAAAGAAAGAAAGAAAGAAAGAAAGAAAGAAAGAAAATTATCTGATACGGGAAGAAAGAATTACGGTAAATAAATTAAAGAAAGAGGAACAAAACATAGTGACTGAGAAAGAACGAACGAACGAATGAACGAAAGAAAGAAAGAAAGATAGAAAGAAAGAAAGAAAGAAAGGGAAATAAAATAACTGAGAACGAGATATATAACAGGAACCAAATTATAGAAAGACAGAAAGAAAGAAGGAAAGAAAGAAGAAAGAGAGAGAGAGAGAGAGAGAGAGAGAGAGAGAGAGAGAGAGAGAGAAAGACTTACGGGGAACTTAAATGACTGAGCGAACGATATGACAGGAAGAGAAATAAGGTAAGAAAAAATAAAGAAAGAAAGAAACATAGAGAGACATACTGTAATGGAACTTAAATGACTGAGAATGAAATATATGACAGAAACCAAATTAAAGAAAGAAAGAAAGAAAGAAAGAAAGAGAGAAAGAAAATTATCTGATGCGGGATGGAAGAATTACAGTAAATAAATTAAAGAAAGAAAGAGGAACAAAACGTAGTGACTGAGAAAGAAAGAAAGAAGAAAAAAGAAAGAAAGAAAAAAGAGAGAAAGAAATACAATTAATTGACATGGAATGAAAGAAATGAGTATAAATGAATTTAAAAAAAGGACAAAAGAAAGAAATATGAATAAATATGAATATGAATGTAAAAAGTTAATGACTGAGAAATTTTAGAAAAGCAAACAAACCAGAAAGAAAGAGAGTGGGAAAGAAAGACTAAAATATATGATAGGAATCAAATGAAAGAAAGAATGAAAGAAATAGTTAGAAAAAGTAGTGTTTGATAAAAGAAAGAAAGAAAGAAAGAATAAATTAACGAAAGGCATAGTGAGACAGAGAGAAAGTAATGCTAATTAAATTTAATTACTATAAATGAATTAAAAAAAGAAAGAAAGACTGGAAAAAAATCAGAACTGAGAATGAAATAAAGAAAAAAATCAAGCAGACAAGCAAGCAAGAAAGAGAGAAAGAAAAAAAGGAAAGAAAGAAAGAAAGAAAAAAGAAAGAAAGAAAGAAAAAAAGAAAGAAAGAAAGAAAGAAAAAAGAAAGAAAGAAAGAAAAAAAAAAGAAAGAAAGGGAAATAAAATGAATGAGAACGAGATATATAACAGGAACCAAAGTATAGAAAGACAGATAGAAAGAATGAAAGAAAGGAGAGAGAGGGAGAGAGAGAGAGAGAGCGAGCGGGAACTTAAATGACTGAGAACGAATGATATGACAGGAACAAAATTAAGGTAAAAAAAAAAAGGAAAAGAAGAAAGAGAGAGAGACAGATTGTAATGGAACTAAAATGACTGAGAAAAAATTATCTGGGTGGGCTGAAATAATTATTGTAAACGAACTAAAAGTGAAAGAAAGAGGAAGAAAAAGTAATGACTAGGAAAGAAAGAAAGAAAGAAAGAAAGAAAGAAAGGGAAATAAAATGACTGAGAACAAGAACCAAATTATAGAAAGACAGAAAGAAAGAAGGAAAGAAAGAAAGAAGAAAGAGAGAGAGAGAGAGAGAAAGACGGAGGGGGAACTTAAATGACTGAGAACGAACGATATGACAGGAACAAAATTAAGGTAAGAAAAAAGAAGGAAAAGAAGAAAGAAGAAAGAGAGAGAGAGAGAGAGAGAGAGAGAGAGAGAGAGAGAGAGAGAGAGAGATTGTAATGGAACTTAAATGAATGAGAAGGAAATATATGACAGGAACCAAAAGAAAGAAAGAAAGAAAGAAAGAAAGAAAGAAAGAAATAAACACTGAGAGGGAAATTAAATGTCTAATAATAAAAGATATGACAGGAACCAAAAGAAAGAAAGAAAGAAAGAAAGAAAGAAATAAATAAACACTGAGAGGGAAATTAAATGTCTAATAATAAAAGATATGACAGGAACCAAAAGAAAGAAAGAAAGAAAGAAAGAAAGACTGAGAGGGAAATTAAATGTCTAAGAATAAAATATATGACAGGAACCAAATTAAAAAAAAGGAAGAAAGAGGTGAAGAATGAAATAAAGGAAGGATGAAAGAACACTGAAAATATTTCTTGTCTTTGTAACCAACTCAAAGGAAAGAGAAGCGGTCGAGAGGCCGACATGAAGAATCTAAATCGATCATGCAACATCCCTCTGTTCAATCAAATTGCAACAAAGGGAAAACGAAATAAAGGGAGCCTTACGAGACCGGAAACCACCAACCGTCATCGAAAACTGCTGTTCTATAATATTTCTGTCCCTGACATGATTCAAGAAACGTCTGCAAGAGACATGGCAAATATTCGTTCGCTACACGAAGCCTTAATAAAAATAATATGCACAAGTGCGTAGTGAAAACTGTTCGCCCAAGAAGACATTCTCAAAAAATCGTCCGTCTGGGTATGACGATAAACTACATCCGCGTCCTGGGTAAGACGATAAACTACGTCCAGCAGGAAGCCTTTTGATCAGGAGGTTTTGAGGAGCGTGTAACCACCACTTAATTGCTGGTGTTCACATATTCACCCTGACCCAGGATGGTAGCACCCGTTAGGGTCCCAGCTATGGGCAAATATTTAACCCCGAAACTGGGATAAAAATGGGTTTTAATACCAGTAATACATTGTAAAAAAAATATTATCAGCAATAAATTTTTGAAGATAAAAATCTATTACCATAAATATATTTTTGAAAAAAGAATATTACCAACAAAACGTTTTTTTGAAAAAATATTACCAGTAATACATTTTTGAAGGAAAAAATTATTTCCAGAAATAGCTTTTTGACAAAACAAAATATTACCAGCAATAAAAACTTTGTCGGCATTAAATAACCTATTGAGGTTGATATGCCGTAAAACAAAAATAAACCAAACCAATCTAAACCAAAGACTACATATTCTATTCATAGGAATCTATTCCAAAAAGCTTGTCGGCATTAAATAATCATTGAGGTTGATATGCCGTAAAACAAAAATAAACCAAACCAATCTAAACCAAAGAATACATATTCTATTCATAGGAATCTATCCTAAAAATCTTGTCGGAATTAAATAACCCATTGAGGTTGATATGCCGTAAAACAAAATAAACCAACCAAAGAATCGTTTTTATACTGTTGCTCTCCAAATTCGAGACCCAAAAAGCACTCATGTAGGAGGGTTCATAAATGAAATTGTTGTAAGGTCATAAACTGATGAAGAAAGAAGTATACAGGGTGAGGCAAATTTCGCGCAGAATAGAGGGGTTAGTTAGTTAACCACGCTTTAAATGTCTAATTTGTTTTGAGAGGTCCTGTTAAGGTGCCACCGAGCTTACCAGACTTCATACCCTTGGTTTTTTTTTCTGTGGAGCCATGTGAAACCAATTGTTTGTCAGACAGGCCCATGAAATATTGATTGCCTTAAAGAAAGAATTAA
>OZ038513.1:33263448-33270948 GCA_964036315.1 Acanthosepion esculentum
GATCAGAAGCCTTGCTGTTGGATGTAGTTTAATGTCGTACCCAGGACAAGTAATAGAAATAAATCCAGTTTATACATTTTAATGGGTGAAAAAACTATTCGTACAAGAAAAATGTTTTCGTACAAGACAAAGAAAAATCTTCATTTTATAATTAGAATAGCCAATATTCACTTCTACAGCAATCAATTTCTTCTCGTAGTTCTCAATGATTTGCAAATTTTAGTTGGTATTTTGTTCCATTCTTTTTCGCATATGACCTTTAGCTCTCGATTGGATTTGAATTTTAAAATAACGCCACAGATGCTCGATTGGGTTCAAATCTGGGGATTGACTAAAGAATTTCAGGATATTTACATTATTTTCAGCAAGCTATTTCTTCGTAAATTTTGCAGCGGACTTAGAATCATTATCTTGTTGGAAGATCCAATCAGGAAGAAATTCAAAATCTCCAACAGAAATCATTAAATTTGCTTCCAAAATATTTTTAAATGCTTCAGCATTCATTTTACCATTTATTACTGATATGTTGCCAGTAATTTTTGCTGAAAAACAACCCCCCAAACTATGATGCTGCCACCACCAATTTTCACTGTTGGAACTGTGTTCTTTCTTCTATAAATGATTTCTAGAATTACGTCCAAATAACTCAAGTTTAGTTTACTCTAACCCTAATACTCTTTCGTAATACGACTTTTCCTTCTTCTTATTTTCAAGAACGAATTTCAAGCTGGCATTCTTGTGTCTTTTCAATAGGAGTGTTGTTTTCTTATAAATTTCATTGCTTATTGTCCGTTTAGTGACACAGAATCCTGATGAAAGCAAATCACCCTGCAACTCTTGACTTTTGTTTAATTTGACGCATTAATGTCCTCGAAGATCCTGAAGAAATCTTCCGTGGAGCACCTGTTCTTCTTTGGTTTTCAATCATTTAGAGTTCTTTATAACTTGCAATGAATAAAATAATGGTAGTAAATGGAATATTGGGGTTTGTCTGAGATTTTCCTGTAACTTTTACCTTCTTTCCACAGCTTAACAATCAGTTCCATTACCGAATTTGTCAATTCTTTACCTCTTGCCATGATGATAACCTTCTTGCACGAATATCAATTACAGAATGTTCTGTTTGTAAATTTAGGCTAAAACTAACAACTGATAACATTATTGGAACATTCTAGAACATTCCACTTGAATAATCTAGAGTATTAAAGCAATTTAAAGGTTTTTAAATCTGAAATGTGCATTGTACGAATACGTTTTTCACCCACTAAAATGGATAAATGTGATTTATTTCTATTAAATCAAATTTTTACAGTTTTTTAAAAATGCATATTTAATTATTATGCATCTAGTACAGTTAATTATATGAAAAGTATGTTTATTCATTAGTTGGAAATACAATAATTTAAAATTTTTGTATATTTGTTTCTCCCACTGTTTCTGTTATGGGTCCTTACGTTTAACTACAGAAAGAACTCTTCCTAACACTATGTATACTACGCCTCTCAAGAGAGAGGGACGAATCGAGTCGAGTCGATAGTAGTTCACTCCCAGTCATAGTGACAGTCATACTGACAGTTATACTAACAGCTTCCACATCTTGTATTATTATTCCGTGTAATATATCTCCGTTATTTCTACTCTTGTGTTCGTGTTGTTCTTCCTTGGTCCTAACCTGGACCATAACACATAGTAAAATCCCTTTCCAATGCATTTTCATAATGTTATGGGTCCTTACCTATAACTACAGAATGAACTCTTCCTAACACTATGTATATTACGCCTCTCAAGAGAGAGCGACGAATCGAGTCGATAGTAGTTCCCTCCAAACCAGACTGACAGTCATACTAACACCTTCCACATCTTGTATTATTATTCCGTGTAATATATCTTCGTTATTTCTACTCTTGTGTTCGTGTTGTTCTTCCTGGACCATAACAGTATCGTGGAAGAAAAAGGTGGCAGAGGGAGGTGCCAGTCTCAGCGGGAAAATTTATTCTGAATTCGTATTTACACACGATACATGTCTCGAAAAAGGTTCAATCGGATATCTGCTTCTTTTTATTCATTTTAAACATCCTCTAAGCGTGTAGATCTACAGGCGGATTTAATTCCAATCCGTTATGCAGATTTCGTTCCGGTCTTTAAATATCCGTTCCTTTGTCACGGACAGTTGAGCAGGTTTCTTTTCAAGTGATGTTATCGCCGCTATTACAGAGGCAGCTTCTTGCTTTCTTATGAAGCGATATCGGAAAAGAAAATCGTGGCTATTTTCAAAGAGAGAAAAGCGAATTTAACGCTGCCGGTGTGTGGATCTGTTCCGAGGCAAAGATATCTGGTGTTTTGCCATTGCTTGTTTTACGTAGATGTAAGGCAACGCCGGAAATGCTATATTAGGGATATCCATGAATAGAACATGACGAAAAGATGACTGAATTACGAAGCTGGATATAAAGGAAGAGAATATGAAAGAGATAGATAGATAGATAGATAGATAGATAGATAGATAGATAAAGAGGAAAATAGCCTAGGATAGATAGATAGATAGATAGATAGATAAAGAGGAAAATAGCCTAGGATAGATAGATAGATAGATAGATAGATAGATAGATAGATAGATAGATAAAGAGGAAAATAGCCTTAGATAGATAGATAGATAGATAGATAAATAGATAGATAGATAGATAGATAGATAGATAGATAGATAGAGAGGAAAATAGCCTTAGATAGATAGATAAATAGATAGATAGATAGATAGATGGATAAAGAGGAAAATAGCCTAGGATAGATAGATAGATAGACAGATATATAGATAGATAGATAGATAAAGAGGAAAATAGCCTTAGATAGATAGATAGATAGATAAATAGATAGATAGATAGATAAAAATTGTGATAGATCGGAATGGATTGCGATAGATAGATAGATAGATAGATAGATAGATAGATAGATAGATAGATAGATAGATAGGAATATATTGATATAGAGGAAAATGGCCTAGGATAGATAGATAGCAAAGTAGAAAATGTTTTCTTGTGACGGGTTTCGTCTTTAGAACTTCATCGCGCCACAAAAAAAAACAAAAAAAAACTTTTCCATTTAGTCATACATTTTGCCAAATATATGATGTGAATGAATAGATAGATAGATAGATATATAGATGGGAATTAATTGAGATATATAGATAGATAGATGGGAATGGATTGAGATAGATAGATAGACAGATAGATAGATAGATAGATAGATATGAACAGACTGATATAGATAGATATATAGATATGAACAGACTGAGATAGATAGATAGACAGATAGATAGATAGATATGAACAGACTGATATAGATAGATATATAGATATGAACAGACTGAGATAGATAGATAGATAGATAGATAGATAGATAGATAGATGAGAATGGATTGAGGCTCCACGCGAATGGCGAGAAGGCGAAACACGTTGGTGCACGCGTTACTGCCGTGAAAAGTATCACTGTTGCAGAATCTCTCTGAATGACTCCACGTGAGCCACAGAAGCGCCTGTAAAGGTCTGTTCAAATGGTTTTCAAATAACGTGGAGAGGCTCCATGAAAACGAACAGTGGGTGATTGCTGGCCAACAGCTTCTGGGAACAAGACAACAGAGGAAAGTGATTGTTCAATGATGATGAGGTTAAAGAGGGAATTCTTGTATTGCTGAGGAAATTGCCAAGAAGCTCGTGCTAGGCGGATATAGCTGCTCTCTTTCAAAGACAGCCGACCATGATTGGTACAAAAAGGTGGCATTTGTGTGGAGGACGCGAACTGGAATCCAAAGACATTCCTGTTTCCTTTACGCATCTACCTTTTAACATAAATCATTTTAACGACACCCCCTCTCGTTATATACACAATTCATCTATCTCTCTCTCTCTCTCTCTCTCTCTCTCTATATATATATATATATATATATATATATATATATATATATATATATATATATATATATATATATCAAGTATGTGGTGCAGTTCAATTTACATTACATGAATCATTCATACAAAAAAACAGATATTGAAGTTAATGATATAAATGGCGAGAATACATCTGCGCAAACAAATTTAATAAATGACATTAACCCCGAACCTGTAAATGAATGTTATGATCCCTGTTTATAAATTCCAGTTACATAAGGTCTTTTTTTTTTTACAAGCTTTCATCTGTTCCTACAGATATCATCACGTATGAAAATGTATTTGTTTTTTACATCCAGGTAATAACAGGACAACGAAAGAATAGGTGTAATCCAAAAGATGTTTTAAGAAATGTGTTATTGTTAATTGTAAGAAATTTTGAATTGAAATTCAACCTTTGCACTTAAAAATTTCGTACAAGTAACAATAACGCATTTCTTCAAACATCTTTCGGATTACACCTATTCTTTCGTTGTCCTTTTATTACCTGGATGTAAAAAACAAATATATTTTCATACTTGATAAAATCTGTAGGAACAGATGAAAGCTCGTAAAAAAATAAAAATGACCTCTATGCTACTGGAATTTACGAGCAGGGATCATAACATTCATTTACAGGTTCGGGGTTAATGTATTTTATTAAATTAGTTCACGCAGATGTATTCTCGCCATTTATATCATTAACTTCAATATCTGTTTTTTGTATGAATGATTCATGTCATATATATATATATATATATATATATATATATATATATATATATATGAATGTATAGCGAGAGAGAGAGAGAGAGAGAGAGAGAGAGAGAGATGCCAAAGATAGTATGAAGCCAAAAATGCTGACAGTCAATGTGATATTGAGAGAAAAGACATTTAAGGCAAGCGGTTTTTGACATAAAGGTTTCAAATTCAAAATTAGAACCATACTTTGTCACAAATATAAGCGGTAAAATGCTGATATCCCCTGAAGAGTGGAGGGACAGGTCCGCCTACGAAACTCTGTAGTCGAGATACTGAAGTTAACATCAGTCAGCTAAATGACAAACTTTTACTCACAATAATCATATATATATATATATATATATATATATATATATATATGTGCGTGTGTGTGTGTGTGTGTCGTTAAATATATATATATATATATATATATATATATATATATATATATATGTCCAACAATTGGACATAAAAATAGCTATAACTTCTGTATATCGATAAAAAAACAACACTACGTTACTCAAAAATCGAAAACCAAATAAGCATAAATAAACAAAAACAAGTAAAAATAATCAATCCAAATAAATATTAAAAACTGCCCCCTCCCGCCAAAATAACAGAATAGACTACGGCAAGCAATCTAAACACTGGACGAATAAATAGCTTTAATTATATTCCCAGACCAAAAGAAACTATTAAATAAGCGACCTAAGCAAATCCCCACCCAAAATATTTCACTACGTTAATATAACATCAAAAAACGAAAAGAATAAATAATACAAAATGAAAATGAAAAACATATAAAATAAATTAACCCAAACTAATAAATAAACAAGCCACTCCCGCTAAATGAACCGCCAGAATAGATTACCCACAATGAATGACTAACCCATATGTATAAAAAGCCGAGGAAAAATCCAGGATTCCCGGCCTGACGATTGCGTCCAGCATGAAACAACCTGTCGGTTTTGAGTGTTGACTTCAATGTTCACTTTTATATTTATATTTACATACGCTCTATCTCTGATACTGAGCACTTCATCCCATAATATAGCACACTTTAAGACTATATTTCTTCATATATATATATCTGTGGATGACAATATATATATATATATATATATATATATATATATATATATATATATATATATATATATATATATATTGTCATCCACAGACATACTGTTTCGCTGTATCACAGCTCATCAGTGTGGCTAGACGTCCGGTTGCCTCTGGCTAGAATCACCCTGAAGCCGTTGGCGCACGACAGAGAAGAAGGTGAATTTAAGCGTATTTATTTTTAGATAAACACACAGTGACTGAGAGAACTCGATTCGATTTTATATAAGATAAGAACAAATGGATTATAATTCCACTGTCTGTAGAATTTTAATAGCTTTGATTGTATCCACTGGTTTCTTAAAGAAGCCTTTTAATTTTCGACTACAGAAACTATGTTACAATTAGCTATACTTTTGATTATCTTCCTATCATTCCCTTAGTTTGTTATGGCCAATTGAACAAGTCATATTTGTCCAGAGTTATGATACAGTGTTGCCACTCGCTTATAGTTTGAATAAATTTCGCATATACCACAAACGACCTTGTCTAGGCCCTCCTGGGTAAGACGATAAACTACATCCGCGTCCTGGGTACGACGATAAACTACGTCCAACAGCAAGGCCACTGATCAGGAAGTTTTGAGGAGCGTGGAACCACCTCTTGATTGCTGGTGTTCCCAGGTCCACCCTGACCCGGGCTGGTAGCATCTGTTAAGGTCCCATCTATGTGCAAATAGTTAACCCCGAAACTGAGGTAAAAATATTATGAAAGTGTAAAAATAGGTTTTAATACCAGAAATACTTTGTGAAAAATTATTACCAGAAATAAATTTTTGAAGAAAAATAATTATTAGCAGAAATAAGTCTCTGAAAAAAAAAATATTACATATTTTTGAAAATAATATTACTAGCTCTATAATTTTGAGGAAAAAAAATATTACCAGAAATTGATTTTTGACAAAACAAAAATATTACCAGTAAAAAAAAATGTTAAATGACCCATTGAGATTGATATGCCGTAAAACAAACCAAACCAAACCAGACCTTGTTAGGATTCTATTTCAGGCTACATCATGCCAGGGTGTAAATTTTTTTTTTTTAGTTTAATTTTGAATTTAGTGTAATCAGAGTTAACCCACAAGCCTCATTTTAATTTTGTTCTCGTGTTTTCTCCTCTTCTCTTTAAAAAAAAAAAGATGGGGTATTTTGCTTTTGAAATTCAAAATAATCTTTTACTCACCAGTAATTTACCATCGCCTGAAGAAGCATAAATCAGTGCAGAAACGCAAAAGCTGCAGTGTAGTGATGTTAACATGTTCTTGTTTTAATCTCTTATAATAGATAATTTCTTTTGTTCGTACAAGTGTTTTCTTTTTTCTGGACACAAAGTGTGTAAAAACGGTTCAAATGTCCTGTATTTCCGAGCGCTTTCGGCTATACTTTTAGCCATTATCAAGGATGATTTTATTTTTACGTTTTAACTGTATATATGGGTTTTGTGTAATTAACTAGAGTTATAGATATATATTATTTTCCAAAGCACCCATATAAACGAATGAACTCTTCAAGTGCAAATGCCACCCACTAAAAAATACTCAACGTTATTATGGAAGTAGACATAAGTACAAATTTAAAAATTCCCTAAAAACATTTTTTTTGAGAGGGGATGAACACTTGAAGTTTTGATTCGTTTATGCGGGTGCTAGAACATACGGGTATACGTACAGGGTGTCCATAAAGTTCGGGTGCACTGTAAAAAAATTATAACTTCATTT
>OZ038513.1:33275948-33313448 GCA_964036315.1 Acanthosepion esculentum
TCTTCGATTGCACATTTGATATCGTCTATCGGAATCTTTAACCCTAGAACACTAACCATCAATTATAGCGATAAGCTTACGACATTTTCTCCGTAGGACATAAGTCGGCAGCATGGAAAATGGTTTAGAAATCTAATTCAGTCACCATCACGCTTCTAACCAGAAAACAATTTAGCACCAAAGGAAGAAAAACAATGGCGCTACAAATGATGTGGGTTGTGTTAACCGATTTCATGAGATGTGAAACGGCACTGGCTTATAAATTATCGAAATATGTTCTTCGTTTGAGGTTGAATAGAGGAACTGGTCAGAGTGAGACATTTTGATTGTGCTTTCAAATGAGTTTATGTGTAAAATGTGCATTTGATTCTTGAGTCTATAGATAAACAATGGCCATCTTTATACTGGAGTCTATATGTAAAGACAGTTACCGCTTATAACCTGTAGGGAAAATTGCTCGGGTTTATATTTGAATCTATTGGTAATATTGGTCGGGTTGATACTTGATTCTGTAAATAAATATCGGTCAAGTTTATACTGGATTCTGCAGGTAAACATTTGTCGTGATTATATTGGAGTCTGTACGTAAATGATGTTAAGGCTTATACTCGTATCTATAGGTAAACATTGGTCGTGTTTATATTGGAGTCTATACGTAAATAATGTTAAGGAATATACTCGTATCTATAGGCAAACATTGGTCGTGTCTATATTGGAGTCTATGCGTAAATGATATTAAGCCATATACTCGTATCTGTAAGTAAACATTGGTCGTGTTTATATTGGTGTCTATACGTAAATGATGTTAAGGCTTATACTCGTATCTATAGGTAAATATTGGTCGTGTTTATATTGGAGTCTATACGTAAATGATGTTAAGGCTTATACACGTATTTGTAGGTAAATATTGGTCGGTTTTATACTTTAATATTTAAGTAAGTAATTGTCGGGTTTATGCTTGTTTCTATGAGATTATTATTCATCTACAAAGTCGAGTCAAAGTATTTCATTTCTAGAAAATGATGATTGTGCAGATTCAGCCCAGAGATCACAGCGATATTCCTGTATGAGTTTTTTTCTGAGACATTTCAGACAGTAGAATGGTTCTTGGTGATAACAGCCGAATTATAGGAATGCAAAGATATAAATGGCGAGTAATGAAAAATAACTCAGAATGTCTCGCAAATATCTTAGTAAGGAAGAAAGAATAAAAAAGAAATATAAAAGAAACCACGGGATAAGAAAAACATACTTTGAATAATTCTGATATTATCTTTATATATGTATATCTATCTATCTATCTATCTATATATCTCTCTCTCTCTCTCTCTCTCTCTCTCTCTCTCTCTCTATATATATATATATATATATATATATATATATATATATATATATATATATATATATATATATATATATATATATATATATATTTGAATTGGACAAAGTCCGACAATTTATTTAAAGACATTTATGATATGTTTAACGTTCTTTTTATAGATACAAGTATTTAAGCAAATGCTCTGTTTTATAATAAACAGTATTATTCAGGCCGGTAAATGTTATTTAATACTGTTTATTATAAAACAGAGCATTTGCTTAAAAATACTTGTATCTATAAAAAGAACGTTAAACATATCATAAATGTCTTTAAATATATATATATATATATATATATATATATATAATTCTGATTTTATCTATCTATATATCTATCTATATATCTATCTATCTATATATATAATAATTCTGATTTTATATATATATATATATATAATAAATCTGATTTTATCTTTATATATATATAATTCTGATTTTATCTTTATATATATTAATATATATATATATATATAATTCTGATTTTATCTTTATATATATCTATATATATTAATTCTGATTTTATCTTTATATATATATATATATATATATATATATATATATATATATATATATAATAATAATTCTGATTATTTTTTTTAAGTTCTTTAAAATCAAATCGTAATTAGATGCATCCAAATTATATACGAAAATTGATAATTTTATCCTTTCAATATATAGAAAAACCCCACCACTAAACATTAATGTCTAATTAGTTATCAAAGCGAATGACTTCATTTCTTTGAAACACGGGACATCAGCAACATGATTAACCACGTGAAACTGATTTCCACTTCGAACACATTGTTTTATAAAGAATTAAGCAACATATAAAACACTTTATATGTTGTTGATGTAAGGAAATAATAATAATAATAATAATAATAATAATAATAATGGACTGTTCGGTTTCGACTTAAGAGGATCTGACAACTTAATTGTCGCATACGGAGCAAGAATGAGGATTGTGAGATGAGACCGCTGTTAGATTGGCTGACCTTTTAGATCTTGCTCTCGCTTCTTGAAGATGATGCAGAAAAGCAGATTGAAAACTGCTGAGTCCACTACAACACGTTGATCTCCATTCTACCCGCTCAAGGGTGTTATGTGGTATATTGACAGCTGACAAGTTGCTCTTCAGCTTGTCTTTGTATCTTAGCCATGGGCGTCCTACATTCCTGTAGCCCTGATCTAACTGACTGTACATTAGGATCTTAGGTATTCTGTCATTAGACATTCTCAAGACATGACCAGTCTACCGTAACTGAGACTGTATGAGAAAAGTCTCGATTCTAATAATATTACACCTGTTAAACAGGTCTACGTTAGATGTCCTATCTTGAAGGTTAACTCCACAGATTGTACGCAGACAGCTTTTATGGAAAACATCCAGCTGGCAGATGAACGGAAAAAAAAATTATATCTTAACATAAACAAATATATATATATATATATATATATATATATATATATATATATATATATATATGACACTGTCTATATTTCTGAGATGAGGTATTATGTACAGTATGTACATTAGTCGGACTATTGTCCTCATCTTTGTCGCCATATTTGTCACAACGTTTCGGCCGTTGTACGCTCCGGCCTTCTTCAGGTGGTTGGAATTTCGAACCGAACCCTTTATTTCGATCACTGGGGTAGACTGTTCTAGTTCCACGAGCCATGTGTGATGGATGTCAGTTATCAGTTATTTCCTGGTAATTTTCCCTCTGAAAGTTCTCCACTGCCTGAACCGGGTATTGAACTCACACTCTTTGGGTCTGTCACTGGATCTAACCAACGCCTTTATCCACTGTCCTTGAGGACACATGGTACAGTGGATAAAGGCGTTGGTTAGAACTAACGCCTTTATCCACTGTACCATGTGTTCTAACCAACGCCTTTATCCACTTTCCAGGAAATAACTGATAACTGACATCCATCAAACAGGTTCTATCTATAAAAAGAATGTTAAACATAAAAATGTCGGACTTTGTCTATTTCGTAATGTTTGACTTCATTTGTTTACATTAGATACGCCATGAGCAGTTATGAAAGTACGTAAGAGATTCATAGAAGATTGCAGTTTATAAGCAATAAATTCGACCTTGTCAACCATATATATATATATATATATATATATATATATATATATATATATATATATATATATATATATATATATATATATATATATATATATAATAAAATAGACATAATATGTCGAGATTAACTGAATAGAAAATATTCGTCCTTGCCAACCAAACGATCCACAGTGGCCGAATCGGTTAAGGCACGTCTGGCTATATGACGGTTTCGTATAGGATACAGGTTCGAATGCTGTCGGAGGACATTTAGGCCGATAAATGTTTTTAAATATATATATATATATATATATATATTATATAATATACAATTATACATAGATATAGTCATCTGTAGAGAGACTGTTTCGCCGTATCACAGCTCATCAGTGTGTCTAGACATGCGATTACTTATAAACACACACATAGACAAACACGCACACACATTTATACTTACATACATAAATATATATATATATAAATATGTATATATATATATATATATATATATATATATATATATATATATATATATATATATATATATATATATATATATATATATACATACACATACGTCTTCGTGTATAAATTCAGTGTCTTACAGAGATAATTTGCTGCTGTACCTACAGAGTTCGATTTTAATTCCGACTGAAATAAATTTGGCAGCGTCTGGACAGGAAACTCGACCTTCAAATCAATAAGAAATAAAAATGAGATTAGGGTACTCGTACTTGTAAAATTTTTATTTTCCTTACTAATTGACTTCTTAGTCATTAATATAGTCGAAAAGGGTTAAAATTAGATTTGTCAATAGTTTTTGTCCAAATTCATTTCTTTTATTAATTTCATAATAAAAAAGGCTCTTCTAATTAATTTTGATAAGGTTATTATTACACTCCCACTAACTAAATTTCGGGACATTATTAAATTATTTATATCTATCTATCTATCTATCTATCTATCTATCTATCTATCTAGCTAGCTATCTAAAAATGCTCTTATATTCATCTGATTGACTGTCTCTCTTCCCTCTATCTGTCTATAAGCCTATCTGTCTATCTCTGTTCTCACACTCGGTCTTCTATCTATCTATCTATCTATCTATCTATCTATCTATCTATCTATCTATCTATCTATCTATCTATCTATCTATACACACGCACACCCTCTCTCTATCTCATCCACATATCTATACACATTCTTCCATATTTATATTTTTTTTTCTGTTTTTCTCAGTGTATGTGTATGTATATCTATGTCAGTTCATATATATATATATATATATATGATTATATATAATTAGAAAGATAAATATGAAGAAAGTTAGATAGATTGGCATGCGTAAGGTAACAACGTGACACATAATCTGATAGACAGATCGATAGATAGATAGATAGATAGATGGATAGATAGATAAAAGACTACATATTAACAGACTTAATATATATATATATATATATATATATATATATATATATATATATATGTATAGTTACCTGACTATTGGTATATATGTGTGTGTGTATGTGTATATATATATATATGTATATATATATATATATATGTATATATATATATATATATGTATATATATATATATATATATATATATTTATATATATATATGTATAGCTATCTGTCTGTCTATTGGTATATATATATATATATATAGTTCTGTTCATATCTATCTATCTATCTATCTATCTATCAATATCTATCTCTTTATATCTATCTCAGTCTTTACATATCTGTCCATTTATCTATCGATTTCACTCTTTTTTATATCTATCTATCTATCTATCTATCTATCTATCTATCTATCTATCTCTATATATATATATATATGTCTATCTATCTATCTATATATATATATGTCTATCTATCTATCTATCTATCTATCTATCTATCTATCTATATATATATATATATATATATATATATATATATATATATGTCTATCTATCTATCTATCTATCTATCTATCTATCTATCTATCTATCTATCTATCTATCTATTATAACACACTCTTTCCGATTTCTACCATCCCTTCGCAGTGAATTTCCAATTCCGCAATATCTCGATCGGCCACTAAGTCGTTAATGAGTGACAATTAACAAATCCTATGGCTAAATCTTCAAATGCTCACTTGAGGTCACTTATATTCAAGTCAGAATTATATTGTTCCTAAACATGCCAAGATGAATCTGATAAAAAAAGTCTTTTATTTATTGATCTCATTAACATTTGTGATATTTAATCAAAATTTCCGAAAGTTCCCGACCAAAACCATTTAGGAATTTGGACAGTTTATCAACAAATTAATCTGGATGCGTGACAAATTATACACAAACTTGAAAATAAAATGTCAACAGACAGACATTTTCGATCGATTTTAATAAAACTTTTACGACCTAATTTTTGCTGCATACAGCCTCTATGATGAATGTGTGTTTCGTATTGAGACATAGATACACATCCACTCTCTCTGGCTTTATTTCCCACTGTGGCTCACATACGCACATTCCTGTCTATCTATCTATCTATCTATCTATCTATCTATCTATCTATCTATCTATATATATATATATATATATATATATATATATATATATTATAAATTAATTGATTTAAAATATGTTTTTTTCGCTACATAGTGATAACCACGTTTCAAAAGTGGAAGCTAAAGCCTTCGAATTTAATTTTGTTATTAAATTAAAGACATTAGTTCCATTTCCTCCCAAATTCGCTTGACGAGGAAATGGAAATAATGTCTTTAATCAATTAGTTTATAATATTAATGCTCTGTAAATTCACATTGAGCACTATTGTGTAAAAATAAAAATATCTATAAGAACACCTGATTTTATACCTTACTCTTCTTTCTTTTTATCTATCTATCTATCTATCTATCTATCTATCTATCTATCTATATATATATATATATATATATATATATATATATATATATATATATATATATATATATATATAAGCAAATATGTGGATGTAGATCCGACGGTAGGATGAAAAATATGGAAAAGACAAAACAAAATCCGAATATGCAAGTTTACTGTTTTAATGTTGTTTTACTGTCGACGTCAGACGTTTCGGTCTAGGAGAACATCTTCAGTTGTTCTGTTTCTGACTAGTATTGTGTCTATCGACTTTTTATGTTGACTTAAATATCGTCTAATCCTAAGTATGTTTCTAATAACCATGTCCTGAAGATGGTCTACTGGAACGAAACGTCTGACGTCGACAGTAAAAAAACATTAAAACACTAAACTTGCATATTCGGATTTTGTTTTGTCTTTTCCATATTTTCATCATATATATATATATATATATATATATATATATATATATATATATATATATATATATATATATGTATATATATATATATATATGTTCAATATGCGAGGGGCAATTTGTTGCCATTTTATATTTTTAATTTCGCGCATGTGTGTTGTTTATTTTTAATTTTGTCGACTGTATATTATAGTAAGGTCAGTTGAGCACCATCTGTGAAAAAGACCAGAATGATGCAATTCCCTCCAACTGAAATTTAGAAAAAGCATGCTGTACTGCTTGGCATTCGCGTCATAAGCTCCGCTACGATTATTTCAGAGTGTTTCGGGTTCAATCTGAGGACACTGCAGAGGGTTCGGTATTAGTTCCATGAGTCTCATGGTAATTACGAAGGTGTTTAGAGTGATCATTAGTGATGGCGACATTAGGCCTCTGTGCATCTTCCCAGAGGGCCTCAGACACAACACGGAGGCCTACATCGTGGTATGAGGAGGTTTTGCTGCCTTGGGATAACAGGGCTCTGCCTCATGCCACACAACCAGGAGAATCCCGTCATGGCTGCCAGAGAATCTTTGTGACCACATCACCCCTTACATCTTGACATCTAACTCCTCAGACCTAAACTCCATTGATTATTATTAGTCGGGGGCAATTGATGTAGAGACCTACATAACTTCTTCTAACACCAAAGATGAACTGAAGGCAAAGATTATGGCAGTATTCACAAACTTGTTTAAGTTGGTGAATCCTACCATAATCTTTGCCTTATATATATATATATATATATATATATATATATATATATATATATATATATATATATATATATGTACTCGGGTTTTAGCTCAACATACACACGAAGAAAGAAAGAGAAATACTGGATTTTAAAATTAGTCACATATAAACTAGTGTTAAACAAAGACTTGGGTATTTTAAATCTGTATAAATATTTCAATAGATAAAGTTTTTTTTAGATATAGTTTAAAACCTTTTTAAACAACATCTAAAATACATCGTTAGATTTACGTTAAAAAATTCAAACACAGTTGCATTCCACATCACGCGACGTCCGCGTCCCGCGACGAACGTTACTTGTAAACAAACTCCCAAATACAGTTATTCAATTAATTTCTGAGGAAGGACCGAGGTGCTCTGAAATATCAAATATATAAAAACATATAAATAAATACTTTCACAAAAAAAGCACCCAATTTTTTTCTTTTAATTTGCAACTTTTCAGTTGTTTTATCCATATTATATACATATAAATACATATATGTATATATATATATATATATATACACACATATATATATATACATATATATATGTATATATATATATATACACATATATATATATATACCAATAGACAGATAACTATACATATATACCCATATATATATATATATATATATATATAAATATATGTACCTATATATATATATATAAATATATGTACTATATATATATATATATATATATATATATATATATATATATATATATATATATATATATATATATATATATATATATAGCTATCTGTCTGTCTATTGGTATTAACAATTCAGAAGAGTTACGGGAGATTCCGAAGACACCCGGAGGCCGTGGTTGAAGCCAATGGCGACTTATTGAATAAATTTACTCTTCAGTATTTCAAGATATTTTCGTATAAGTTTAGTAAATATATCTTAAAATGAGATGTCAGTGTTATTTTTATTTTTGCGTCATTGAGACGACAATTTATCCATCGCACCTTCTATATATATATATATATATATATATATATATATATATATATATATATACAGTGTGTGTGTGTATGTGTGCGTGTGTATACCCACTGAGAATAGACTGACACATGCTTTTTACAGTCCATCGCAACAAGTTATTGACCAGATAGAATAATTAAATTTGTATCACACTAAACTGTATTTATTTCCATTTAAATTCACATCTGTCTTTTTCAATCATTTCACCCCAATCAAGTCGATAATGTCACAAAGATTTCAGGGCTTGCCGAGAGAGAAAGATAGTAATAGTAAGAAAACTTTAGTGAGGAGAAAGTGCAAAAAAAAAAGGGACAACATTCCAGACGACAAAAAGATGGCGCTGTAATAAAACGCGGGAAAAGAAACTATTAGAAAAGAACTCACGAGTTCACCATTAAAACGATGAGATCTAGTTGTTACTCATCCTGTAGTACGTTTAAATTTATGAGGTCGAGTTATACTTGAAGAGAATGACTTCTAAGTCAAAGAGAATTATGAAAATCGCATCAAAATGAAGCAAATCTTATTACTCGCCAAAGTTACAAGTTTATCTTTCACATAGAATTTAGCTTTACTTTCTTTTTTCCAAAATAACTTTCTATACACATTTTTCCTTCTGTTCATGATAAAAATGTTTCTCAGTTACATACGACTCACTTGCCCATAGCATCGCCAACTTTGCCCTTTCAGCGCCGCGTTCGACTTGGGGAACAACCAGAATTTTGATGATGCCTTATCAGGGGCTGTGTAAATGCAAGGCAAAAAAATGTAAATTTCAAGATCCTGTTTATTCCATTTTTGGTACTACTTTGCGTTGTCGTAAAGCAAAAGCAAATGAAAACAATGCTTCCAGGCCTCATTTCGTAGATACATTCTTCAGTGCTTGCAGATTTTTCCCAATATCATCATCTTCAGTCGTCATTCAATTTACATCTAATTCCGTGCGAATGACACACTGCTGGCTATATTTAAATCGAAATCATATGCAGTCATGTTCCGTATTAAAGTACTACTCATAGCGCAAACAAGGAGCAGAACTGGAGGCCTATTTAAAAATTTCGGAAATCTTCGGTGAACAGTTCTGAGTAAACTTATTTTATTCTGAATAAACGATTTGTTTTCTTTAATTTTCTAGGATAAAAAATATTACATTAATTTTATGTTGTTTGTTATTGTAGACGAAACTAAAAGCCAACTTTAAAAAAAAATCTTTAGAAAGAAAAACACAAATTACGTAAAACCAATTAAATTTTCTCCTCAATATATTTGTTTTTAAGAAAAACAATATATAGAAGAATATTAAATTAATTTCATATGACAAATACTGTTACTGTTAAGTAAATTTCGCAGTGTAAATAAAGAATCGAGGAAAAACGTTTTCGGGGTGAAATACTGTTCAAAATTAAACAGCGAAAACATTGAAATTAATTTTATTTAGAGAGAATAAACAGGAGAATTTACTTCCTTCCAAAGAAAGAAATGAATACTGAACTGTTAGTTAATATCATTCCTCGTGCAGTACTGTGAGTACTGGAAAATCTCCTCACAGAAGAAGAAGAGACAACACTATATTGTGCTACAGAAGGATGGCGAGAATACTTATGGACGAACAGGGGAACAACGATGAAGTTTTTGAGAAAATAGTAAGAAATAGGCCACTTATATTTACAAAGAGACAGTTGAAATGTCTCGAGGAGAGAGGGCTTGGAAAATTTAATACTCACAGGAAAGATTGAAGTAAGGTTGACATTGAAAAACAGTGCATATCCTACCTAGCGCCCTTGAGGAAATGGATGGAGGGTTTCGGAGGAATAACAGAAAACAAAATTTATTAAGTGTTATGGACGACAAATAGCAAAAAGGGTTTTTTTTTAGATTCTCCGCGTAGAACTTCGTTTCTTCAATATCCTCGTCGCCACTGTTATGGTCCAAGGTTAGGACCAAGGAAGAACAACACAAACACAAGAGTAGAAATAACGAAGATATATTGCACAGAATAATAATATAAGATGTGGAAGGTGTTAGTATGACTGTCAGTCTGGTTTGGAGTGAACTACTATCAGCTCAACTTGATTCCGTCTCGATATTTAACAATCCTCCCACGTGGGTCGAATGAGGCACAAGGCCGGTTTAATGTGGGCTCCCCGAGCCCGTAGGCTCGGCCAAAAATATGCCCATTAGAACCCGTTTAAACGGGTTCAGGGACTGTCTACCTCCCCGGACGAAACTTTGCCCTTCGGCAAAGCCACGTCCGGGTTCCTCTCCGCCAAAGCAGAGAGTTCGACAGATGTTGCAAACAGTCAGAGACTGCTCATGACTCGATTGCGACTCGTCCCTCTATCTTGAGAGGCGTAGTATACATAGTGTCAGGAAGAGTTCACTCTGTCGTTATAGATAAGGGCCCATAACATTAAGGAAGACCAAGAAATTGAAGAGAGCCATTATCGTCGACGCAATGTGGGGACAACATACAAAATAGTAATAATTTTTTGTTTTTGCTTCCCAGAACCAATTCTTGCTAACTAGAAATTACCAAGTACACATATTGAAAAATAGTATTAAACCGAAATGCAAATCCTGTGTTGTGATAAATATCCAACAACAACTGACCATCTTGTATCAGGTTGCACCGTATTGGCACCCACTGAATATAAAACCCAGCATGACAGAATGGGCCAATAGATGCACTAGAAACTATGCAACATTTACGGAAAGAAAACTACACGAAACTGGTATGAACACCATCCAGATCCGGTTACAGACAGAGGACCTGCAACAATTTTAAGGGATTTTACAATACAAATAGAAAGGCAATCAAAGCTAATCACCCAGACATCGTGATGAAAGACCACAAAAACAGAATGTGATTTCTTATTTACATGGCAGTCCTTGTACCTTTGAAGGTCTTAAAAAAAACAAAATACAGAGATCTTGAAGTGGAAATCTAAAAAATATGGCACATGAAGACACTAATAATTTCGGCTGTAGTTAGGACCCTCAGTTTGATCGGAAAATATTCCGATCGACTCACTGAGGGAATCCCTAGTAACTCATGCCTTAAAAACATACAGAAAATTGTAATCACAAGAACAGCTCATACACTATGAAACACTTCATCTGTGTAAAATTTATGCGATTTTACTTCTTTTTTTTATTAAAATAAATTATAAAAATGATCATTGGAAAATGCTGTAAAGCCATTTCTAACCTTAGATCTCTGGCTGGGACCAGGATGAAAATGTGTATATAACAGAGATCAAAGGAAGAAATGATAATAATAATAATAATAATAATAATAATAATAATAATAATAATAACCATTGATCATCTTGTATCAGGTTGCACGTTATTGGCACCCACTGAATATAAAAACCGGCATGACAGAATGGGCCAATATCTGCACTGGAAAATTTGCAACTTCTACGGGAAGGAAACTGAAAGAAACTGGTACGAACACCACCCAGACCCGGTTACGGAGATAGGACCTGTTACAATTCTATGGGACTACACAATACACACTGACAGAGCAATCAAAGCCAACCGCCCAGACATTGTTATTAAAGATAAAAAAATGCCTCCTTATTGATATGGCAGTCCCTGCAGACTGCAATGTATCTTTGAAAATATTCGAAAAGCTGTCAAAATACAAGGACCTTGAAATAGAAATCTCAAAAATGTGGCACTTGGGAACATCAACAATCCCTGTTGTAGTTGGAGCCTTAGGACTGGTTGGAAAAGATTCCAGTAGACTAATTGAAGGGATCCCTGGAAGTCCATGCCTCAAAGAGATAAAAAAATTATTCTGACAAGTACAGTCCACACTTTTACTATGTAATTTTTTTTTTTGCAGTGAAAAGTGTCATGATACCATTTCTAACCTTAGGTCCCTGGGCGGGACCCGGAAAGAAATGTGTAAACGCCAGATATCAAAGAAAATAAAAATAATAATAATAATTATGAAGGATCTGGGGAAAATATGATGAAACTTTCAACCATATTATCTCAGGATATCCGGAACTCGCAAAAAATGTAAATACCCACAGGAATAACAAGGTAGCGACATGTGTGCATTGGAAGATATGCAAGAAGCACAAAATCGAAACCACTGAGAGATGGTATGGCCACAAAACAAACACAATTACACAAGATAACGATGTAACTATCCTCTGGGCCATGCCAATTCAAACTGACTTCGAAATAAAAGACAACACACCAGATATTATCCTGAAAAGACAAGAAATTCAGGATGTGTATGCTAATTGACATAGCATCTGAGAGAAACACCGCCATGAAAATTATCGAGAAATTTTCCAAATACAAGGACCTGGAAATCGAGAATAACAGGATGTGGGGAATGAAAACTGAGATTGTACCAATAGTAATCGGAGCACTGGGCCTCGTGAGAAAAGGAATGGGCAACTTTAGTAACAGTGTCCCAGCTAACATCAACGTACAATTTGTCCAGAAGATCGCCCTACTAGGAACATCCCATATACTAAGAAAAGTGCTGTCAATTAAATAACAACTTTCCTTTAGGGCCTAAGGACCATAGTCCAGGTCCGGCTTTAGAGGATACAACGCAGGAAACAATATACACAAATAATAATAATAATAATAATAATAATAATAATAATAATGATAATAATAGGGAGCAGACACTTTAATTATTTTTGCTTGAATTTTTCGGGGTACATTACGATATATGAACTGCAAAAGAGTCAGCATACTATTTTAACTGACAGAAAGAATGACGAAACGATTATTTTTCAAATTCTATATTTATTAGGAATAAAATTTATAATCTTGAAGAAATATTTAAATCTAAAAACACGGTCATAAATTTACTAATGTCGGAAAAAATTCCCCAAGTTTTGTTGAATTTAAATTGGGCCAAACGATTTGTGATTTCGTCGAGGAACCATAGATAAAATATTTAAAATATTCCAATTTGCTACTGTCGCAAATAGCAGAGTCTCTCAAAATTAAATTCGGTATTTATTGACCGAACAGTTAATGCTACTTCTGATTAAAATTTATAAAAAGTGCCAGAGAAAAGCAATAATAACAACAAAAAATTGCAATATGAGCACTGGTAAAAATGGTTGCTGAAGACATTATTTTTATAATACCCAGAAATTTATACAGAGATGCCCTCAAGGACACATGGTACAGTGCATAAAGGCGTTAGTTAGATCCAGTAACAGGACCCAAAGAGTGTGAGTTCAATACCTGGTTAAGGCTGTGGAGAACTTGGAGAGGGGAATTAACAGGAGATAACTGATAACTGACATCCATTAAACATGACACGTGGAACTAGAACAGTCTACCCCAGTGAGCGAGATAAAGGGTTCAGTTCGACATTCCAACATAATTCGTCAGTGCCGGAGCGTACAACGGCCGAAATGTTGTGGTAAATAGAAAACATAACACCTCATCTCAGTAATATAGACAGATACTGGAGTTTTTTCTTCCTAAACTTTTGTTTGAAGTTGTGTGGAACGTCAAATAATTTGATTATGTAATTATTCTTCGTCTAATAGACATCTGCTGTTCATTTTAATTGTTACTGCTATTGAAGTGATGTAGTCTCTCTCATTTTGTACAGTTATTTCTTTGTGATTGTGTAGCGTCAGTCAATGAGATATAAAGAAATATTGTTCTTGATAAAACCTACATGCATCATACGGTCGAAGCCCTTTTTAATCAATGAGCCATGAAAGCTGTTGTATATCGATTGGATAGTTTTATATTTCTGAACGTGTTGGGGATCCTCCAGACATCCATATGTATGTCTTGGGCTGAAGAGGCTATTTAGACTTCTTAAGTTAATGTTTTGGTTTGTCAGAAATTTGCAGTGTTAGATAAAAGTACACCTTTTGCACCCTATTTTATGTTTAATTTCCTTATCTTCTGTACTAAAATTGTTATAACTAATTCATTCACCGAGACTTTTGAAATCGTTTCGTATTAACACTTTCACTGCTACTCATTTGCCCAGTGCAATTAGATACGAAACTACCATGACGTAGAGAAAAATCGAGGCTGACTAATGATGGAACAGTTAGAATTTTCCGTATGTTACGATAGATGGCGCAACCGGACACACATACCAGCGGTATGCAAAAAACGTAGGTTTCCGTACTTAGCCAGCTGGAGCAAGATAAGAAAAACGAAGATCTCCGAAGTTAGCAGCGGAAGTGTTGACTAATCTATATATATAATTCTCAAGATGTGTGTGTGTGTATGTGATCGGATGTTGTTTATGCGTTTCAACAGTTTTCGTCCGATTTCGATGAATTTTTTTTGTTTGATAGATAATTCTTCAGTGTCGTTTTTGAGTTCAAATTGGCTGGAAAAAATTACAACCTTGGAGGTGAAAAATCGAAAAAAACTGATAATTTACACTATGAGCAGAAATTAAAGGCAGAATTTAATGTCTGTAAAAAACAGCGTACAATCAATTTCGAGAGTTGAAATCTAACGAAAAAGATTATTGGAATTATAAAAAATATATATTATAAATAAAAATTATTCTCTATTATTATTATGCCGGTCCATGGAAGAGGTTCCTTCCTTGCAAGATTGGGAACACAAAAACGCTCCTTTTCAGAGCCACCGCCATTCAAATTGTTAACCTCCCCCAATTTGTGGATGTGCCTCAGTTGTACCCAATTCTTCGGTGGGCTGATTTCAAACTTAAACTGCTCCAACTGAACGCCAAATTTTCCCAGTAATGAAAAGCCTGCTCCAAGACTGGTTATACTCCTAGTTCTGCATAATTCCTGTATTTTACTGCCAATTTCTAATAGACTAGGCAACAGTTTTTAAGCCAATCTGTATTCAAAAGCAATAAACCTAATGGACAGACATTTTCAAATTTGGCACAATATTATTTTCCGTTGCTCATATTACATACGCTGGAAGAGTACGTGTTTGTTGATTCCATCGTCATAAATTTTGTCTGAATCCCCTGCAGTTAACCATCAAATATGGCGGATAAGTGTTCGTGGCGTGAGAGGAAATTTATAGCACTGGTAGCTGAAAACTTCCTGAAGAATAATCACACAAATATTTTAGAGGAATCCCACGAGACACTTTTCATACGATGTTCACCAACGTATGTGCTTTTCGTAGATTTTCTGCAAAGTTCAATACGTAACATCTCGTGCCGTTCCAAGTAACGGCCTTATCAGTAATGTTATAATCACGAGTGCTACTGTCTGTAAAGCAATCAATAGTTTCCGCTTGCGTTTTATGTACAATACAAGACCTTTAATGACAACTTTCAAAGTCAAAACTCTACTAAAGTTTTACACAAAATAACAGCACGTTCTATTGGCGATGTTCAAGGATAATTAGTAAAAGTTAACATAGATTTCTATCCACACGACCAAGGCGAGAACACAACGATTTGAAACGGAGGAAACTGAATTTAAATTCACAAACATCGGTCATTACAAATATTTTCAGCAATTTCTTTAAATCTAATCGTTTCCTTATTTTATTATTACTACCATATTCCCTATAACTTTATCTATAAGTCTTACGGTCATATCACGTTGAAATACCGGTTCACGTACGATCACCAAAGGTAAGCAACCTTGAGCTTTGATCTGCGTGTGGTATTATGGCTTTTCGTCATATCTGGTTGAAACACCGATCCCCCTAAGATCACCGGAGTTAAGCAATGTCGAGCCTGGACGGGTGACCACTTGGGAATACCAGGTACTGTAACTTTAATCAGAACAAATTTAAATGCGACGTCAATCGCTATCTACTGTCCACCTGATTACTCTCTTAACTTTTTGTTCATCATTAATGTTTCTGTTCTTAATTCTTCCACACTTTGTAACACCTTATGTTTTAGGGTTACTGACTTGCTTGGGGTGGTTCTGATATATATATAAAAAAAGAAGCTTGGATGAGAGAGTGGTATGGCTTGTGACCATATCACGTTGAAACAACAATTCCCGTACGGTCCCTCAACTCCTATCAGTTGATTGTGATCATCTGCAGTTTTTCATTATTGCACTCTGTAATGTAGTTTGACAAACTTTGTGCCTGGTTGATCTCTAATCCGTCTGCCATGAGTTGGTTGCAACAGCGCAAGTTCTCTATGGCGCCATTAGCGTCCTACACATTTTAATCTATGCTACGGTATCGGGGTTAGGAAGGATTTTGTCCAAGATTGTTTGACCGTTTTTTTAACACCAAGACATATTAAAGGAAGTCCGTGCATGCTAGTGTAAGAACAAATTAGAGTTTTATCCATTGAATGATATCAGTGTCCAGGAGATTGGGGTGTAGAGGAGAGGGGATTCAACAGCAGTTCCTACTCAGGAACAATCTTCATATACTGCCAAGTTTGTTCAGGGTACCTCGAAACCATGAAATATTTCTATAGGTATATTTTTTAATTTTTAATTTTGTGAAAATTTTAAAATAAATTAAGTTTATTCCATGTAAATATACATATTTTACAAGTACGTTGGATTTAATAATTTCTTTTTCTTTCTTTCTTTCTTTTGTGTTTCTGTCTTTTTTTTTGGAATTTTTATGCAATCTCAATATTCATATTTTACAAGTACGTTGGATTTAATATTTTCTTTCTTTTTTCTCTCTTTCTTTTTTTAAATTTTATGCAATCTCAATATTCATATTTTACAAGTACGTTGGATTTAACATTTTCTTTCTTTCTTTCTTTCTTTCATTTGTCTTTCTGTCTTTTTTGAGAAATTTTATGCAATCTCAATATTCATATTTTACAAGTACGTTGGATATTTTCTTTCTTTTTTCTTTCTTTTTTCTTTTTTTCTTTCTTTTGTCTTTCTGTCTTTTTTTAATTTTATGCAATCTCAATATTTATATTTTACAAGTACATTGGATATTTTCTTTCTTTTTTCTTTCTTTTTTTCTTTCTTTCTTTCTTTTGTCTTTCTGTCTTTTTTTTAATTTCATGCAATCTCAATATTCATATTTTACAAGTACGTTGGATATTTTCTTTCTTTTTTCTTTCTTTTTTTCTTTCTTTCTTTCTTTTGTCTTTCTGTCTTTTTAAAAATTTTATGCAATCTCAATATTCATATTTTACAAGTACGTTGGATATTTTCTTTTTTTTTCTTTCTTTCTTTCTTTTGTCTTTCTGTCTTTTTTTTAATTTTATGCAATCCCAATATTTATATTTTACAAGTACGTTGGATATTTTCTTTCTTTTTTCTTTCTTTTTTTCTTTCTTTCTTTCTTTTGTCTTTCTGTCTTTTTTTAATTTCATGCAATCTCAATATTCATATTTTACAAGTACGTTGGATATTTTCTTTCTTTTTTCTTTCTTTTTTTCTTTCTTTCTTTCTTTCTTTTGTCTTTCTGTCTTTTTTTTAATTTTATGCAATCCCAATATTCATATTTTACAAGTACGTTGGATATTTTCTTTCTTTTTTCTTTCTTTTTTTCTTTCTTTCTTTCTTTTGTCTTTCTGTCTTTTTTTAATTTCATGCAATCTCAATATTCATATTTTACAAGTACGTTGGATATTTTCTTTCTTTTTTCTTTCTTTTTTTCTTTCTTTCTTTCTTTCATTTGTCTTTCTGTCTTTTTTGAGAAATTTTATGCAATCTCAATATTCATATTTTACAAGTACGTTGGATATTTTCTTTCTTTTTTCTTTCTTTTTTCTTTTTTTCTTTCTTTTGTCTTTCTGTCTTTTTTTAATTTTATGCAATCTCAATATTTATATTTTACAAGTACATTGGATATTTTCTTTCTTTTTTCTTTCTTTTTTTCTTTCTTTCTTTCTTTTGTCTTTCTGTCTTTTTTTTAATTTCATGCAATCTCAATATTCATATTTTACAAGTACGTTGGATATTTTCTTTCTTTTTTCTTTCTTTTTTTCTTTCTTTCTTTCTTTTGTCTTTCTGTCTTTTTAAAAATTTTATGCAATCTCAATATTCATATTTTACAAGTACGTTGGATATTTTCTTTTTTTTTCTTTCTTTCTTTCTTTTGTCTTTCTGTCTTTTTTTTAATTTTATGCAATCCCAATATTTATATTTTACAAGTACGTTGGATATTTTCTTTCTTTTTTCTTTCTTTTTTTCTTTCTTTCTTTCTTTTGTCTTTCTGTCTTTTTTTAATTTCATGCAATCTCAATATTCATATTTTACAAGTACGTTGGATATTTTCTTTCTTTTTTCTTTCTTTTTTTCTTTCTTTCTTTCTTTCTTTTGTCTTTCTGTCTTTTTTTTAATTTTATGCAATCCCAATATTCATATTTTACAAGTACGTTGGATATTTTCTTTCTTTTTTCTTTCTTTTTTTCTTTCTTTCTTTCTTTTGTCTTTCTGTCTTTTTTTAATTTCATGCAATCTCAATATTCATATTTTACAAGTACGTTGGATATTTTCTTTCTTTTTTCTTTCTTTTTTTCTTTCTTTCTTTCTTTCTTTTGTCTTTCTGTCTTTTTTTTAATTTTATGCAATCTCAATATTCATATTTTACAAGTACGTTGGATTTAATATTTTTTCTTTTTGTTTTCTTTCTTTTTTCTTTCTGTCTTTTTTCTTTTTTTTTTAAAATTTTATGCAATCTCAATATTCATATTTTACAAGTACGTTGGATTTAATATTTTTTCTTTTTTAATTATTTCTTTCTTTCTTTCTCCCTTCATTTTTATTTCTTCCATTCTTTCTTCATTTTTTCTTCTTTCACTTTTTTCTTTCTTCCTTTTTTTCTTTGTTTTTTTTTAAATACATTTATTTCACTCACATTTAATTATCGATTATAAATTCAATCAAACTATAGTTAATTAAATTTTCGATGGTATTATATATTTCTTAGAGAATGGGCAGCCTTGCACAGAATTGCAAACTACTGATCAGAAAAACGCCGTGGGTGTGAATTCTCACAGTGATGGGCTGTCAATGTCCTTATCGTTACCTCGCCTTACCCAGTTTCGTAAGTGAGGCAAGCGCTTACATGACGATGAAATTTTGGCCGACCGGTGGACATTCTTACTCACGATCAATCTCCCTCTCTCTTTCTCTCTCTTATTCCCTTTCCCTTTCTCCTTCTTTCTCCTCTCTCTTTCTCTTTCTATATATATATATTTTCTCTCGACATGATTCGTCTTACATATTTTCAAATCAACCATTTATCCATGCTTTGAACATTACTGCTTCATCGTGTCTATGGCTCCTGTTATATGTAGATATTCTTGATAAAACCAAAAGAGAATCTGCAATATTATCGGTACTGGCTATGCATCTCTTCTTCATCCACTTTCCCACCTCGTAACATAAAAACACCTTTGTTCATTTTCTGTAAATACTTTCCTGGTAATTGTTCTCTGTGCCACTTAGAGAATATGAATTTAATCACAGCAAGGTCTCATCACTTTACAGTTTCATCGGCTAGATGTAACCGTAAGTTCTGTGCTAACAGTACCCTCTATCGTACTTCTTGCCTGTGAGACCCGCATCTGGCTTATTTGCTTCCCAGTCAAGATTGATCTTCAAAAATTCAAATGCAATATCAATCGGAATATTTCTCTTTTTAATTCTTGTTCTGCGTCCTGGGTATGACGATAAACTACATCCAGCAGCATGGCCTCTAATAAGGAGGATTTGATGAATGTGGAACCACTTCTTAATTGATTGTTTTCCCAAGTCCAGCCGGACCCGGAGTAGTCGCACCTGTTAGTTAAGCCCGAAACTGGTGTCAAAACATTATGAAAGTGTAAAAATAGGTTTAAATACATATTTTTGAAAAAAAAAAAAAAATTGCCAGAATTACATTTTTGAATAGAAAGACTTATTAGCAATATATTTGAAAAAAAAAAAAAAATTACCCGCACTAGGTTGCTGTTTCTTTCTGCGGTAGACCAGTTGCCATCCAAGGCTATAGAACCCGGTCTGTCCTGCTATTTACCCATAGCTGGGTGGGGGGAGAAAAAGAGGATTTATAATCAGAGTTTCCTTCTCCTAGACCGGCTGCCACCCAGGGCTATACTTAACTATAGATGATTCATACCTTTCCCAAAGGTATTAGCACGTAAGTGAATGTAATGTATTCGACTGGAATTACTGAGTTTAAATGGTTAGAAATGTTCTCAGAGAATTAATTTTTGATTGTCTTGATATTCGCCATGACTGACGCTAATGTTTGCAGTTATTGTGCTGAGATCATCGTATTTTTCTACATCACACAAAGATATATAATGAACTTTAGTAATTTATTTTTGATAGGTTCGTTCTGGTCAGCATTGATCTTCAAAAATTTAAATGCGATGTCAAAAGTTATCGTCTGTCTTCTTAATCCTGTTCTTCTGTTGTTCTGTCTTCTTAGTAGTGTTTTTTTCTCATATTCTCTAACACACTGTAATCCTTTGCGTCTTAGTGGCTTTATTACCTTGCTTATGGTGAAATGTTTTTTTTTTAAATTCCTGTTTACGTCTTGTCTTTCGTTTCAATTATCCAGACGTCAACACTATTTCACAGACTGTATCAACGATGGCACGTTTTGATCTCGCTTCATTTTATGGGGTTTATCATCCTTTCTCGGAGGAAGCGAGAGGAAATATATATATATATATATATATATATATATATATATATATATATATATATATATATATATATATTAATACATGTTTCATTAAATAATATAGATAAGTGTTGTCTATATATTTTATGTAAGTTTTTTTCATATAGTCTGATAAGCTTAATAACATTATCATTAAACAATGAAAAAAAAATCACAATATTGATACATATTTTTTAATCCAATCTAAGCTTTCGGCTTACATAAGCCATTATCGAAGATTACAATTACACAATATATTAAGCAATACACGAACAATACACACAATATATATATATATATATATATATATATATATATATATATATATATATATATATATATATATATATATATATATAAGAGATTGGAACAAAAACATGTTGAAATAAATCGCTACACAATAGTTTTCGTATTTCGGCACTATGCTGTGCCTCTTCAGGAGATGGCAAGTGACTGGTGATTAAATGATTTTTAAGAAAATTTCAAAAGCAAAGTCTTATCTCTTTTTTGAAAGAATGTAACCATTTGTATCTATCCATAATGAAATTGTCTAGGATTTATATGCTTAATAGGAGCTGATAGAAGGTAAAAAAGTTCTCTCACACGATTAAAAGAAAAAAAGTTTCGTTTTGCAGTCGTTAAAATTAACAAGCCATTCCTTGCCCCACTTAACAACGGATTTTTAATAACAAATTATTAATCATTCTGACTTCTGGACAAAAAAAAAAACATTATTATATACTTTTAACTTCATAATTGGTGTACCGAATCTGTTGAAAGGAATTTCTAATATCTTTTGATTATTGTTACTGGAGATTCAAAACTCAGGTCCTCAAAGATCTCCCCTGTGTAAAACAATGTTGGTAATGAATTCTAAATTTCCTTTCCGAGATATATCTCCAATATAAATATGCATAAAAATTATTAAATTCTTCCCCTATGTTAAGACAATGTTGTTTTTGAATTCTCAGGTCCTTTGGGGGACTGTATCTCCAATACCAATAGTCAAGAAACAACAGTAAATTCCTACAAGAAACCACACACATTTAACAATAAAAAATATATTTCAGTTCAAAAGATATTATCTTAAAATGTAGAGAAAATATCTAATATGCATACAAGTTAATAAGGAAACGTATAAATACCTAAAAAAAATTGGAAGCTTTTACGCTCCGTTTAACTGTTTAAATCATTTTGGATTCATTTTGAATCCCAGCGTTCCAAACAAAATCAGGAAAAAAATAAAAACTTCGGCCAGTTCGATACGAATCGGTGGGAACATTTAATGAATAAAAATTAATTACGAAACCACCCGCTCAAATGCTGGGATAAATGAAAAAAGAACTGAACACTGTGAAGTACAAAAACATTCGGTAAGTTGCTTCTAAACTCTCGGCAAATCATTATTTCGCTATGAGATCTTTTTACGTAGATATATTTTACGTAGCTACTGAAGTTGATGGAAGTCTGCAAAATATTGACCTGGAATAAGCAAGGCAATCAAGTAAGTAAGACATAGACTGTTAGAAAATATGAGAAATATTCTTAATGATATATATATATATATATATATATATATATATATATATATATCATTAATAATATTTTCTCATAATAATATTTCATATATATATATATATCATTAATAATATTTTCTCATATTCTCTAACAGTCTATCTATCTCTCTCTCTCTCTCTCTCTCTCTATATATATATATATATATATATATATATATATATATATATGGAGAGAGAGACAGAGACAGAGAGAAAGAGAGAGAAATTGAGAATGTTATGATCCAAGTTTCTTGTACCACGGTGATGTTCTAAGGTTAGAAACAATGAAGAATAACTCGAACACAGGTATGGAATAACACAGATATATTACAAACAGAAATATGTACAAAGAAGTAGAAGTATTAGTAATGACTATCAGATTTGGTTAGAGTGAACTATGTTGTCTCGACAAGTATCACTATTCCAATGTTCTTACAATTATCTCCCCTCCCTCTTTAGAGGCGCAGTATTTATCATGTTAGGAATAGTCCATTATTATTATTATGGGTAAGTTCCCATATCAGAGAAGAAAGAACATAATTAAAATTTCATTGACATTTTTGAAGATCAGTGTTTAGTAAGAAGCAAAAGGCCAAAAGAAATGTCCGTGCGATAGAAAAGACAGCATAGAACTTATGTTTATATCTATTTCAACTGTAAAATGATGAGACCTTGCCGCCAATCTAGTACTGCGCTTAAATTCATGAATCTTAGGTGTCATTGAGGAATGTTCTTCAGAACAATTATCATGAAAGAATTTATAGAAAAGACACAGGGAAACTACATTACTTAGTAATAGCACTTTACAGTATAGCCTATTTCTTGACACCATTCGTCATAAAAATAACTGAAAAATCCTTTGAGATTTTCAGCTAGTAAAAGAACAGGTTAAAATCGTTTTGTGCCAGCCCCGCTATGTCTTCCCAACTGAGCAATAGTGAGAGGAAAAAGATCATTGAGGCCTTCAGTAATGTTACCAACATTCATACACTGGCTTCCATCTTCAAAGTCCTTTAAAGAATCATTGAGAGAACAGGGAATAAGTTTAAAAAAGAGGGAACAGGAGAGAGGAAAACTGGATCATGAGGCCATGACTGCAAGAGGGGTTTATCATTTCAACTTAGAAATAAATGCTTTCACAGTAGAGTCTAATAACGTTATAAAAACCTCGCATTTTCCAGTAATATATATTTAATTGTTTCTAAGTTACAACAATTCAAAGCTTAATGTAGCAATTGGGCAATTTTGATACTACTCGATTTGGACAATTTTGCTGTTACACGAGGTAAGTAAAAGTTTTGCATAAATATTAGAACTGACAAAATAACGCCCTCGAATATATAAGTCTATACCATTCTATCCATCACTGTTTTTACCACACATATTTGCCTATTTTTACGAACGGTTCGCTCCCCCGTATGGCAGTGAATGCTGGATAATCTCCTCACAGATCAAGACGAGAACTGAATCAACCAAAATGTTATTCTACAGAAGGATGTTGAGAATTCGATGACCCAACAGGCGCGAAAAACGATGAAATTTTAGAGAAAATTGAAACAAAAGTGACACTTAAAATTAGCATCAACAAGTGACGGTTGAAATATCTACAGCACTTAATGAGGAATGAGGACTTGGAAAATTTGATACTCACAGGGCAGATTGAAGACAAGAGAGACATAGAAATACAGCGCATAGTCTGCGACCGGTTCCAGCTAGACAGTCGAACTAGGCAGAGAGGAACCCGAACGAGGCTCCGCCGAAGGGCAGAATCTCGTTCGGGGAGGTAGACTGACCCTGAACCCGTTTATACGCGTTCGAATAGGGAATACTTTTGGCCGAGCATACGGGCTCGGAGATCCCACGTTAAACCCGGCCTTGTGCCACATGTAACCCTCGTGGGGGTTGCTAAATACACTAGCTATCGCGCTTCAATAAGTGAATGCTGGAAAGTTCTTCAGGGAGATAAAAAAAAATATTTAATAGGTACTACAATGGCCAGGCGTTACTTGTTGGATAGCGGTTATCGCTAACCCCCTGAAGGTATAGGGGAAACAGAAGAAGAAAAATATCGTCCTATCTACCGCGTCGCAGAATGCTGATGTAATACTCGAGATCAACTTCAACTGATCTGCCCGAGCAGACTATTACACGTAGTAGCTCCCCAACACGTGGGTACATGGGTCACAAGGCCGAGTTTAACGTGGGTCATCCAAGACCGTAGGCTCAGCCAAAAAATCCCCGTAGAACCCGCAAAAAATGGGTTCGGGTCTATCTACCTCCCCGGACAAAATTCTGCCCTTCGGCACAGCCCGGTCCGGTTTCCACTCCGCCCAAAGCAGAGAGTTCGACAGGGGGCTGCGAACAGTCACAGCTTCGGTAGAACAGTATCACTGTTCCGAGCAGACTATTGATTTTAGTGGAAGTGTATCTCGGCTCCGACTTCCGGAGGTTGACAGCTAAAGTCAGAGTTAAGGGAAGTCGAGTTTGATTGGCTGAGCTAGATAGATAGGAAAGGTTTCAGATAGCTGGTTCTTAACCGTCAACAGAGATGTAGACGTGTTCTCTTTCGTGTTCGAAACGGATCCCCACTGGATAGTTAGATAATGTAGATATCGAGATAATAAAAATAGTTCATTGAAAATTCTCTGTCTTGAAATCTTTCATTGCCGAAACGAAACGTTTGGCGATCGCCGACCAAGAGAAAAGGGCCGAGCTGAGATCATTCACTGCTGTCAACATGCAACACACGCTCAAATATCATATAACATTGCAAACACCGTTAAGCAACGTCGAACTCGGTGATTACTTAGATGAAGTACCGCTTCGGAGCAATTTATATTGTAACCAACATCCAACAATGTTTCGTCTTTAAATAACACAGAAACGGTTGATAAGGGTGTATTTGACAGAAAATGTGGAGAGTCATCATCGCCAACTTGGTGAAGGGACCCGGCACATAGAAGAAGATCTATGAACTTTTCATGGGTCGTAAGAAATATATAACCTCCTCGTAGAAGGAAGATATTTTATATTTTTGTGTGACTGGTATGTCTGTCAGTTCAGTTATGTGCAATTCGTGATACACGCATAGGCGATCATCTATCTTTCGATACATGACTGATGAGGCAAATTTTTTTCCCGCAGTAGGTTGCCATTTCTTTCTACGAGACCAGTTTCTAACCAAGGCTATAGAACTCAGTCTGTCCTGCCATTTAGCCATAGATGGCGGGGAGAAGAGGATTCATGCCTTTCCCAAGGGTATTACCACATAAGTAAATGTAATGGAATCGAATGGAATTCGAACTCGGATGTCCGATTCCTCAATCCGAGCCGCTATCCATTCCTCCACCGTGACTGGTATGGTTCATTCTAAATTCCGAAAATTCGAACAAAGATCAGAGAGGAATCACAGAAGAAATTAAAAATATCGGTAAAGGTAAGAAGAAGAAGAAATATTGCTTCAGGAATGGCACACAAAAAAGAGATATGAGAAAGATGAAATGAGTAATAATCAAGAGAAGTGGATAGGCTGGCAAGAAAATATTTGAAGAAACTGGTGTGTGGTGTATGCAAACAGTGAAGAGCGGTGCTAAATATTAAAACCATTAGAAGTCGGAAGGAAAGCAACCAATCCTTTCACCTATAAGTAAATATAACGAAGCGAAAACGTGTAAGTCACATCAAACAGTCATTTTTCATGATAGATGTAGAATTGCACTGTGTCGGGCTGATGAATGGGTTGCTTTATGAAAACAGTCAACGAACACGAAGTACATAGATACTCAAAGTGTGCTACATGGACCAGTGCCGGTACGCGAATCATCGTCTGCCGGTACGCGGCGAGTTTCCAGGAAACAAGGAAAAAGTAACCATATTACACGCCAAGCGAGACTGCCGGTATATCTGACTTTTCATTTTAGTTTCATATTATTATCTTTTTAATTTCTCATGTTAACAGTCATTGACACCTAACAAATGTGATATAATGAACAGCAAAACAGTGAAATAAAATACGTATGTCAACACCATCGTGATGATGTGGCGTTTGACTTTGTGGGAACCACACCTAGGAAGGCCAACAGGCCTTTTTGATGGACATACACCACAATTAAAAAGTTTGAAGCTACCCCAGAATTCACATGGGATGGATTTGATTGACAGAAGAATGAAAGCTTTCCATACAAAAAATGGAAAAGAGCTCTTAGAGCCATAGTAAAAAGAACGGAATCAATTAAGAAACTTATACTTAGAGAAATTTTTGCGATGAATGCCAAAAAATGGTGCTGCAGTAATGAAGCACTCCGCCCGAGTCAATTAGTTCCTAGTACTTTTAACGGGTCGATTACTATGTAGGGCTGTTCACGGGAAGCGGTCCACTCGAGCTAGTTAGAACGTAGGACTGTTCACGGGAAACGCTCCATTCGAACCGATTAAAACGAAGGACATTTAAGGGGAAGCGCTCCACCCGAGCCAATTAGTACATAGTACTTTTCACAAAAAGCGTTCTACTCGTGCCGATTAGTATGTAGGGCTGTTCACGGGAAGCGCTCCACTCGAGCCAATAACTACGAAATATTTTTCACGAGAAGCGCTCTATTCTAGCCGATTTGTTTTGTAGGACTGTTCCAGGGAAGCGGTCCACTTGAGCCGTTTATTACGTATACTAATCACGGGAAGTGCTCTACTCGAGCCAATTAGTACGAAGTACTGTTCACCGTGGGAAATGTCGAGATGCCACGTCATGATCGAATACATCGTAGGTCCTTCTTCGAATTTTATCAAGAAATGTTTATGTGTAGCAGAGCACCAGACCACATATGGCAGCAATATTCAATGCACTGTCATACAGAGAGTAAGGCGTTGGGAAGCGTTCTATACGATTGTTACAGAATTGCACCAAGCTTATTAACACAACAAAAATATTGTTAAATTTTTCTTAATAAACGCTAAATATCAATTATCTATTATGAGCGCGTAGACGTTTTCAGTGCCTCCAAATATTATTTAGCCTTTCGCATTGCTACATTTAATATTTAGTCTTTTTTAATTAATGATCAGTTTATCAAGATAATAATTTTAACAAAAAAGTATATATATATATATATATATATATATATACACACACACACACACACACACATATATATATATATGTATATATATATATATATATATATATATATATATATATATATACATATATATATATATATATATATATATACTTAAATTGTTCCCAATGAAACCTAATCAAAAACACAAAACTTCGATCCGAGGCCGTAAAATAAATGTCTGCTGGAAGTTTTGTCAAAACAATTTGCAACACGCTGGCGGTCAAATGTGATTAGATGGAAAAGACAGCAGAGCAATTTTAATCAGGAATCAAAGACATATTTAATCAGAAACCAGGCTCCAAAATCAAATCTGAAAAAAAAACGAAAAAAAAACGAAGAAAGTATTGGGAAAATCTAATAAAAGAGAAATAATCAATGACTAGTTTTAGAAAATCAAGAAAAATTCCTTGCCGCTTCTAACTGAATTATATTTCTTCAAATCTGGAAATAACATGGAAAGAACGAGTCCCATTAAAACATAAACTGGAATGTCTGAATTGGATATAAAAAAAAATCAGCCTAAAATTATTGGCAAATATAAGAATCAAACGAGATCTCATTAAGTCAAACGTTAGAGTGTTATTTTTAGTAAGATATCAATTTAATTAAAAAAATAAAAAAAATGTTAAAAATTAGGACTTAATGTTCGTAATCGAATCAACATACTCGAACATTTATTCTTGCTGAATTGATTTTTGTTGGAATGGTCACCGTTTTTATCGAACTGAATCATAGGTCTGTGTTCGAGTCCTGGTAAAAATAATATTTTCTACTTGGACACATAACACGTAAAAACTCGGTGTCCACATAACATCTAAATGATACGAGCTAAAGCTGATCTCGTCTCTGGCGTAGCTATTACTTTTAACGCCTCGTAAAGGAAACGATTCCCTTTCAATCGCCCGAGAGAACGGTTTTGGGCTTCCATAATGATGGCTGATACTAACCTACAAGAGGGTGACCCATTGCGCCTTCTCGGGCGTTAACGTTTTCTAACTGACATGAAGTGAGAATATTATCTTGAATCAATTGCTATGTCTGCAGCTAGAAAACTTGGTTCACTGTGTGATGCTAGACAGTTTTTTTCTCGTCAGAATTTATCTTTATAAGTCTTCAATTCGCCCATGTTTTGAATATTGCTGCCACATCCAATCTGGTTCACGCGCTATATATTCAGAGATTCTTGATAAAATACAAAGAAGTGTGTGCAATATATTTTAGTCCTGACATAGTATCAAAGTATTTTTGTGTCTTTTGTATACAAACAATTTTCCTCTTTGCTACCTAGACTTTATGAATTTAAGCGCAGTACTAGACTGGCGGCAGGGTCACACCATTTTTACAAATGTAACTCTAAGGTTAAGGCTAGTAGTTTCTTCTATCGGACTTCTCGCTTGTGGAACCCTGTGTGAATCGTTATCTTCTGTCTTATTAGTTCCTGTTATTTTATTGTTCTTTCACCTTAATAGTTTTTTTAACACTCAGTAACTCTTTGCGTCTTATTGACTTTTTTGACTTGCTCGGGATGAAATGATTTTTAAAAAAATAAGCTACAACAGCTCAACAGGGGAGCAAATAACTTGTATTTCTCTATACATCAAAATTGAATAGTAATTGTTATGGGTCCTTACCTATAACTACAGAATGAACTCTTCCTAACACTATGTATACTACGCCTCTCAAGAGAGAGGGACGAATCGAGTCGAGCCGATAGTAGTTCACTCCAAACCTGGACCATAACGACTATAAAATATATTGCTGGTCATTTTCCTTTTAAAAAACTATTGTTGGTAATTTTACTATAAATAAATATTGTTGGTAACTATATAAAAATGTATTATTGGTATTTTTACTATAAAAGTTCACTTCAAACCAGACTTCCGTATAATATATCTTCGTTATTTCTACTCTTGTGTTCGTGTTGTTAATCCTTGGTCCTAACCTGGACCATAACAGTAATGTTCACACACTATATGGCTCAGGAGGAAATAACCTTTATTTCTCTATAGATCAAAACATCAGTTTCTATAATTTGATCTTTAGCCATCAGACCAAGAGTTTTCTCCCGTCACGAAGAACTTCTGTAACCTTCACGAGGATCCTTGATTCGAACGTGACTCTTGGGACTTAGATTCATTCCAGACCTTAAATGGAACCCTTATATACGATAAATTGCTAAGAATGGTGTAACACTCTTCGTAATGCACCAGGAATTACTATATTCTTTCTGGTATGCTTTATCTTTACAAGATTCTGATTAGACCAAACAAATGGAGTATCGCCGCCGCGTCCTCACTTTCTTAAGAATTCAAAACCATTTACGCGGCCATTCAGGGGATGACATAGTGTCAACACTGCAGTCTCTTTGCTACAGGCACAAGATCGCACCCCTATCTCTTCTCTGTTCCAGCCACGACATCTTTGGCCCGCCATGCTGCCTCTACCGTGTCAAGAAACCATCATCCATACGTATACCATTTGTAAAGTAGTATTTCCACAAAGAACTTTTGCCTAAGAACCGCTACTTTGTGGAACTGATTCATGCGCGAATGCTCCCCAAGCGCCATAAAATTTCGTGCTTCGAATCTATTATCAATCGATATCTACACTCCATTAAACTATACAATAATTATCAATCTACATTTATTTATATATTTCCTGTCCCATCTGTAGTGGGAAGGGTGGTAAATCAACCCAAGTTAGTAAATCTACGTGAGATTACTACTCTTAGTAGTTTTAATAATCTATACAAATAAAATATTTAGACATTATTTGGAAATATTTATACAGTTCCCTAGCGGAATATACCGTTAATTAATTGGTTCCTTTGCTAATACGTTTTTAGATTGTAGTCTTATTTGTTCAAGCCTTTCTTGTGAGGAACTCCGATAACTTTGTCTATTAAGTGATTGGCTTGCATCAACTTAATGTAGGTTTTGTCGTTGCTGTCTTTGTCGTTCTGTTGCTAATCTTTTTCTTATGAAAGATGTTTCCATTTCACTGTCATATTAAACCTCACGTTTTTAACATTGATAGATATTGAATAAAAAGCGATTTATATAATACGAGAAGTAATCAACGAATCATAGATACCATTGAACGTCTAACATAAGTAAAATGGAAAAGATTAATTAAATGGTTCATTGGATTCTATTTTAGTTGTGAATTCATGATCCTCGCTTTAATGAATCTCTATTCAATGTTCCAAGACTTTCGAACTATTGCCGTCATTTGTGTCGGCAAGGGTCCATTAATATCCATATAATCGTCTACATTCGACTCTTTGCGTTCATATCGCACGCCAGCTTTCTAATTTTCATAGTTGTTGTGCCTTGTACTGAATGAATATTGAGAAACAAAACTAAAGTCCAGTTTAAGCTGAAGCTTGGGTTTAGTAAACACTGAGGTTAAAAGCTTTCACACTTTCCTATTTGATTTTCATTCAGAATCATAACTTCCTTTAGTAATGTTCACACAATACATGGCTCGGGTATTGCTAAGGTAGAAAGTCATTGATAAAATGGTTGCATGATGTGTGATGCAAGAGACAGAGGTAAGGGTAAGAAGTGAATGAGGAGAAGCTTGGTGTTGTAAGCTTGGGTGTGCAAGTAGTGTAATGGGTAATTGCTCAGAATTGTCAATCGGAGATCCGAGTTCTAATTCCAGTCGGGTTCCTTATATTCACTTGCGCGCAAATGTCATTGGTAAAGGTATCTATCCACTTCTTCTCCATCCAGATATGGGTTAATAAATAAGAATTGTATCATTAAATCATTATTATTTCTCCCTGTCCAAAGAAAAAAAAAATTTTTTAATCTAAAAATATTTTCTGGCTTTAAATAAACTAAAAAAAAGGTTGATAAACCATTAAAAACGAGTCAATCAATAAAAATCAGTCAATATGAAAGAGAATGATACATAGCAACTGGCCCTTCACTTGAAGACAGTAAGATTGTAGTTTTCAGTGGAGTATATAAAGGCGGGTTTGTTTTTATATCATTCTTGGGGGAAAAAGCTGACTGAATAGAACTCTCATATTCCATTTGAGATACGGGGTAAAATGTGGGGGATTTGATTCCATCGAAGGAGCCAGGCCTATTCTAGCAGTAAAGATCTGAATTGGTGGAAATAACGAATGGATCTGATCTGAACATTTTCCACTTAAATAGCGATTTGGTAACGATAGGCTAACGATGCATCTTCTTTGACAAATAAATTACAGAGTGGCATTTAAGCGCTCCCCACAAAACCCCGGAACAATTTTGAACTCTATCGAAGTTGGAAAATGAGAATTGAGGAGCTCCAGGCTAGATATGACAGAAATACTCTATTCTTGGTCTAATCTGGCACATACGGGGGTCAGCTGAATAGTACATATACTGACCAAGCTATAAATGTAAGTAGATACAATATTTGGTAGAATAGTTGATAGCTAGTCGGCGAGCTCTTGTAGTCTTGGTCAGCCTATGAATTTTCCCGTCGACCCACTTACAAAGTCAATCAGAAGGAGCTGCGGACTTTCTAAAGTGACAGAATGATCCGGTCTGCGTCTTTAACAATTGATCGTATTTACGTTTGGAACCCCGTTAAAAATTGTAAAAACATCAGACCTGGACCAACATCGGCTCACACAGAAGTTGACTCATTTTGTGCATAAATTAGGCTTATATTTGAATTCCCACATTTGCCTTCATTAACCACCCAGTGTCGCTATCTCAAATGCTCTTGGATCTTTGAAACATCATACGACTTTAATTGTTCTCTGCTAAGAAAATTGAGATATCACTCCAGAAAATGACCAAAAATATTTTGTCTCCTAAAAATAGATATTTAAAAATTGGGTAAAAATATTTATTAACCAAAAACTTCTGAGTTTAATAAATCTAACTTTTAGCTTCCATGATCCATCTACTTTCGAAAAATGGAAAAAAAAATTTTCATATTTCAATTTGTCTGTAAACATCTGATATGGGTTATTGTTTATGGCTTTGCACAAACTGATTACTTCCACCTTTCGTATAATTAATTACCCAAACATTCACATATTTTATGGAATAACATCTTGCAATAGCCTCGCGATGTTAAAATATACGACCGAAGTTCTGCCAACAAAAATATTAGTAGTAGAAATAACAAAGCGCTCATTTGCTTACTGCTGGAAAATTGCACGCGTTCGTTAAACAACGTAGATAAGTGACACTTTCGTCAAGTAAGCGCATAACGCGTTATTTCAAAACTCTAAATATTTTTTGGGACTTTGTTTCGCGAGGATCTCTGTAATTCGTTTCTTTTAAATTGAAGCAAAATACTAAGAAGCAATTATTTAAATTTGTAGAGCTTTGCTTCAGGGTTATTTCTTTCGTCCATTTTGTCTGCAATAGGCGTTCAAAGCACGGAGTCTGAAACGAGAGTGAAACAGCTCATCATGATTGGAGAACTCTCAAGGTCTGATTCGTGATGCTGAAACAATATATGATTAGTTATTGAGGTACTGTAAGGTACAAGCCAGATTTTTCCCCACTGATATTGTAGATTTAAGTAGGAAGAGAGATCAGCACCAAGGCTTGTATCATCAGCAATACCTGGATCATTTCATATCAAGCTAGGCGATAATGCCGCTAAGCATCAATAAGATTACAGTGAAAAAATAGTAAAACATTATCAAGAAGAGAGAACAATAAAAGGAGACTTAATATGACGAATGACAATCATTTGAATTTTTGAGGATCAAAGTTGATTTGAAAACTAGAGTAATTTCTACTGTAAAATAATGAGACCTAGCTACCAACCTAGTACTGCGCTCAAATTCGTAAAATCGTAAGCCACCATTCTGCCATTGGGTGGTACGCCACTAGCGTTTACTCCTGTGGCCCGCTGTTGGACCGCCGGCGTGTTCGTCTCGGTAATGTCACCACCGGCGGACTGCTAGAGGCGCCGGTGGATGCTACCAGAGGAATGTTGGTGTTGCCATAGCGGGCCGCCATCGGGCTAATACATATGGCTATAGGGATGATACGAAAGAGGAAAGCACCTCAGAACAATTACAGTGAAAATATTTATAGAAAACGTAGAGGGTAACTACGACACGTTAGTGGATTGCTGATACTGAAACCTTCCCCAAACGTGAAATTTGTTCACGTGTGGATGTGTAAGTCAATTTCTCTGTGCCAGGTGTATATATATATATATATATATATATATATATATATATATATATATATATATATATATATATATATCTGTGAAAGATTCTTTTCCACGCGCACTCTGCCAGGGAGAGCTGGATCAATAACATATTCACCTGTCGTGGCAGTGAAGGAACTGTGGATCTGCATTCCTGGTAAGGAAGTTATGCCTCGGCTCAACACTGCACCTAGTTGATCTGAAGGACACTGAGTACAAATTCTATTATATGTTCGCAAGCATTCTCTCATCTAAGTACTGACACTGCGTAATTTCGTTAATCGAAAGAGAACCGGTGTCTTTAGCGTGATTTGACTTCAAGCTGGTTGCATGGAAGTTGCGTACTTTAGATTCAATTTCTTTCAGTCCAAATACGATTAATACATCATTATCCTCAGAAATCTAGAAGTTATTCACATTTCACTGACACCGTACAATATATAATTCGAAGAGAAACATGAGCAAGAACTGTATGTACAACATTCCATGCAGTTGTGGCAAGGAAAAAAATTGATATCGAGGAAATATTCTCAGTTTATAAGATTAAACCGACGTTTGGAAATTTGGTCAGATTTCTGGAGGTTGGCGGGGTCGGGTCGAACATTAAATTTAAAATTTGACAATTCGCATGCACAATAAAACTGAATGTATATTTTGGGGGTAAACTGAGATATTATTTTGGAAGTTTAATAATGTTATCCTACTAAAGGGGAAGATTAAAGCAAAACTTTCGCAATTCATCTACTATGTTCCAGGCGAGGACATATTACACGAAGAGGAAACAGAGTCTCTTGCATTTTTCCAAACTAACGATTGGGAAACAGACTTTCTTTATATATCTTAGGAAGATATATTCCCGAAGGTAAAAGGCGCCATGTGCTTGTAAGCTGTTGCGAAAGGCAGATTTAGCCTCAGACGCCCATCCCCATGACCCAGGCTGAAAAAGCAACCGCTCGGTTTGGAATATTTACCAACCTCCCCAAGATGTGGCACAAGGACGAGTTTAATGTGGGGGAATCCAAGCTCGTAGGCTCGGCCAAAGTTTCCCCGTGTAAAACGGGATCGGAGAGCTGTTTCCTGTGACGAGACTCTACCCTTCGACATAGCCCCGTCTGGAGATCCTCTCTGCCCGGAGGCAGAGATTTTGACCAGCACAGCTGGAAAATATTCCAGTTTGGCTGATGTAGATAAACTGAATCACTAGCCACTTTCGTCACTAAGAAGTGACGTCAGTAAGTGGCCATCACGTGACACGTGACTAATCACCACGAAAGGGAGATAACAGGCTTCTGTATTGTGTAACCCCACAAATGCATAAAGGTAACGGTACAGAGAAGGAAAATAGAGCTTTTTAAATAACAGAAAGAGAGAACGTGATGAAGAGGTGGTTAGATTCTGGATATTGCTAAATGAATAGGGAGAGTAATGAGTCATGATAGGTATGTCTCCTTAGAGGCAACAAAAACCGATTTCCAGGGATACAAACGTCACGTCTTTTCCTTTTCATGTTGAAAAGCGTGTAAACAATAGAAGGTAGAAATAAAAAAAATCTAGCAAGTTCGTGATTGAAATCAACGAAGGCAGCGGTGTCGAGGCAGAAGATAAGCAACACCGCCATAAATAGTTCAGCATAAAATCGCATTCTTCCACGAGAAAGGCATTGTTGCTCTTCCAATCATGACTTATCTAAACAGAGTCTCTGCAATCGTTCTTCTCTATCCACCCCGTATCCTTATCAACCCTGTAGGAGGAAGCCAAAACATGCCATCATGACATTCAGTAATTCTTGCTACTTTGTGAACCCTATTTTATCTGTACAGTATTTTTTCCGACATACGTTTGCACATTTTTTCATGAACATTTCTTGCTTCTTTACTCAGTTTCCATAGACACTGAGGTTCCCTATGTGTATGAAATTCTCCAAGCCATTTTTCTTACTTGCCAATGAGGATGGCCTTATGATATAATTAGGTTCCATTGAAATCATGAAGCCCTGTATGTGTGAAATTCTCCATACCTTCTTTCTTCCTTGACAGTTAGGACACTATCCTAATTTATTTATTTTCTCTTGACTTCATGAAGCCCAGTGTGTGTGAAATTCTCCAAGCATTCTTTCTTACTTGCCAAATTGGACTCGCGTCTTCTTTAGTTTCTTATGAATTCATTAAGCCATGTCTTTATGGAATTGTACAAAACTTTTTCTTTCTTGCCAATTAGGGCGCTTTTCTGCTTTAGTTAACTCTATTGAATTCATGATGCCCTGTGTGTATAAAATTCTCCGAGCCTTCTTTCTTACCTATCAATAAAGAAGTTCGCTTTTCTACGCAGATTCCATTGTCTTCGACTTGCCTTGTGTTTATTTTCTCCTAGCCTTTTTCTTACTTGCCAATTAGAAACCTCGTGTTTTATTCAGTTTCTTTTGAGTCCATGGAGACTGTATGACTGCAGTTCTCCAAGTCATCTTTCTTACTTGCCTTGCCTTCGATGTGACCTGTGTGCATTAAATTCTCAAAGTCTTCGTTCCTCATTATATATATATATATATATATATATATATATATATATATATATATATATATATATATATATATATATGATATTATATCTTCCTACATATATAACTTAACATCAAATTCGCAGGGTACGTTTCACGCCATAAACAAAAATCAATTAAAATTTTCTGCATTTGCAATATTAAACAACATATATACCATACCTTGCATCTCTCTCTATGTCACTACCTTGCAAGGATCAGTTCCTCGTGTATAGCCAGTGTGACAGTGGATAAAGGACCGTTAGACGACCGTAGGTCAGGTATAAATAGTCTCAGTTGTCAAAGTGCCTATACGAACTTGGGATAAGTTTCAACACATATTCCCCTTGATAAATCTCGAGATCCTCGATTTTGTATACTATGTGAACTTGAGTGCAGGTCACTAGCAGGAACGAAGTGTCACAAACGTCACAAACTGAATGAGATTGTAAGATCCTCATATGTCGATATCGATGGGTGGTGTGCATTATATATATATATATATATATATATATATATATATATATATATATATATATATATATATATATATATATATATATATATACATCCAAGTATAGGATTGGTGTATACAGAATAAATTCCTATAACCAAAAATACTATTCTTAAAAGAGTGCTCAATACCGAATAGAGCAAACATAATTTATTCGAAAATTATAATATAAATATGTTATAAGATCACTACAACAACAGCCATTTTGTTTCAACATTTCTGATATGTTATAAAGTGATGGTGTTGAATGTAGACTGAAAGGTTTTACAAGGTTCAAATCGACCAAACAGACCTTAATACAGATTAAATTTAAAATTTAAAATTGGTAATTTTTTATTTTCTATTTTATAGTAAAATTTAATATTAATTAGTTAGAATGATTTCTATTTTAGTCTAATTAAAGCATTAATTATTATAGCAAAAATTTGTTTTTTCAATTCCCATATACTTGTCAACACCATCACTTGAAAAGA
>OZ038513.1:33318448-33365948 GCA_964036315.1 Acanthosepion esculentum
TACAAGTTTTAAAACTCGCTTCAGGGCATAGACATTGCATTTCAGATATTGATTAGAGTAAATATAAAGAATTGTGCTCATTACAAAAAAAACATCTAAGTCGTTTTTTATCAGTTCACTCCAAGTAAGACGTTAAAGCGACGACAGCTTAAAAGGTTACTAATGATGAAAAACAAGTTATTTTTTAAAATTAATTCACCTCAAGAAATGCGGTAGTGCCGCTAAGACGCAAGGTGTTACTGGAAGAGAAAGAGAATGAAAATACTTTAGAAGGAGCCGGAAACCCAATCCTAAACAGGAACGAAGTGATAGACCCCTACTTCTGTTCAAAAGTCCTGGGAGGAGTGTGAACCGGACTGTAGGCAAACCTATCTACTCCTATAAAATATTCAAAATGTTTGGTTTTGTCAAATTCACGAGTGTTCTGGAATTAGAAATTTTTAATTATAACTTATTCTTTGTCGGAATTTCATGAACCGGGTAACATTCATGAAAACGTTGCCACATTATGCGCGCCAAATACTGTCTCCTATTATTTATATTACGCAAAATATCTGGCACATTAAAAGTGAAAAATATTTCCATGAATACGTTCATTAGTTTTATAAAAATCGAAATAAATAAAAGTGTCCAATAATGCGAGACGTCGTGTGAATATATGTTGTCTTTCCTAAGACTGTGGAGACGACGTTTGAATATATTTCGTGGTTCCTCGGTTTATATTATCATTTTCCAGACAACGTGTCTTTGGCTTTATTTGCTCTCAGATATCTGACAAAGTTTTATTTATGTGTTAGATATATTTTATACAGAGGATTCAATATATTGGTCAACTAGCGTGAAATTGTCTATTTCTACGCGTATGAAGCGCATTTACACGGCTTCTTTTCTTCATATCTCTTATTTTTTATTATTTTCAGTCTCTCTATTCTCTTCTTCGTGGATGCGCGGTGGAAAATGAGAGATCCGGGTTCGAATTCTAATCGTGTTCAATTCAATTACGCATAAATATCCTTAATGAAAAGAAAAAAAGATGTATTCGATTCATTTCCCTCCAGCTATGCGTAAAGAAAAAGACATACTGGGATCTATAGGTTTGCTTGCCAACCTTTCTCCAAAACGGAAACTCTGAATTCAAAACAGCCAGGAGATGGTTGCGCTCTGACAACTATAGCTATTGTTTGTTTAGCGGCATATCAACACCTTATGGGTCATTTAATGTCCAAATTTAATTTTCTAGAGAGTATTAGTACTTTATTTAAAACAATGTATTGCTGGTAATTTTTGTTTTTCCTAAAACTATTGCAGGTATTATTACCATAATAATATATTTTTATACTTTCATAATATTTTGACCTCATTTTAAGGGTTACATATTTCCGCAGAGTTGGGATATTAACAAGTGTTAACACCAGGGGTCAGGTTGGACCTGGGAATAACACCAATAAAAAGGTGGTTCCACGCTACTCAATAGTTCCTGATCTCAAAAATTCCTTCCTGCCGGATGTAGTTTATCGTCAGGGCCCAGAAATCGGCTCTGACAAGAATAGCTCGCCCAAGACACACCATTGCAGTAAACGTTGTGCCCCTACGACCCTAAGGGATTGCGGGTCTGGTGATATGGAATGCTCTCTTGTATATTTACATTATTTACACGCGAACTATTATGCTCATCTTTGTTATTAACAGTGTTTCGACCGTTTTGCTCTTTGACTTTCATCAGATGTATGTCGATCCGTGTAACCGACAAAAAATTCGGAACTGAACCATTTATTTAATCTACAGGTGTAGGCTGTTCGCATTCCACTGTCCATAGACCCAAATTGGAAATACACTAGAGTATCCAGAAAAATTATCAACCCAAGAGCTTCTTCCAAAATTTGATCTAATTCTTAGAACCCTATATATAATATATATATATTATGTCATTCACAGACAGTAGTGTTTCGCTGTATCACAGCTCCTCAGTGCGACTAGATTTCCGAATGCCTCAAGCCAGGATTGAAACACAACTAATTTGGTGTCAGCCAGAGCTATCTTCACTCGGTAGAGTTACACAACTAAATCAAGCCTATTATTTTTACAAATGTAAACAAATGCCAATCAGCCAAAGTCCCCCATTCATTTTACTGAAGAGCTTTGCATTAGTGCAGGTGGCTGTAGTTTATAGAATTAGCTTATCACTCAACAGTTATATATATATATATATATATATATATATATATATATATATATATATATATATATATATATGAAGAAATATAGTTTAAAGGTGTGCTATATTTATGGGATAAAGTGCTCTATATCAGAGATAGAGCGTATGTAAATATAAATATAAAAGTGAACATTGAAGGCAACATTCAGAGGCGACAGGCTGACGATTGCGTCTAGCATGAAACAGCCTGTCGCCTCTGAGTATTGACTTCAATGTTCACTTATATATATATATATATATATGTTCACACACACACACACACACACACACACACACACACACACACACACACACATATATATATATATATATATATATATATATATAAATGTGAACATTGAAGTCAAGCATGACTTTGAAGTCCAGCATTGTTCACTTATATATATATATATATATATATATATATATATATATATATATATATATATATATATACATTGAATTCAACACTCAGAGGCGACAGGATGTTTCATGCTAGACGCAATCGTCAAATATATATGGGGGTGTATTTAGGCAGAAATTTCTCTTTCAGGCATGTCTGATTGAATAAATTACAGACATTATGTCTGCTGATTATTGACTAAATCCGTTCATACTTACAAATAACCTTCCATGTATTGATGTTAAAAGGATGAGAGAAATGTGCTCTAGCTGTTGGAATTTCTTTTATTTTCATTTCGCAAGTACTTAATCTGTAATCTAATTTTGTTGTTTTCATGGTCTCCTTTATATAATGTATTGAGTTTTCTTTGAATTTTTAATCTCTGTTTACATTCGGATTTGTTCGTAATTTCTTTTAGTCGATTTAGTATTTATTTAAGTTGTTCAGAGTTGGTGTCCTTTCGTAGTGCGTTGTGTATCTCTTGCTTCCGTTTGTTGAGTGTTATTCACATCAATCAATCTGCCTTTATACAAGGCCACGTTTAAAGAAAACGCAATGCATTATATAAAGGACACCATGAAAACAACAAAATTTGATTACAGGTTAAAAATCTTGAAATCGGCACCGAACAGAATGAACTATGAGTACTGCTGTAATGTTCTGAAATGCCTGTAAAGGAAAAGCTTTTTCACGATTTAATGCGCGCATGACCATGACATTATAACATAGAAAAAATTCCATAATGAACGCTCGGCACATTGTCAACACTTTTGCATTTAAAAACATAACGAAAAAATTACGGCAATGGATAACAAAGCACAACTTCGTATAAATACTTATACTAATGAAGAACATATTGTTTTGTACCACTTTCACCGCTGAAGATGAACTTGGGAGAAGATCGAAAGTACTTGGAAAATGAAAATAAAAGAAATTTAAACAGCTATAGCACAATTTCCCTCATCCTTTTAAACCACAATCACGCACAGCAGCCATTAAAATCAAGGACCTGTTTTCTGGATCATTGTCCTGATGAGACAAGTTAGCTTTGGTTAGTTTTCCTCGGCGTTTGGTTTTGATAGTGTTATAGGACCTTACCTATAACTACAGAATGAACTCTTCCTAACACTATGTACTCTACGCCTCTCAAGAGAGAGGGACGAATCGAGTCGAGCCGATAGTAGATCACTCCAAACCAGACTGACAGTCATACTAACACCTTCCACATCTTGTATTATTATTTCGTGTAATACATCTTCGTTATTTCTACTCTTGTGTTCGTGTTGTTCTTCCTTGGTCCTAACCTGGACCATAACACAATGAAAATGCATTGGAACGTGATTTTACTATGAGAATGCATTGGAAAGTGATTTTACTATGAAAATGCATTGGAAAGTGATTTTATTATGAAAATACATTAGAAAGTGATTTTACTATGAAAATACATTGGAAAGTGATTTTATTACGAAAATGAATGGGAAAGTGATTTTATTATGAAAATGCATTGGAAAGGGATTTTATTATGAAAATGCACTGGAAAGTAATTTTATTATGAAAATGCATTGGAAAGTGATTTTACTATGTGTTATGGATCCTTACCTATAACTACAGAATGAACTCTTCCTAACACTATGTATACTACGCCTCTCAAGAGAGAGGGACGAATCGAGTCGAGCCGATAGTAGATCACTCCAAACCAGACTGACAGTCATACTAACACCTTCCACATCTTGTATTATTATTCCGTGTAATATATCTTCGTTATTTCTACTCTTGTGTTCGTGTTGTTCTTCCTTGGTCCTAACCTGGACCATAACAGTTAACCTTTTGTAAGTGTCTCAGCAATTTGGCACATTGAGAATATGACCCCTTTGAAGTCAATAAACACAGTTCCTTCAACCTTCCATCAACCTTCCTGCAGATGAAATGGTCCTGTCCTACTCTGGAACAGATGTGTAGGAGTGTTTCCATAGCATGGATTGTTTCTTTGGCTCTGGCTCAGTGATGAACCCAACATTAAAGGAAACCAACTGAATCTACCTTAAACAATGTCAGTTTTTCCCATGATATGATCAGCCTGGTGCACGTTTGATCAGGTATCAGAAGACGTGGTACCCACCGATTTGAAACCTTCATCATGCCAAATTCATTGTGCGGAATATACTCAACTCACGGTGCAGGAGCATTTGTTTTAAAGTCAATCGCTAATCATCCATCACCATATTGGGAACACGATCAATTTTTTTATTGTTGGTGGCAGTTAAAGGACGTCCAAACCTTGAGTCATCTTCAGAATACGCTCTTCTTCGTTATTCAGCAATTCCCGCCATTTGCGCTGTTGTTAAAGCTGGAACGTCATCTCCTAATGTAGCTATCATGTCAGCATGATTGTATTTGGGGTTAAAATATTTGTCTGCATGTACTTGATGACATCTCGGATTCAGTCACTTTCCCACCGGCGGTAATTGTTTTGACAAAATTTTTATATCCAATCACAAAAATATTGGAAAGAAAAAGAATCTAGATGAAATCGACTAGATTATATATTAAAAACACATTAAAAAAATTAATTTTAAACGCGTAGCAGGAAAACTTTTTCCCCTTTTGTGATATATATATATATATATATATATATATATATATATATATATATATATATATGTGTGTGTGTGTGTGTGTGTGTGGCCTTACAATTGGATCTAGCATGAAACAGACTGTCGCCTCTAAGTGTTGACTTCTACGTTCACTTTTATATTTACACACGCTCTATCTCTGATATTGAGCAATTTATCCCATAAATATAGCACATTTTAAGACTATATTTCTTCATATATATATATATATATATATATATATATATATATATATATATATATGACTGATTGAATCCATTCATACTCACGAATAACCTTCCGTTTATTGATGTTAAAGGATGAGAGAAATGTACTTGAACCCCTGAAGATGATCTTGGAAGAAGATCGAAAGTACTTGGGGAGTGAAAATAAAAGAAATTTAAACAGCTAGAGAACATTTCTCTCGTCCTTTAACATCAACACACGAAAGGTTATTCGTGAGTATGAACAGATTTTGTTAAAAATTAGCAGACATAATGTCTGTAATTTATTCAATCAGTCATGTCTAAATGAGAATTTGCTGCCTAAATACACAAATGTTAATATATATATATATATATAGTCAAACCTAATGAGCCAGACAAACCTACCAAGGTTTCACTTAGGCAGATCGTTAGGATCAGCTCTACGTTTGTATCGAGCTCTTTAGTTAGTTGTTTACTCGTATCGGGGTTTTTTCTTTGGGCCTTGAACCTGTATCTGTGCGATTATTTTCGACAGACTTTCATGTTCCTGGCTCTTTCTTTTTTAAAACCTTTTTTTCCCTTCGAGATTGATTTGGCTATTGTTAAATCAAGAATTCGAAGGTTTGTCGACACGAGTATAGTCACCTATATATATATATATATATATATATATATATATATATATATATATATATATATATATATATATTAACGTGACTCTTCGTCAAAAGCGAATTGAGTTCTCTCAGTCACTGTGTGTTTATCTAAAAATAAATACGATAATATTCACCTTCATCCCTGCCGTGCGCCGGCGGCTTAATAATAGAATTTTCGACTGACGTCAAGTCAATTCAGTCGGGTTTCGATCCTAGCTAAAGGCAACCGGACGTCTAGCCACACTGAAGAGATGTGAAACAGCCAAACAGTCTGTCTGTGGATGACAATAATATATATATATATATATATATATATATATTATATATATATATATATATATATATATATATATATATGCATTAATTATGCTCATTGTATATGTTGTACCATCTGTGGAATTAAACTCATGGAGTGGTCGTCGTATAATACAAAAATTGAATTTAAGTCTTTGGGCCGCTAATCTCCAAGTGATTATTCCAATTGAATTCTTTAAGAGTCTGGTTTATTTTTCTGTAAGTGTGCGGGTAAGAATTTAAAATAACAAACAGAGACAGTATTAAATCGGATTAATCCTCTCCGTCGCATTACTAGGCAACAAGATGACCTCAGAGTGTATCGGAAAACATTACGAATTGATTCAAAAAGAAAGATGCCATTACAAGTTAACTTACGTCAAAGAAAACTTGTTTAGATTTTCAACCAAAGTACGACATGGGCAATGTCTTTTTTTTGTTTTTTTTTTAATTTCTTTTTTATTTTTAAACTTGGAAAAAAAATGTGTCGATAAAGATTTGGGAGAAAATAATACAATAAGGAAGAGATAGTAAAATTCAATTTATCTACCTACGTTCATACATATGAATGGAAAATGCTTCCTTCTCTCTCGAAACGAAAAACATTTCAAGATTTTCTCCTTGATTGGCATTTCAATGAGGAAGAATTTTGTCAACAACGTGTATACGCAGATAACATGTATCCACGAAATATAGAACGATATTTTTAGCTTTATTAAATACTGTTTTATTTTAATGCTATGTCTTTTCGGGGTGCAGGCGTCCATGGCTCTCCACAGTTTTCTGTTAGTTTTAAGATCGATTAATTGTAGTTTGTCAAATGTAGGAAAGTGGTTGCCCGTTGCCTTCTGTCCGATTTTGAATACAATTTTATCCTGACTAAGGCATGACCCAGGCTGCCCTAGTATTTAACCATTGATGTTTAAGTTTAATCATTTTTTGTAATGTCATTAGTGCAAAGGGAATAAAATATCCACAGCCGGAATTTGATCTTGCGCTGATAACCGGAATTTGATCATTAGCGCTGATAACCGTTATGCAACACAGATAGTTTTATCAATATTTATAATTAAAAATCAAGTTAAGTATTTTGGCTAATCTATACGATATTAAAGGCTTGCAAAGTATGCGGATGTATATATATTCTTTATATATATATATATATATATATATATATATATATATATATATATATATATATATATATGTGTGTGTGTGTGTGTGTGTGTGTATTTATATGTATATATAGAATTATTTATTTGAAATAAATATGTTAGAAAAATCACTACAAAAATAGCCATTTTGTTTCAAAACTTCTGGTAAATTATCAAGTGATGGTTTAGAATTCACCATCACTTGAAAAGTCACCAGAAGTGTTGAAACAAAATGGCTATTTTTGTAGTGATTTTATAACAAGTTTATATTATAACTTTCGAATAAATAATTATATTTGCTCTACTCTGTATTGAGCACTCTTTTAAGAATAGTATTTGTTGGTTTTGGAATTTATTTCGTATACACCAATTCTATACTTGGTTATATATATATATATATATATATATATATATATATATATATATATATATATATATATATATATGACAATTGGAAAAATCTTAGATTTTGCCGACGCGTTTCGTCTTCAGACTATTATACGACTAAGATTTTTCCAATTATCATTTTATACCAATATGTCTTGTCCACAGAATTGATCTGGGAATTTAACTATATATATATATATATATATATATATATATATATATATATATATATATATATATATATATATTTCTCGTTATCTATCTGGTGGACTCTCCCGTTGTATTCGTCGTATGAGCAGCTCAGTTCCTAGGGACCGACAGCCAGAGACTAGCACATATGATTTGATTATAATGGTGAAGGTTTGTACAGAACCAACAACACTTTTTAAAGGGCCGAATGCAGAAACTCTACGTTCCACATGGTCCCCAAACGACGATCTGCATGTGTTGAATTCAGAGTTGTCCTCCTCCTTCACCAGCTGCCATCCAGGGCTATAGAACCAAGTCTGTCCTGCTATTTGCACATAGCTGAAGGGAGAAGTAGAAGATTAATACCTTTCCCAAGGGTATTAGCACGTAAGTGAATGTAATGGATCGACTGGAAATCGAACTCAGATCTCCGATTCATCAATCCGTGCCGCTATCCACTACCATATATATACCCAGACCGTTACGATACGACGTAAGCGTCATACCAACGGGCCTCGGTGACGAAGAGGTATCTAACTAGACTCGATATAGCGTCGCTCTGCACAAATTCCGTGGTGTAACTTATCCGAGTTTCTCTAACCCAGCGGTCTGTGGCCAAACGAGCCACATCTTCTATCCCCAAGCCGCTCTATCCAAAGCATTAGAAGCCGGTTCAAGGAAGGATATACAAGTGAAAGAAATTATTTGGTAGATTTGAAATAATCATAATTAAGTAATTCATTGAGTCTAAAAGAATCCTCAAAAGAATTCAGAAAAATATATGTATATATATGTGTGTATGAGTGTGTATATATATATGTGTGTGTGTGTCTCTCTCTCTCTCTCTCTCTCTCTCTCTCTCTCTCTATATATATATATATATATATATATATCGTAAATGGATTGATTAAATGATGCTCTGTGTTTATTCAGTCAATTTATTTATTTACATCTCCCGGCAGTAATCGAACCAGCGTTACCTACGAGAAATCGTCATTATGAGTATCCATTTTAAAAAATAACGTTTAGACAAATAAATTAAATACATGTTGGAATTAAATCCATCCCTTAAAAATTGGATTTGTTTAAGTTAGGATAAGAAATCAGAGCAGATATGTATATTTCGAGAATCGGGAAAAATTGTTTGTTCAAATGCACTATTCTAGTTTTGGCTCGATTTGTAGGTTCTACGTGGCCAAGTTGGTCTAAAGCACGCCAGGTCTAATGACTGTTTCCCGTCAGGGGATGCAGGTTCGAATCCTGCTGTGGTCGCATATTTTTCTAACAAGATTTCTCGAATATTCTGGTCGGTAGATGTAAATAAATAAATATACTGTTTAACACTTTCACTGCTACTCATATGCCCAGTGCAATTAGATACGAAACTACCATGACGTAGAGAAAAATCGAGGCTGTTAATAATTTGCATGATAGAACAGTTAGAATTTTCCGATAGATGGCGCAACGGGACACTCATACCAGCGATATGCAAAAAACGTAGGTTTCCGTACTTAGCCAGCTGGGAGCAAGATAAGAAAAACGAAGATCTCCGTAGTTAGCAGCGGAAGTGTTAACAAATATGTAAAACAGAGGGTCTACTCAAGTATGGGTATCCATTTAATTATTTTCCTCAGCGGTAACACGATAGAGTGATTCATGTGCAAGGCATTCTTCTTGCGTTGTATATAAAACTCCTACTATCCGTGAGGAAAAAAGATGTATATTCATGAATATATGCTTGATAGCTCTGTTATATTACATTGAGCACTATCTTTGTTATGGGTCCTTACCTTATAACTACAGAATGAACACTTCCTAACACCATGTATACTACGCCTCTCAAGAGAGAGGTCCGAATTGAGTCGAGCCGATAGTAGTTCACTCCAAACCAGACTGACAGTCATACTAACACCTTCCACATATTGTATTAATATTCCGTGTAATATATCTTCGTTATTTCTACTCTTGTGTTCGTGTTGTTCTTCCTTGGTCCTAACCTGGACCGTAACAATCTTATTGACACCATTGTCAATAATATTAACTTTGAACATGGACATAATATCTTGACCGTGTTTTGAAACAAAAAAAAATGAATCATTTTATAAAACATACATATAACAAACTATTTCTAATTCTAACAGTTGAAATATAATCATTGAAAATGGCTAAATGTATAGCCGAAAGCGCTCGGATAAAAAGAATATTCGGACAGTTTTTATATAATTTATCATCTGAAAAGAAAAACTTTATTAGATCGCACGAGAAATTATATAAAAAAAATAAATAAAAGCACCTCGTCAGTCGATTTTAATGAAATGTCCTTGAAAGAAGGATTGCCGTCTAAATACAGAAATTTTAAATATATATATATATATATATATATATATATATATATATATATATATTGATAATATTAGTAATCAATATATATATATATATATATTGTGTGTATTTAGGCAGCATTTTTTCATTCATACATGTTTCATTAAATAATATAGACAAGTGTTGTCTATTTTATGTAAATTATTTTCATATCGTCTGATAAACTTAATAACATTATCATGTTAATATATTAATATATATTATCATGTTAATATATTGTACTCTAATTATCAACTTTGATAATGACTTATGTAAGCCAAAAGCTTAGATTGGATTAAAAAATATGTATCAATATTGTGATTTTCTTTCTTCCTTTAATGATAATGTTATTAAGCTTATCAGACGATATGAAAAGAATTTACATAAAATAAATTGCCAACACTTGTCTATATTATTTAATGAAACTTGTATGAATATATATATATATATATATATATATATATATATAGTTGTATATTTAGGAAGCAATCCTTCGTTTATGGATGTTTCATTACAAACGACAGACAAGGTACTACGATTAAGCTTTTAATTTATTTTTTCTTGTGTACGAACAAGAGCTTTCTTTACAGGACAAAGGGTGAGGTAGAACTGTCCGAATAAAAAAATCAAATTAATTATCTACTATAAAAATTTTAAGAGAGCTAACCTTATCCTCAAAAATAACAACACACCAGCTAAGTCCAAATAAAAACAACGAACATTATCTATGAGTTCAAATGCCCCTTAAGGAACTGTGTTCCTGATCCAACCGGACTCATGAATAATTACATCGTTTACACAACTACATGCTTATCCAGACGTCTTACGTTTCACCTATCTGACCACAGCTCCATTAGAATGCTTTTATACACGCACACAAATTTACCAGACTCCATTGGAAACATACTAGTAGAAAACACAAATATATTAACTGTATCCACCTTCAAAAAAGATAAAAAATAATGGAGGCTTTAATAATAAAAAAGAAGAGGCCAACTCTTAACAATATTAACTACGAACAAAGCCACAATGTGCTCACCGTATTCAGAAATTAAAAACATCCCTACTACACCCTAAGACATACGCATAATGCACACACTCAATTAAGCTGAAAAATCGAATCATCGTTGATAATGGCTAAAGGTATAGCCGAAAGCGCTCGGAAACATAAATCATCTGGACAGTTCTTACACACCCTTTGTCCTGTAAAGAAAGCTCTTGTTCGAACACGAGAAAAAATTATGAATATATGCTTGATAGCTCTGTTATATTACATCGAGGACTATCTTACTGACACCATTGTCAATATATATATATATATATATATATATATATATATATATATTGATAATATTAGTAAGAGGATAAAATCCAGGTAGAACTCAATGTCCAGGACATAGTAAGAATATAATATGTGTTTTTGTGCATATAAATAATAGGTCTTTAATAGATTAAATATTTTGATACGTTTATATTAAATTTGTAACCTGTAGGTGATATTACTTGCTTTGTCTAATTATTCTGGATTAAACATCATTTCTCTTATAAATGCCCTCGCTTTTAGTTTTCGGATATATCCGCCGATTCGATTTTTTCTTTTTTCCTCTCTCGTCTTCTCTTTTCTTGTATACATAAGGTTAGTAATGCAAAGCAGACGGAAAATTTTTACATATACATATACATCGTCAATATGATTTGGCTGGATTTTAAGTTTAGATCATATCGTTTTTTATTCTGCATAATGTCACCGGTGTCTGTTTTTTTAATTTTACTTTTAGGTCAGCGAATCAGAAAATAATTCATAATTATCTGTATCTCACTGATTTAACCCGTTATTTAAGTCCTCTCTTGAAAACGTCTCTCTGTTAAGTTTTACTACCCACCTTCACCTTTAGGACTTCCTGTTCTTCTTTCTTCTGTTACCCCTCTCTAGATCTTTGATACATTTCCCTCTCACACTTGTTTCCCACCCCGACCCATACACTCTCACTAATTTCTTTTTTATATATATAGCTGGAGCTATATTTTCCGATTTCTTTTTGAATTTGTAGATCTGATGGTTTGGATCGTGATTACGGTTTCAATGTAATAAATTATAACCATGGAATATTAGTGTTTGACCCTCATATATATATATATATATATATATATATATATATATATATGAAGAAATATAGTCTTAATGTGTGCTATATTTATGGGATAAAGTGCTCAATATCAGAGATAGAGCGTGTATAAATATAAAAGTGAACATAGAAGTCAACACTTAGAGGCGACAGTCTGTTTCATGCTATATGCAATCATCGTGGCCCGATGATTGCATCTAGCATGAAACAGATTGTCGCCTCTAAGGGTTGACTTCTATGTTCACTTTTTATTTATATATATATATATATATATATATATATATATATATATATATATATATATATATATATAAAAATAAAAAAAACTCTAAACGCTAATCACGTGGAGCCGGATGTTTATAAAAATACGTTCGATTGATAAATAAATAAACACACACATATGTAATTCTTTGAGTCTGAAAGAAACCTCAACATTATTTGGGACTCATCGGCAGTGCGCATCCACTACCGAGAATTGAAACCCTAGCAGTTAGGTTGCAAATCAGACTCAATATAGCGTTGCTCGCTAAAATATTCCGTGGTGGAACTCAACTGAAGTTCTCTGTAACCATAGAACTGTTACTGTGATTTGCTAACTTTTCGTCACCGAGGCCCGTTGGTATGGTGTTTGCTTGACAACCTTACTGTCAGGGTTTCAATTCTCGGTATTGGATGCGCACTGCTGGTGAGTCCCAAATATAGGACGAAACGGCCGTCCAGTGCTTTCTGCATTCTGCTGAGGTTTCTTTCAGGCTCAATGAATTACTTAATTATTATTATCAAATCCTCCTTACAATTTCTATCGTATATATATTATTAAAACATTTTTCTATCAAACGTTTTATTAATTTTTTCAAATTTCCAAATTCGATGACTTGTTATACGTTAAATTTGCGTAAGTAGATAACTATATTTATTTTATTCTATTTTTTCCGAGTTACTACATTCGTTTTCAAGGATTGTATTTCTGTGTATATTCCCGCAACTCTTTTGTTCAAGTCAAGCTTAATTAAACAAAAATAGTTCCGTAAAATATATGCGTTTCAGTCGTTATATATCCCTCCTATCCTCATAATCCTCAGCTATTAAATAATTCTCTATCTTAAATGCCTCCTGGACCTTCTATTGAGTGAACGCTAGTAAAAATAACGCGTTTATTGATAGAATATTTTATATAATTAACCAATTATCGACTTCACTTATTTATGTGCCATGCGTGATACAAGCTTGGGCGATCATGTGTCTTTCGATACATGACTGACGAAGACGATTTTTTTCCCGACGTAGGTTGGTCTTTCTACCTTAGACCAGTTGCCATCCAAGGCTGTAGAAGCCGGGCTGGCCTGCTATTTACCCATAACTGAAGGGGAGAAGAAGAGGATTCATACCTTTCCCAATGGTATTAGCACGATATCCTCAATCCGAGCCGCTATCCATTACTCCACCGTGCTTTTAGCATAAAGCTGTATTGAATGTGTACTATTTTCGTAATTCCTTGAGATAAATTTGCTAAAAGACCATACAGAATATTTCCCATGGGCATTAGCTAGTGACGTTGGATGAAAATGACAGTCACAAGATATTATGGGATTGATCAGTCTAGACAGATCATATCTTGAAACTTGAACTTGAGCCGAACTTATTGTTCAAGATGAGGAGAATAACAAGTGTCTAATTATTGACTTCCATATGATACAAGAGAATGAAATATAACGAAGTTGAAAATATTGAAGACTACCAAGAGCTGGCGAGGTAGCTGATGAAACTATGGATTATGCAGAATTAATTCCTGTAGTGATGGGTGCGCTTGGAACGCCACCTAGACAACTGAAAAAAGCTTATTGGAGATAATTCGAATTGCGACCAAGATATATTTAAAAAAAAATAAACCGCTATCATTTACTACACGAGGAACTTCCGATAAATTCTTTGTGTTTTGTTGAGTCTTGTTTATACTCCAAGAGTAGAATTTCTATTGACTACGTCAATGTGCGACATTAGCATATTTTATTATCATTTTTATAGAGATCTCAGGTCACAAATGGCATCATGACAATTACCACTGAGAATTTTTGGAAAGTAACAGGAAAAAAGGAAGCAAAAAACAACCTAAGATCACACATATTTTGCACAGATAAAGTCCTTCATAAAGTTCTTCAAAGTACCTTATGTACTAGTGAGACAACCAAAATGAGCTGACTCATTTTATAGTCCACCAAGAAAAGAGTTAACCAATCAGAACGCACTGAATATTCAATCAGACGCGTATAAAGGCAGCCATTTTGTTTTTTCTCCAAATATTCACTGCCAACCTCTGATATCGAAGACTGAACAGCTGCTGCTAGTAGTATTGGCGTTGTTTCATTGAACAAATTATTTACTGTGCTGGATTCTACATTCCCAGACTACGGTGAACATGGTCAACAAATGTTTCCATCGGAATATTTTCCAATCAAACCGGGGGCTCCAACTACAGCTGGAATAATTGATGTCTTCATGTGACTCATCTTTTAGGTTTCCACTTTAAGGTCGTTGTGTTTTGATAGATTTTTAATACATTACAAACTGCAGCAACTATCAGGTCAATAAGATATCACATACACATACACATATTATTATTATTATTATTATTATTTATGATGCTACTACTAATAATAATATTAGCAATAATAAAGAAAAGATCTTTCTTATTCGAATATCATAGATCGTCCATGTGTTTGTCTTTCTGCATCATAGTTACGTAGCTAATACGAAAATGTTTTTATTAAGCACAATTTCTTTTTAAATAGGTCTTATTTTATATGCTAAGTATCCTACCGATGCGTTTTATTGCCTAGATAACATTATAATCAATTATATATATATATATATATATATATATATATATATATATATATATATATATATATATATTGTGATATTATATATAATATACATAATCTGAAGTTTTATATTTAATATAATGTTATATGAGCATTTTATTGGTTATATAATGTTACTAATTTAAAAGGAATACGATGTCACGGGACATATATTTATCATAATCCAATCGTTCCTAACAAGTCGTGCTGAACAAGCATGGTTCCAGAATGGTTCGTGTTAATGCAGATGTGGCCATGGGCTTTATATTTGGGCCTAAGATCGTTTTGATCTTCAGCAATGATCACCCAGATGTCATCACTTTCCGAATTTGTATTTATGCAGATGAAAGGACCATTTACTCCTGTCTCCGATAGAGCCGAAATGGTAAACGTGGCAACAGTTCTTTTAAGGGACCTCTAATCCGTGGCTAAGTGGTGCAAGAAATGTCTTATAGCTTTTAATGGTTCCAAAATGAACCTGCTTTTATATAATGGCCACAGAGGAACTTGTCTGCCTCAAATCTGCATCGCGAATTCCAAACTCCAGGAGAAAAAGATTCTACGCCTTCTTTAGCTCGCATTTGCCACTAGGATGAAGTGAAGTCACGATATGGAGTCAGTTGTTACGTCCACTGCTATGAAAGTTGCTGCATTCTGTCGTGCCAAAATTTATTCACTCGTCAGAATCCACCTTGCATCTGGTATTGTGCTCCTGCTGTACATCTCAAGATTCTTGACAAAATCCAAATAAGGGTCTGTAATGTAAGCCACGTTTGAATAATGGATGACTTTTCGGATTTTGGAATCGGATATTCGAGTTCGAATTCCAGTCGAATCCATTCAGTTACATTCAGTTACGTGCTAATACCGTTGGGAAAGATATGAATCCTCTTCTTCTCCCCGACAACTATTGGTAAATAGCAAGACAGCCCGGGTTCTTTTGACCTGATGGCAACTGGTCTACCGCAGAAAGAAATATGCAACCTAATGCGAGAAAAAAAAATCTGCCTCGTCGGTTATGTATCGAAAGATTCATGATCGCCTAAGCGTGTATCACGCATGGCACATAACTGACTGAATGTAACCGACCTGGACCAGGCATTTCGATTTCAGTCACTTTCTCACCGACGTGACATGGATTCCTTCACTCTTTTCTATAAATATTTTTATGGCAACTCTTCCGATGATCTGTTTTCCCTGGCGCTCCGACTACATGAATTTAAGCCTGCAACTAGATTGGCAGTTAGGTCTCCCCGTTTTATTGTTGAAATTTCGAGATGCAACCGCCATTTCTACTCTAACGATTTCCTTTCTCGCACTTCTCACATGTGGAAATCCCTTTCGATTTCTTGCTCCCTGTCTCCCTTTTTTGCCCTTTCCTCAATCCTCATCACTAAATTCTTCACATTAAATTTCACTCCTTGTAATCCCTTGCGTTCTAGTGGCATTATCGCCTTTCTTGGTGGGGTGAAACGATTCAAAAATACATACCAACCATATCTTAAGAACTATATCGTTACTCAAGTTTCATTTTTATAAAAACAGTTATTTAAACATAACGCAAAACTCACCTATTCGTAAAAACATTTAAAAATTTTTCATAAGGCTTCATAATATTATTTTGTTTTTATTGTTTACAGTTTAATTAAATATAGCGTCGCAAATAAAATCCGATCAAATATTCATAATGAAAATGGTTGCTTCGAAGAACTGTCTGGTGCCAAGGTTTGTGCTGCTACTGATTCTGATGGTTCAAATTCGTAGTTCGTATTCATTGAACACAGTCGAAAGTGAATAGTAAGTTATACCGCCAAATGTAGTCAGTTGTGTTACTCTGGCTATTAACTTACTCTTGTTTGGAAGTAACTACGTCTTCAATGAAGCTAGAGTATCCGCATACTCGGATAGGGTGACGCCGAGCTGGTGGAAGAGACGTATTAGCGGATGTTTTAACAAGACAATTTGCTCTCCATCAGACGTTGGTGTTAATCTTATGAACATTGTCACACACACACACACACACACACACACACACACATACACACTCACACACAGATATATATATATATATCTATATATCTATAATAAATTAACTGATTTAAAATATGTTTTTTTCGCTACACATTAATAACCATGTTTCAAAAATGGAAGCTAAAAACTTTAAATTTAATTATATAATTAAATCAAAAGCATTAGTTCCGTTTCATCTTCAAGCGAATATTGAAATAACTTATTTTTAAATTTACTGAGTTTTAAACGCACATATAAATTCACAATATCCAAGGATACAGAGAAATCCAATCATTCAAACAGGGGCGGTAGCGTGTTCATTTTTATTAACTATTTTAAATCAGTTAATTTATAATATATATGCTCTGTAAATTTACACTGAGCACTGTTTTGGAAAAATAAAAATAAAAAATAGCAATAAAAACACCGGATTATATATCTTATTGTTCTTTCTTTCTTCACACACACACACACACACACACACACATATATATATATATATATATATATATATATATATATATATATATATATATATAAAGTTTTTTTCATTAAGACGGATTATAAGGGTGTTTCATTAAGACAGATTATATATGAGGCTGTTTCATTAAGACGGATCAAAGTCTACAGTAAATAAATCAGTGTTATAAATATATAAATAATTCGTAAAAAGATTAGAAAGAAGTAAATGTATATTTTTTAAGGTTTCATTGAAATTTTATTTAAGTTTATTTAAGTTTCCATATGTCCTCCATCATTAGCAATACAAAGGGTAATACGATTTTGCAGTTCACGGAAAATATTTGCCAAGTGATTTACAGTAATGCCTGAAATCACATTAGTTATTTTAGCTTTACTTAAAACTAGGCACATTAAACGTTATAACATTTTTTACAGATTATTTCTATCGCAAATACAAATAAAGTTATAAATTTTTTAAAATGCACAGGAACTTTATGGGCACCCTATATATATATATATATATATATATATATATATATATATATATATTCATACATGTTTCATTAAATAATATAGATAAGTGTTGTCTATATATTTTTTGTAAGTTCTTTTCATATCGTCTGATAAGCTTATGATATTATTAGACGATATGAAAAGAACTTACAAAAAATATATAGACAACACTTATCTATATTATTTACTGAAACATGCATGAATGAAAAAATGCTGCCTAAATACACACAATATATATATATATACATAATTCATCGAGTCTGAAATATATGAATACAGAATGCACTGGACGGCCGTTTCGTCCTCTATTTGGGACTCATCAACATTAAGTATCCACTACCGAGAATTGAAACCCTGACGGTTAGGTTGTCAAACAAACCTCATACCAACTGTTCCAACGGGCCTCGGTCATGAAAAGGTAGCAAATCAGACTTAATATAGCGCTGCTCGCTCACATATTACGTGGTGTAACTCTACTAAGATTCTCTCTAACCATAGGACTGTGTCTCCTGGAGCCACGACTATTATCACCAAGCCGCTCACTCCATAGCATTAGTAGCCGGTTCAAGCAATGATATACACATGATAGAAATTATTAGGAGGATTTGATAATTATATTTAAGTAATTCATCGAGTAATTCAGACTCGATGAATTACTTAAATATAAATATCAAATCCTCCTAATAATTTCTATCATATATATATATATAAACTATACTCGTGTCGAAAAACCTTCGAATTCTTGATTTAACAATAGCCAAATCAATCACGAAGGGAAAAAAAGGTTTTAAAAAAGAAAGAGACAGGGACATGGAAGTCTGTTGAAAATAATCGCACAGATACAGGTTCAAGGCCCAAAGAAAAAACCCCGATACGAGTAAAGAACCAACTAAAGAGCTCAATACAAACGTAGAGCAAACCTAGTCAAACCTAATTAGCCAGACAAACCTACCCAGGTTTCACTTAGGCAGATCGTCAGGGAAAGCTCTAGGTTTGACTAGGTCTGCTCTACTCTTGTATTGAGCACTTTTTTAGTTAGTTGTTTACTCGTGTCGAGGTTTTTTCTTTGGGTTTGAATCTGTAAGCTGTAAGATTACTTTCGACAGACGTTCATGTTCCTGGCTCTTTCTTTTTAAAAAAATCTTTTTTTCCTTTGATATTGATTTGATTATTGGCAAATCAAGAAACCGAAGGCTTTTCGAGACGAGTATAGTTACCTGTGAAAGTGTGAGAAAAGACTGAGTATGGGGGGTATTGCGGGAAAAAAAAATTTAAAAGGTATTCAAGAAGACAGAAAATAGCGATTGATGTTGCATTTAAATTTTTGCAGATTTTACTTATCAGGGAAGCAAATAAACAGAAGGGAGCTCCACCGGCGTTAAGTACATTGGGGGTCGCTATTTTACGTATCTCATACCTAAGCGTTTCGGACCTGGAAGAAGCTTATATGACGTTTTGTTACAACTTGAGCGTAGACGTGGTGAACAAGTCATGCAGTTCAGTTAAGAGAGGTATGCCGAAAGAAACAGTGTCGACATTGTGAGTTTGTAAATATACATAACATAACTGCCCATAAACCAGTTGTTTCCAACTGATTTGGGGTCTTGCCCCACTTTAGTATTTCTAAAATTCTGGTGCACATCATACGCATGCCCCACCAAAATATTACCATACCCCAACGGTAGAGCATGCGCCCCACGTTGCGAATCACTGCAATAAACATAATAAATCTATAAACGTTCCTTTACTAGAGCCTAAAACGCATTTTTTAGTGATGAAATTAATGGGTAAATATATATGTGTCACCTTGTAGAGGTTGGTTGGTCTGTTGATTTTGTTTCGCGGTATCTAGGTTATTTATTTCCTCAAGGACACACGGCACAGTGGATAAAGGCCTTGGTTAGATCCAATGACAGGACCGAAAGAGTGTGAGGTCAATACCCGGTTAAGGTAGTGGAGAAGTTTCAGAGTGAAATTAACAGGAGATAACTGACATCCATTAGACATGGCATGTGGAACTAGAACAGTCTACTCCATTGAGCGAAATAAAGGGTACAGTTCGACATTGCAACCACCTGAAGAAGGCCGGAGCGTACAACGGCCGAAACGTTGTGATAAATATGGCAACAAAGATGAGGAAAATAGTCCGAATAATGTAAATAATGTACATAATGCCTCATCATATAGACAGAGGTTATTTAATGTTGCAATGGAAATATTTTGAACACAATTTTATGGCTTCAACTACAGATGAAATATAGTGTTTCTCATTTTACTATAATTGCGTGTTGTTGGCAATTTTTTACTATAAATATGGATTTTTCGTAGGTTAGATTTGTTTAGCAGCATGTCAACCTCTATGGATTATTAAATACCGAAATCTAAATATTTTGAATGTAATTTTATGCTTTCAACTCCAGATACTTCATAATTTCAGGTTAATGGTATGTTCTTTTTTTATAAATATATATTTTGTAAATCATAAAATCTATTGCTTTTCTCATTTTAAAAAAAAAATGTAGTGTAGGTGTTCGTTTGAGAGTCCATTATATGTCCATAGCTAAGACCCTAATAGTTCCTACCACACTGGTTCAGGGTAAACCTGGGAACAACAGCAATTAAGAACTAGTTCTACGCTCCTCAAAACCTCCAATTTTCGGATCAGAGGTCTTGCTGCAGGGTGTTGTTTATCGTCATACCCAGGGCGACCTAGAAAAGACGCGAGGTGAAAGTTTACTGCATGCAAATGGTTGTAATCCAAATTTAGTATCCAAGCGTAACGGACTGAAGATGAAATTTTAGAGTGACAGAACTAATTTCAACTCATAACTTACTTCAACTCATAACTTATTTCAACTCGGAATTAATTTCAACTCTGAACTTAATTCAACTCGGAATTAATTTCAACTCTGAATTAATTCAACAAGGAACTTAATTTCAACTCATAGCTTATTTCAACTTGGAATTAATTTCAACTCGGAACTTAATTTCAAATCATAACTTATTTCAACTCGGAATTAATTTCAAATCGGAATTGATTTCAACTCGGAATTAATTTCAACTAGGAACCAATTTCAACTTTGAACCAAGTTCACCTCGGAATTAATTTCAACTCGCAACCAATTTCAACTCAGAACTAACTTCAACTGGACTTTAAAACCATAGCCCTAACACTAACGAGGTAGAAATTAATTCCGAGGTTAAATTAGTTCTGAGGTGAAACTAGTTTCGAGTTGAAATTAGTTCCGAGTTGAAATTAATTTCGAGTTCAAATTAATTCTGCACTCCAAATTTTTAGAGTATGGCATTTTGGAATTATTTGATCTGGCGAATAATGTTACCTTTTTGACAACTGAAAAATTATTTTATTCGGAAGCTAATGTATTTATTAAAGTTTTCGTCCGAAATAGAGATATTTTCGTAATATTTAGTGACGCTGTAGGACATGAAAGTTTGAAAAGTAGTTATATGTGTCTTCTGTCGGTTGAAAGTTCTTAACATAACTTCGTCATCGGGTGAAAAAAACAAAAAAACAAAAAAAATAACGAAAAAACGTTGACCATACAACTTCACTTTCAATTTCGGTTACAAGCAATAAAATGTCAGTTTATTTTTTGAATGGAAAACGAAATTTGGTTCACTGATTAAGCCTTTCCTTGTTATTTAAAGGCAGAAAATATTGTTTGATTGTAAGAATTTATATATATATATATATATATATATATATATATATGAAGAAATATAGTCTTAAGGTGTGCTATATTTATGGGATAAAGTGCTCAATATCAGAGATAGAGTGTGTGTAAATATAAAAGTGAACATTTAAGTCAATACTTAGAAGCGATAGGCTGTTTATGCTAGACGCAATCGTCAGGCCTGACAATTGCGTCTAGCCTGAAACAGTCTGTTGACTTCAATGTTCACTTTTATACGCACACACACACACACACACACACACACACACACACACACACACACACACACACACACACAGACACACACACACACATATATATATATATATATATATATATATATATATAAATATATATATATATAAAGGCGGCCATTTTGTTTTCTTTTCTTGTCGGAATATCCACTGCTAACTTGTCAGATGAAAAGACCTGCAGAACTACGTTTTCCTATTCTCTCCGAATATCCACTGCCAACCTCTGATATGGAAGACCTTAAGAATTCTTGAATAGCTGCTACTAGACATTGGTGCTGTTATATTGAACAAAGTACTTCATTCGTCGGATTGGTACATTCAAACTACATTAACATGTATTACAATTTTCGCGTTCCGCTGATATGAAGTGGGAAGGTTATATCAATTGCTAGGTCTGCTGTTAGGAAAGTTGGTGCACCGTGTCCTGCTAGACAATTTTTTTCGCCGAAATCTCTGATACATTTACATAAGTCTACTATTCCTTCATGCTTTGACTACTGCTGCCACATCTGGTCTTTTGCTCCTGTTATATATTTAGAAATTCCTGATAAAAGCCAAAGAAGAATCAGCAATATTATTGTTCCTGACCTGGCATCTCTGCTTCAGTCACTTTCCCACCGCTGTAACGTAGCTTTCCTGTGTCTTTTCTGTAAATACTTTCATGGCAATTGTTCTGACGACCTTTCCTGTGTAGAACAGAGACTTAATGAATTTAAACGCAATACAGGATTGATGGCAAAGTCACGCCTTTTTTACGCTTGAAATGACTAAATGTAACCATAAGTTCTTTGATAACAGTTTCTGCTCTCGCACTTCTCTTTCATGAAATGTAAATAGTAATTCCTTCATTTTAGAATTATTAAAAACCATTTCTTAAGACTTATATGACAATATTCCCAAGATGGTGAATACGTGTTCGACCCAGCTGCAAGTCGACCTCCATTTTTTAGGCTCATGAAAATCATTTATTTCTTCTGTTTTCAATTTCGAAGCTGTTATTCATTCAGGAAAAAATATAAAATCAGAATGATGTGAAAATTCTTCTTGAAAGAAGTGGCTCTTTAATAAAATATGAAATTGTTTCCTTGAAGGAATTATAGTATTTTTTCCGATATCCGGAGAATCTTATTTTCCTGCGACATCAGGCACATGTACGAAGACACAATCAGAGAAAAATATTTCATATATCGAACCAGCTTGTGGATCTCACTTCCGGCTTCTTGCTCATCGGGAAGTTTGATCTTCTTGCTTGTGGATCTCACTTCCGTCTTCTTGCTTCATCGGGAACTTTGATCTTCTTGCTTGTGGATCTCCCTTCTGGCTTCTTGCTTCATCGGGAACTTTGATCTTCTTGCTTGTGGATCTCACTTCCGTCTTCTTGCTTCATCGGGAACTTTGATCTTCTTGCTTGTGGATCTCCCTTCTGGCTTCTTGCTTCATCGGGAACTTTGATCTTCTTGCTTGTGGATCTCACTTCCGGCTACTTGCTTCATCGGGAACGTTGATATTCTTGCTTGTTGAGCTCACTTCCGGCTTCTTGCTTCATCGAGAACGTTGATAATCTTGCTTGTTGAGCTCACTTCCGGCTTCTTGCTTCATCGGTAACTTTCATCTTCTTGCTTGTGGATCCCACTTCCGTCTTCTTGCTTCATCGGGAACTTTGATCTTTTTGCTTGTGGATCTCACTTCCGTCTTCTTGCTTCATCTGTAACTTTGATCTTTTTGTTTGTGGGTCTCACTTCCGGCTTCTTGCTTCATCGGTAACTTTGATCTTCTTGCTTGTGGATCTCACTTCCGTCTTCTTGCTTCATCTGGAACTTTGAACTTCTTGCTTGTGGATCTCACTTCCGGCTTCTTGCTTCATCTGGAACTTTGATCTTCTTGCTTGTGGATCTCACTTCCGGCTTCTTGCTTCATCTGGAACATTGATCTTCTTGCTTGTGGATCTCCCTTCTGGCTCCATGCTTTACAACCAACTGTAATCAGCAAAAATTTAAATGTAATGCTATCTACTGTCCTCCTAATTACTCTTTCCCCTTCCAGCTCATTTTTAATGTTTCTGTTCTTAATACTACCACACTTTGTAACCCCCTCGTGTCTTAGTGGATTTAATGCCTTGCATGGGATGATACAGATAAAAAAACAACTGAAAATAGAACACGAATTATAGTAAAAACTGATTGAATATGGTTGATTATGGAGAACTTTAATATAATGGTATAATTAGAACAATCTCTTACAAAGCAACTCAGTCAAAATCACGATATGCTTTCCAATTCGTACTTTTTATTTTCAACCAATTTGTCAATGTTGGTTCTTTCATGAAATGTAAATAGTAATTTCTTCATTTTAGAATTTTTAAAAACCATTTCTTAAGACTTATATGAAAATATTCCCAAGATAGTGACCCAGCTGCAAGTCGACGTCCATTTTTTAGGCTCATGAAAATCATTTATTTCTTCTGTTTTCAATTTCGCTGTGGTTATTCATTTCGGAACAAAAAAAAAAAACTCAAATCCGAATAATGTGAAAATACTTCCTGAAAGAAGCGGCTATTTATTAAAATATAAATTGATTTCTTAAAGGAATTATAATATTTATTCTAAGATATTTTCCTGTGTCATCACCCACTTATACGAAGATTTAATCGGAGAAAAAAAAATCTTTCATATATTGAACCTGCAGTTCGTAGACCTCAAGACATGTACAAAAAAGCCCAAGAAAGCAAAAAATAAAAGTTTTCTTTTATTATATTTTCTTTCTTTCATTGGTACCTGATGACATTTTGCCTTCAATCCATTTTCGCGAAAATTGATTATTAATTTGGGAGAATCAACATTAATATATAGAATTTGGAAGATGCCAGATATAGTAAAGATTTCTTAATATGGCCAGTCTTCCAAAAGACCAAGGGTTCCTTTTGGTACGAGGTGGGAAGGAAAAGACCAATGTGATTTTAATTGTCGAATATTTTGAAAGAAACACTTAATGTCTAGTAATGGTTATCTCTCATGTTTACTAGACGTGTTCAGATTCCTACAGGTGACGCAATCTCGCCAATGTCCAACTATAGCAGTTGTGGTAAATTAATCAAAGGAGACGGCAAAAGAGTTTCTGATTGGTTAATAAGACATGACTGAATCAATTTCATGAATTCTTTTTTTATGTTTTCTTTCAGATTAATGACGAAATTTGTCAATATTAGTAAAAAAAAAACCTACTCTCTTAAATTTTCAAAAAATGCAACTTTAGCGTTGCGATTGCACGCTACAAAAATTTGTACCCGTTAACAATAACACATTTCAGAGAAAACATATTTCGATTCGCATTTTAAGTTTTTCGTCTCGTATGCTACCTGAATTTTACCAAAAACAAAATAATTTCCATGCCTGAAGATGACTGAATGTACACAGCTCATAATTTAAAAAAATAAGGATCATAACATTCATCGAGTGTTTTGTAAGTTAATGCACCTTTAAAAGTTTGTTTGCGAAGGGATTTTGACATGTTATATCATTAACTTTACTAATCTACTTTGTGTATGAATGATTCATTGTAATATAAATTGAACTGCACCACACACACATATATATATATTAATATTACATTAATACTATATATATATATATATATATATATATATATATATATATATATATATATATATATATATATATATATATATATATATATATATATATATGTACCAGGTGTAATAGCAAAATTCTCCAAATCATGTAACAGCAAAATTGCCGAATTGTTAGATTAAGATTTGAACGGTTATATCTTAGAGATGATTAAAGATAACTTACTGGAATTCTCCCAGGATTTTATAAAAAATATTAGACACTACTTTGAAGAATAAGTATGTATTTTAAGCTGAAATGTTGATCCATCTTGGTGTTGTGAACTAATGATCCAGTTTTCCTCTCTACTGTTCCCATTTTTTTTAAGCGTATTCAACGTTCTCCTGATGGTTCTTGAATGGACTTTGAAGATGGAAGCCAGAGTATAAATGTTGGCAACATTACTGAAGACCTGAATTATCTTTTCCCTCTCACCATTACTCATTTGGGAAGACATAGCTGGGCTGACACAAAACGATTTTAACCTGTTCTCTTTATAGCTGGGTAACTCAAAGTGTTCTTCAACTATTCGTATGACAAATGGCTAATGAGATGGAAAATTATTCCATGGCGTTACATGATTTGGACAATTTTGGTTTTATACCCGGTATATATATATATATATATATATATATATATATATATATATATATATATATATATATATATATATATATATATATGAAGTATGTGGTGCAGTTCAATTTACATAAATGAGTCATTCATACAAAAAAGAGATATTGAAGTTAATGATATAAATGGCGAGAAACAAATTTAATAAATAACATTAAACCCGAACCTGTAAAAGAAAGTTATGATCCCTGTTTATAAATTACAGATGCATAAGGTCTTTTTTTATTTTTTTTTACAAGCTTTCATCTGTTCCTACAGATATCATCAGGTATAAAAAATATATTTAGAAACAGGGATCATAACATTCATTTACAGGTTCGGGGTTAATGTCATTTATTAAATTTGTTTGCGAAGATGTATTCTCGCCATTTATATCATTAACTTCAATATTTGTTTTTGTATGAATGATTCATGTCATATATATATATATATATATATATATATATATATATATATATATATATATATATATATATGTATATATATATATATGAACGAAATATATATATATATATATATATATATATATATATATATGCGTGTGTGTGTATCGCATAGATAAGCATTTGTAGTTTCATTTAAAAAATAACTCATTTTAGTAGTCACTTAATACTCCCTCTGTTCCGAAATAGTTGTTCCATAGCCGGAAATCTCATGTGGAATATACTAATTCTTAGTCAAATTGTTTGCCGTTTACATTAACAGGTTAGCATTGATGTTCCTCAAGTATTTATATTAGCTTATTCAGGTAGAATAATTTGAAACGTAAATTATATCTCTTTTTCACCACATTAAAATTGTATTTTTTTTCAGACCACCCGCTGGCAAGAGATTGTGATGGGGGAAGAGAAGCCACTTGGCAGAAATGCTAAACGAAATTGCAAGAAACACGAATTGACAAATAATGAACGTAGTGCTGTATTGCAAGCACTGTTGGAAAGATCCACAGATCATGTCCTGAAGCGTGGTGCAATAAAACAGGTCTGGGTTTGCAAATTGAATTAGTTTGCCAGCCTCCAAATAGTCCTGATCCCAATGTCCTTGATCTGGGTTATTTTAATGCAATCCAATCAATTCAGCACCAGCAAGCTCCAAATAATGTTGACCAGCTCAATGAAGCAGTGGAAGAAAGCTTCAATAAACTTCAGAAGTCGAATCTTAACAATACTTTTCTAAGTTTGCAGTTAGCAATGGAACTAGTTATTTTAGTTGACAACGATAACAACTATAAACTCCGGCACACGTCTAAAGAGAAGCTTGAAAGAGAAGGAAAACTTGAAGTATCCATTTCTATTTCTGACGAGTTGCAGCAAAAACTGCTTTTGTTAAAGTAAACCTTCCCCAGTTATTTTTGTTATTAATTTAACTGTTTATGTATATCAGTTTCGATATATTTCACACTTATTTATATGACAATTCACTATTACTCGGTTCGCTCAACGGTTTATTAGAAGTGGTTACATTAAGTTACATCAACCGTCTCTGTGCAGAGAGAGAAACCATTTTGTTCGCTCACTCTGTCTTTTAGGGGGTGGGGTATGTGAATAAAGTTTTTTTTTCTGTTTTATACTCACCTGTAACAATTTACATTAGCATTTTCTTCGTATATTTCACCACTTTTTCCTCATCCCGTTTTATTACATTTTATTAATGAAATTGCATTTTACTCGTTTTTATTTTTTTCATATTTTCTTGCAGTGCGAATTGTGTTTTCTTTGTCAACATATTCTGTTGATGATGTGTTAGACGTAATGGATCTCTGAAGTAAGAAGAATGCCTTCCTGCATTTTGAAATCTCTGTATATGTGAAATCTGGTAACACTTGACATTATTAGTACTGATACATGTTGTGAGATGACTTCATTCATTTTTAAAACCTTGTTCGAATGTGCTTGACATCAGTACGCGCTGTGTTAGCTATGAGTCCGATATTGTATTTTAACCATTAGGTCGACACCCAAGCTGCGTAGAATGAGCAGGTGCAATTGACGCTGAATATTACCCAAATTCAACGAAGTTATTTTCGCTTAGCCTCTGAATATTCAATCGACTCCTTTACAAATTAAGGCCTGAAAGAGAAACACGTCAACGTTGAGCCTTGTTGAAGAATTGGCAGATCCAGACGGGAATAAATGATACTGACGGCCCCGAGCAGAACATTTTGGCGGGGCGGCATTTAAGTGTATTAATATAATTAAATGGCAAGCGCTGTCTTTTTAGTCTCTTTCCACATCTTCCTTTTTTGCCTAAATTCAATTTATATTAATGCAATACACAGAAAAAAAATTACCCGACCAGTTACATTATATTTCTATTATTGTTAAAGTAAATGCCTTTTCTTTTAAAACTTTTTATTCAATAAAGCTTTTTTTTCTAATTATTTTTAAACCTACAAAACTAACCATGGGTATATAGTACCCAGCGCAAATTTTCCTATTCTTAATTACAATTTTCAGTACCTGATTTTCTTACCTAAATAATATGTTTTTCAGTTCCTATTAATGTTAACTCAAAGTACAAAGTTTGAAGTGCCTGCATGTAAAATATTTCAAATAAAGATTTATTTTTAATATTTTTTGGGGGATATCTTCTAAATCGGCTATGATATACCCATGGATAGTAGTGGTGTAACTTTAATTGGTGGTTAGTGTTCTAGGGTTAAATATGTTTCTTCAATATTTATTTTGATCCTGTGTTTGTTTTTTATTTTTACTACTGTTATTTACTCAAGACCCTACAGACATTCATGGTCGATTAGCGCTCCTTAATCTGGGGCCCATGGACCCATACAGGTGTAATGGGTGAATTTCGTGGAGTTCGTGAGGGTCAGATAAATAATTAACATTTATATTCGTATACAGCCCTTGTCCCAATCAACGGTTTCACATTGAAAGAAATAAAAGAAAATGCATCCTGCCAATGTTTGAAAGAAAACACACGCAGCCACTAATTACAGTGGCAGCCACCAGACGCCTCTTGACTCGCTGTTCGGACCATGTTTACCATTTAAATGTGTGCCATCACTCTCTGCGTGGCTGCCATCTTTTGCCCCTCCGTAAAAGCAAGTGATAATAGTCATTCCTCACGGTATATCACGGCTTGATTATCTTTTCGTATACTGGTGACAATTAATTGATCACAATTTCTCTTCGTCCTTGGTAAGACGTTAAACTACATCCGCGTCCTGGGTACGACGTTAAACTACATCCGAGTTCATGGGTAAGACGATAAACTACGTCCAGCAGCAAGGCCTCTGATCAGGAGGTTTTGAGGAACGTGGAACCCCCTCTTAATTGATGGTGTTCCCAGGTCCACCAAGACACAGGGTGGTAGCACCTGTTAGGGTCACACATATGAAAAAATAGTTAACTATTACCAGCAAGACTTTTTTGAAAAAAATAATTACCAGCAATACGATTTTACAGGAAAAAATATTTCCAGAAACAGATTTCTGACAAAACAAAATATTACCAGCAATAAAAAACGTTAAATAACCCATTGAGGTTGATATGCCGTAAATCAAAATAAACCAAACCAATCTAATCCAAAGAATACATATTCTATTCATACGAAGCTATCCTAAAATGTTGTCGGCATTAAATAACCCATTGAGGTTGATATGCTGTAAAACAAAATAAACCAAACCAATCTAAACCAAAGAATACATATTCTATTCATACAAATCTATCCTAAAATGTTGTCGGCATTAAATAACCCATTGAGCTTGATATGCCGTAAAACAAAATAAACCAAACCAATCTAATCCAAAGAATACATATTCTATTCATACGAAGCTATCCTAAAATGTTTCTCTCAAGCGTGGATGACTGAAAAGAAATGCCTGTGCTGTGTCCATGAAAGTGCATTATGGAGAATTGCATGTACAAGTGTGGTGAAAAACCAATAACACTGTGGGTATCCGTTTGTCTGTCCGTATCGCTATGAAGGGCTAGTTTTTATAGAGGTCGGTGACTAAAGCGGTCAGTGACTAAAAAAAGGTTCAGAAACCCTATGGCAGAAGCTTACTGAATGAGCTTATATTGACTCAAGAGGAGGAACTAAGTGTAAATTATGATGATATGTGAGATAGCTAACTGTTAACACGACTTGAAAAGGTTAAGTCCGTACTAATCGAGGGAGCATCCTCTCGGGAGTTTGTTCCACTAAGAAACAGTTCTTGGGAAGAAGATGTTTAGGTAGGACTTTTGTCTTGCCAAAGGAATACGAAGAGAGATGAAGATAAGTCAAAAGTGTGGACTTGGCATCAGGGGCACTAGATGTCAAGGTCTGAAATGGTGGAGCCCAATGAATGTAGTTCTCTTGAACATCTGCCATGAAAATAGAGAGAGGTTAACACTGTTTCGATTGTAGGGAAATACGTGGTAGGGTTGAAACCAATTAGACACCCACAAAGCCATAGAAACGGTTTGAAACTTTGTCAAGGCTGAAAAGGGAAGAATGAGCAACCCCCAACAAAGATATGGAAGCAATACTCCATTTTCGGTCTAATCTGGCTCTTGTAACGGTAGAGGACAGCTGGAGATGTCAGGCATTTACAGGAGAGTTACAAGGAAGAGACCGGTTTTCCAATATTTTTATCGGTGGTGGGGCGAATATACGTGCTCTACTTGAGGTCCGATGTGAGTTTACGTCCCAGCAGTTGATTGTATTTTTCTGCAATTAAAACAGATGGCCGTAATTATAATGATTACTTAGATGTTGTAGATCAAAAGACCTGTCGGCTGGCGAGCAAATTTCTGCTGTATCCAAGTCAAGAGACGACACAAACTGTGACAATCCTAACATTTACAAATCTTCCCCATCGTTCAACCAACTTTGATTTGACATCCATAGATTGATTTTGTACCAGAAATTGAAAGCAGTCAATGAAAGTCCGTGTTTTTTCATCCAATGCTGAATTTGACATTGCTGGACACAACTGGATCCATAACGTGATCAAAACCAGAACAATGACCCATTACGATAAAAGGATTTTCCCTCGCGGAGCTCTGACCGCCTACTGGGGCTTAAATTCAACCCCGACCTCAAAATGGAACCGTATATGCAACCCATTCCTTGTGATGCTGAAAAAAAAAGGTCGGTTTCTTTATCGCTCCAGTAAGTACCTGACCCATCCTGCTATGTTCAACCTTTACATGAGTAAGTTCTGTCCAAAAAAATCGAGTAATGTTGCCATATATGGACTGGAGCGGCCCATTCTTCACTTATCAATCTTCAGTCTAAACGGGCCTCAGCGTCATTGTGGGGGAGGAGGAAATATTTTCCATCCTACAACCACTTTCACATGGATGAATCGTCGCAAACCTCTCGCTATTTCCACGGAGACTGCACAGACCTTCCTTCGTTCCACTTGTTCTAAACTACATGCCATACTACACGCATTGCCTTCGAGTTCCATTGGGGAGATGCAAGTCTCACTCGAGAAACCTCTTCCCACGAAACGCTACTTTGTAGGATCCATTCCAAATGGGGATGCTTCCCCGATGCCTACAATCTTAATCTGGGCTAACCGTTATCTTCCTCACATAGCCGCATAGTCTGTGTCTCTTACTTTGTCAACCTCTACTTCGAGTCGTTCTTTGCTCTTGTACAGCGTGAGAAAAAGATTCTGGGCAGAATGAAAAAGTAGATACATATTCTTCAACAAAGCTAAATGGTAGTTAAGCCGAAAAATATACACGTCATTTTGAAGATTTGATGATCTGCGTAGGTGAAACCTAGGTAGGTTTGCCTGGCTCTTTAGGTTCATAGTTAGATTTGCTCTACGTAGTGTATTGAGCACTTTGCTTAGTTACGTTTGCTTTACTCGTGTTGGAGGTTTTTTTCTTTGGACTCTTAGCTTGGATTCTGGACGATTGTTTTCGCCTTAATTACATGTTCTTAGTTCTTTCTTTTTTTTTATTCCTTAAATTTCCTTGGGTATTGGTTTGTTCATTTACAAGCCAAAACACCTAAGATTTTTCCAGACGAGTATAATTACTTATATTTAGAAGATTATATATATATATATATATATATATATATATATATATATATATATATATATATATATATATAGTTTGAGGTGTGAATTTGTAAACAGTGACTATTTAAGCTAATATTACACGACTCTTCGGCAGAATTGAGTCACTGTCAGTCACCGTGTGTTTATCTAAATCTAAAAATAAACACGCTAAAATTCACCTTCATCCTTGACCGTGCGCTGACGGCTTAGTGGGAGAAGTTCCGACTGACGCAAATTCAGTCGGGTTTCGATCCTAGCTATAGGCAGCCGGACGTCTAGCCCCACTGATGAGCTGTGAAACAGCGAAACAGTCTGTCTGTGCGTGACAAATATATATATATATATATATATATATATATATATATATCATACAATCGGAATTAAGATGCCATTATGTAAATGATCATTTTAAGCTTGTAAAATTAAATTTAAAGGATTTTTCGAACAGTCACTGGATGATAAATATTTTTTTGTAAAAAAATAAAAACAAAAACAAACAAGAGCGAGGAAAAGAAAGGAAGAAAAACATTTGAAAAAAGATGAAGAATAGAAAGAACGGGAAGGTGACAAAAGAAACAGGAAGTGGTGTAAGTCTTGATATGAGTGGTGATCAGAAGCGAAAGGAAGAGAAAAAGAGAAGTAAATATGAGAAAGAGATGACTTATTTAATATACCCATCAGAAACTAGAGAATAGATAGGTCAAGTGAACACCCAACCACAAGGGAAAAAAATTATTTTGAAATTTAATATATAATATAATAAGAAAAAAACGCTTAAAATTGGAAAAATGGATAAAAAGTGCCTAAAAAAAGGAATTAAAGGACAACTTTAGAACCAATAAATAATAATATATAAAAATAAATAATATATAAATATATTAATTAATTAATTAAATGATAGTAACAAAAATATATTGCTCTGTTTATTACAAAAAAACATTGAGTTCTATGTGTGAATCAGTTTTAATAATTAATATTTTATATTGTTTTAATAGGATGCACTTGGATTACATACAAACGGATTATTGCCTCTTGATTATTTATATATATATAAAAAGAAAGAACAGTGAGATATATAATCCGGTGTTCTTATTGATTTTTATATATTTTTTTTACACAATAGTGCTCAATGTAAATTAACAGAGCATTAATGTTATAAATTAAGTGATTTAAAATATGTTTTTTCGCTACACAGTAATAACCATGTTTCAAAAATGGAAGCTAAAAACTTCAAATTATTCTGTAATTAAATTAAAAACATTATTTCCATTTCATCCTCAAGCGAGTTTTGGAGTAACTTATTTTTTAAAAATTTACTGAGTTTTTTCCGCACAGAAAAATTCATAATTCACTGTTTCCAAGGATACAGAGAAATCCAATCATTCAGACAAGGGGTGGTAGCGTGTTCATTTTTATTACCTTTTGTTGTATCAGTTATTAATTATGTTCGAAAACAGGTTAAGTTTAGGGAGGTTAGGGAGGTATTTTTCAACTAATTGTGACATCCGTTAAATGCATGTCGTCTGGGATTTTTAAAAAAATTTATTGTTAACGGCAAAAAATTCTTAGGGCATTTTTTCTATTTGTATACTTAAAGATTTTTTTTGGGATGTTTAGGTTAGAATACGTTTTATTTAACTACAATTTTAAAATATTTTCACTTTTAATTTTTAATAGACTATATTTCTTTTTAAAACAAGTAAATGTAATAGAATTACTTAGAGTATATAAAATTATTTTTTCATATCAAATATAAGTATGTATATTACCAGGTCACATGTTTTTAAATTTTATATTTTTATATTAAATATTATTTAAATAAAATTTATGACTATGACGGCAAAAAATAGCTATTTAATTTCTCTGGTTCAGTAAATTTTTATTTTTTGTAAACTTAGTAATATATAGTTTCTCATGTCTGCACAAAGGACATGGGTTATTTAATGGCCTACATATTCTAGCTTTTTTTTTAAATTTTCGTTTTACTGTAGGTGTTTTATTGGATTCTTTTAAGTGCCAGAAGTACTTTGTGAGAGATGTTTAGGTTAGAATATATATATATATATATATATATATATATATATATATATATATATATATGTATGTATGTATGTATGTGTGTGTGTGTGTGTGTGTGTGTGTGTGTGTGTGTGTGTGTGTGTGTGTGTGTGTGTGTATGTGTATGTATACAAATTTTATTAAAGATGACTGACTGCGATTAAGCTTATAAAAGCCAACACTCACTGACATCAAATATGAACACGGCCGAAGTATGCTGATGGTGTTTGGGAAAAACTTTCTGATCACTTTAGAAACATGTATAAAAATCTACACATTTAATTAAAAAAATAAACAAAGACAAACCAAAAACACCCTTGGTAATGGGTGTTATATACCGTACCTATGAACACTAGAGGGTATGTCCCAATCCTCATAAATATGTTGGACACTATTGTAAGAGTGGGTAGTATGCTTTCTAAGTAGTCGACCACTAGCAGTGGTTTACCTACTTCACGCCTCTGGCGAGTATTGCATTTTGTTGATGTTATAAAGATTACCATTTCATTTCCAACCTCCGTTTTGATTATTCCTCATTCAGTAACCCATTTCTAGGTTACAACATTATGAAAAGTCGTTGGAATGTGATTTTACCATGAAAATGCATTGGAAAGTGATTTTACTATGAAAATGCGTTGGAAAATGATTTTACTATGAAAATGCATTGGAAAGTGATTTTATTATGAAAATCCATTGGAAAGTGATTTTAATATGAAAATGCATTGGAAAGGGATTTTACTATGAAAATGCATAGGAGAGTGATTTTACTATGAAAATGCATTGGAAAGTGATTTTACTATGAAAATGCATTGGAAAGTGATTTTACTATGAAAATGCATTGGAAAGTGATTTTACAATGTGTTATACACCGTACCTATGAACACTAATGGATATGTTACAATCCTCATAAATACGTTGGACACTATTGTAAATGGGGGTAATATGTGTGTCTAAGTAGTTCACCATTAGCAGAGGTTTACCTACTTCACGCCGCTGGCGAGTATTGCATTTTGTTGATGTTATAAAGATTACCATTTCATTTCCAACCTCCGTTTTGATTATTCCTCATTCAGTAACCCATTTCTAGGTTACAACATTATGAAAAGTCGTTGGAATGTGATTTTACCATGAAAATGCATTGGAAAGTGATTTTACTATGAAAATGCGTTGGAAAATGATTTTACTATGAAAATGCATTGGAAAGTGATTTTATTATGAAAATCCATTGGAAAGTGATTTTAATATGAAAATGCATTGGAAAGGGATTTTACTATGAAAATGCATAGGAGAGTGATTTTACTATGAAAATGCATTGGAAAGTGATTTTACTATGAAAATGCATTGGAAAGTGATTTTACTATGAAAATGCATTGGAAAGTGATTTTACAATGTGTTATACACCGTACCTATGAACACTAATGGATATGTTACAATCCTCATAAATACGTTGGACACTATTGTAAATGGGGGTAATATGTGTGTCTAAGTAGTTCACCATTAGCAGAGGTTTACCTACTTCACGCCGCTGGCGAGTATTGTATTTTTTTATGTTATGAAGATTACCATTTCAATTCCAACGTCTGTTTTGTTTTTTTCTCATTAAGTAAGCCTTCCTAGGTTGCAACAAGGGATAATAGAATAGCCGAAAGCGCTCGGATATATAGAATATTCCATTAGTTTTTACACACTTTATGTTCAGGAAAGAAATCACTTATAAGAACAGAAGAAACATTGAATAAAAATACATTGTCTGTAGTCTCTAATGAAACTTTCATAAAAGAGGCATTGCTGGCCAATGAATCATTCATACAAAAAGTTAGTAAAGTTAATGATATAAAATGGAGAAATCGTTAACAAAATTTTAAAGGTTCATTAACTTCCTCTTCACTCGATGAATGTTATTATCCTTGCTTTTTAACAGAAACAAAATAATTTCCATGCCTGAAGAAGACTGAATGTACAGTCGAAAGTACTTGTGTATTAAAGAAAGACCTAATACAGCTTATAATTTTAAAAAATCAAGGATCATAACATTCATCGAGGGATTAGTAGGTTAATGCACCTTTAAATTTTTGTTAGTGAAGGGATTTCGCCATATTATATCATTAACTTTACTAATTTACTTTTTGTATGAATGATTCATTGAATATATATATATATATATATATATATATATATATATATATAAAGGAAAAAAGAGAGACAATAGGAAACTGTGTATTTGTAGCCGATGTGGACTTTTCAAGGCCAAAAGCGGATGAATTTATTGAAACAAAGTATCTATAAACAACAAACAAAACGTCGTGAAGAACTAGAAGAATTTAGAAACGTTATTATAAATTCATTTGGACAATTGATAAATAACATCAATTACTTTTATGTTTGAAGAGAATATTTCCACACGTAGAAATATTGTTTGTATTGTGCAACTGTTTTCTTTTGATTTCTTGATAAATTTATTTTATACCTTGGCTTCTGGGAGTAGTGTTTCTGTTAGGAAAGGTGATATTGGGAAAAAACGGGGCGTAGATTAATATTTGGATAATATTCAGTGGCGGCACTCTCGAGGATTTTCCCTTCTGAGTGAATTATTTTTCTTTTTTTATGGGTGTAGCATTTTTCAAATCAAAATTGTGGTTGAATTTATTTCTATGTATGATTAGTGCATTTGTTAACTTGTTATTTATGAGGTCTCACGTGTGCTCATAGATGCGTTTTTAAAATTTCTGCATGATTTTCCAATGTAATTTGAGGAACAGTTTTAGGAATTTATTTTATATTATGCCTGCTTCAGAAATATTATTGCTGAATTATTATCCCTCATAGTTTTGGAAGTTTTTGTGATTATTTGGATGCTGCTTAAATGGGATAGATTATTCTAGATAGTGGAAGTGACGGAGTTTGTCTATAGTATTATTTATCTATTCTTATATAATTTATTATTATGGATGATGCTTCAAAAATTAATTTCCTGTTTTGCCTTGAAAAAATCCATATATATATATACATACATACATATATATATATATCTATATATATATATATATATATTATAATATTTTTTTAAAAATATGATTCCTTCGCTACATAAGAGTTCTCATGTTTCAAAAGCGAGAGCCGAGACCCTGAATATAATTTGTGAAATTAAGTTAAATTAAGGCGTCTGGTCTCGCTTCATCGACAAGCGAGAATTTGGGAATAAGCTTTCTTGTGGTTTGCGCGTGTTTATAAGAAAAGTCTCTTGCAACATTACTTCCTGTGGAAACGGCTAATGTCACCCATATTGGTTAGGTGGTCGAAGAATTAAGAGTTAATTTTTATCTACGGACCAGTCCCCTTCGGAAAGTTTATGTCAAGTTATGTTGGGGTCCCTATTTCAAATCTGATAGTAGCGGTCGCCGTCTAGTTGGTCTAAAGGTATTTTATGGCCTTCCGGCAGGTCGTTAAGTGTCAAGAGGATTCTGTTTCATTATTATCTGTCTATTAATCTCTTTATTTATTTGTTTATTCAAATGGCTATTTCTTATACAAACGTGTTGAAATGGATTACAATTTGTTTTTTTGACAACTCCACAAAGGGTTTTTCTATTTAATGATTGGGCTTAGCTTTTAAGTTAGGTTTATTCTTCCAATGTTCAGATTGAGTGCCGTAGTCTATTCTGTTAATTTGGCGGGTGGACAGTTTTTAATTTATTTATTTGATTGATTGGGAAATATCCAGTATTCGCGGCCTGACGATTGCGTCCAGCATTAAACAGCCTGTCGCCTCTGAGTGTTGACTTAAATGTTCACTTTTATATGTATATATATATATATATAAATATATATATATATATATATATATGTGTGTGTGTGTATATATATATATATTTGTATATATATATGTATATATATACATATATATATATATATATATGTGTGTGTGTATATATATATAATGAACTCTTAATTGATTCAATTATGAAATTTTGTGCGATAATCTTAAGTGGCACTTAAGGCCCGGTAGTGATTTACAAAGGAGGCTACAGATAGAGCAAGAGTAAGGTTTGTGTGATGAGATCACTGTTAGATTGGCTGTGCTTTTAGATCTTGCTCTCGCTTCTTGAAGACGATTCAGACAAGCCGATTGAAAACTGCTGAACCGAGTAAGATGCGTTGATCGCCATTTTATTTGCTCCAAGGCTAAGCGCTCGTTAGTGTTATATATATATATATATATATATATATATATATATATTAGAATTGGACATTGTCCGACAATTTATTTAAAGACATTTATATTATGTTTAACGTTCTTTTTATAGATACAAGTATTTAAGCAAATGCTCTGTTTTATAATATATATATATATATATGTATAAACATATGACAAACTAGAAAGGTTTCTTTTTGTGATGTGTTTTATCCGTTAGGATTTTATCGGACGAGATTTGATGACGTTTATACATGCGCACGAAAGGAGGGACACAAGTAGTTTTAAAATTTTTTGAAAGAAGATATTTGAAAGAAGATTTTTTAAACTACCCGATTCTCTTTTTTTTCTTTCACATGGGTAGACGTGGTAACGTCATCAAAGCCCAGTCAAATGAAATCATAACGGATGAAACGTGTCAAAAATTAACTTTTCCAGTTTGTCATATTTTTCTAATTTTTTTGATATAGAAAATTATAGAAAATTATATATATATATATATATATATATATATATATATATATATGAAAAAATAATTTTATATACTCTAAGTAATTCTATTATATTTACTTGTTTTAAAAAGAAATATAGTCTATTAAAGATTAAAATTGAAAATATTTTAAAATTGTAGTTAAATAAAATGTATTCTAACCTAAACGTCCCCCCAAAATCTTATAGTAAGTATACAAATAGAAAAAAATGCCGAAAGAATTGTTTGCCGTTAACAATAAAATTTAAAAAATAAACCGACATGCATTTAACGGATGTCAAAATTCGTTGAAAAATCCATCCCTAACATCCCAAAACTTTTGCGAATGTAACTAATAACTGATTCAACAAAAGTTAATAAAAATGAATACGCTACCACCCCTTTTCTGAATGATTGAATTTCTCTGTATCATCGGAAAAAGTGAATTATGATTTTTTCTGTGCGGTTAAAATTCAGTAAATTAAAAAAAATAAGTTACTTCAAAATTCGCTTGAGGATGAAATGGAACTAATGTTTTTAATTTAATTACAAGATTAAATTGTAAGCTTTTACTTTCTATTTCTGAAACATGGTTATTACTCTGTAGCAAAAAAATATTTTAAATCAGTTAATTTATAATATTAATGCTCTGTAAATTTACATTGAGCACTATTTTGTAAAAATAAAAATAAAAATATCAATAAGAACACCGGATTATATATCTTACTGCTCTTTCTTTTTATTTACACACACACACACACACACACACACACACACATATATATATATATATATATATATATATATATATATATATATATATATATATAGATAGATATTTGCTAAGGTGATTCACTAACTTCTGCACCACTTTTATATTCTGATAAAATTTAATTTCTGTCGATATTATATCAGAAAACTTTTTTTAAATTTTTATTTTAATGGGTTGTCTTATATATCTCTGTTTCAAAGTATATCGCTATTCAGAATCGGTATATTAAAATCTCTTGGAAGCACCAATAATCCAAGAACAGTTAACAACTCAGCAAATACCAAGAAAAAATAAGAACAGATCAAACGAACATTATCCAAATAATCAATGGAATCGATTTTGTACTTTTCAAAGAATTCATTTTTATTTCTTGCGTTGTTTTATTCTATTTTGTTTTGCTTATTGTTTTAGCTAGTCAATTTAATTTGACTTGCGATTGCTTTGAAGAAATGTTGCTAGAGATTTTTGTTTTTGGGCAAAATTGAAAATACAATTTTAAATGCAAAGAAATAAACAATCAACCATAAAAATATGTATTTATTCCGGAAACTGATATGTTAAAAATATAAACAGTAGAGTTAACTATAAAAAAATGGGAGTATTATTCTTAAACTCACTTTTCTTTTTTTTTTAAGAGAATTTCGTCTCCAAATTCTCTTTAACCTCAACGTTCGAATTCATAGATGGTGAGTCTAGGGTTAATGGTAATATTTGCCATTTTCTTATAAGAAAGAAAAACGGCTTTTATTGGCCAAACAACCAGTGCTACCATCGGTTAAATTTATAAAATCTTCCTCTTTTTTTAACCATTTCATCTAATACAAGACAGTAAGATGTTACTAAGAGCTAAGATGTTACTGAGTGTGAACCAATAAGGAAAAAAAAACGAAATATTATTAAGGAGCGAGAACAATAGAAGAGTAATCAGAAAGACAGTAGATAACGATTGACATTGCATTTACATTATTGAAAAGCAAAATTGGCTCGAAAGCTGGGAAAGAGTTCCACAAACAAGAAGTGCGAAAAAAGAAATCGTTAGGATAAAACTTAGGGTTACACCTCCCCAATGAAAATATAATTTGATGAGACCTCACCGCCAAACTAGTACTGCGCCTAAATCCATAGGTACCATAGCGAAGAGGTCATCCGAACGATTGCCATGAAAGTATAGAACAATCTTCCAGGACAACTGGTTGCTAAAATCCAGTAAATGTTATTGTATTTGTCAGGCTTTGTTCTTGTTTGATTGTGTTGGTGAGATGAACATACCTCTAAGACATGGACTCATCCACATAGCATATATACTGACGCCGGCCGAGAATCGTCAGCAGAGAGTTAACTGGGAGCGAGCCTTATGTCCTTACTTCAGAATTCGGTAAGACTACGTCGGCTCCAAGCGACCTTATAATTCATGATTCTGTTATCTTCATTCCATTGAATGAAGACACAAAAATGGTGATGAAGATTCGAATTTACAGGAAAAAGAAAAAAATGTCTCTCGCTTAACATAAATAACTAATGAAGAAAAATTAAAATTCACAGAAAAAATATTTATAGGGTGACGCAGAAGTTAATAAAATCCAATGGTGCATGGTGCTGTTAAAAAAACAAACAATTTTTTCTTCCAAGTTAAGGACTACTTGTACGAAAATAATACACTATGCAAGAATTGATGATTCATTCAAATGCAAAGTGAGCAGATTGAATATCCAGAACAGTTGAAGGCAATCCTTGAATCGGAATTTTATTTTCGTCCGACTCAGTCTCTAACTCAATTAGCGAGTTTAATTACCTGCCAGAAGAAAATATTACATTCCTATCGTACTTCAGAAGGAACGAGGTCATTTTCAGCGAAAACTTTCAAGGACGGTCAGATGAAAAGAAATTACGTATTCTGTTACGAAAATTATGCCCCCTGAACATGAAAAATATTTGATATTCATTTGGAAGAAGTGTCATTTAAAAAATAAGAAAACGATGTGGATATTATCAAAATTTTTAGTGAAAAGAATTCACTTTCCTATATATATTAGCAGTGTGAACCTTACTAAGGACAAAGATGAATATTCTGTTAAAAAAAACAAAAAAAACAATAATACGAAAAGAAAAATCAGAAATAAAAATACTGCTAAACTTTACCCATGTGGCATGCTTCATTTCAGAAAGGACAGTCCATGCGGAAAAATGTGTCACAAGAGACGCTGTCGAAAAGCAGAAGAAATGCATAAATTAACTTGCTGAAAGTAGTGCTAGCAGCTAAAAACTGGAAAGTTTAAACAATAGAAAATTCGTAACAATACAAATGAATAATACTAAGGTGAGATTTCAATTGACCACTGGTAGTGATATTACAATTAGTGACGGTAAATGTCACTTGGAGGGACTCCATAGGTGTTGAAACAAAATGACTGTTTTTGTTGTGATTTTGTAACATTTTTGTTATAATTTTCGAATAAATAATAGTCTTAAAGTGTGCTATATTTATGCGATAAAGTGCTCAATATCAGAGATAGAGCGTGTGTAAATATAAAAGTGAACATAGAAGGCCTGACGATTGCGTCTAGCATGAAACAGCCTGTCGCCTCTAAGTGTTTACTTCAATGTTCAATTTTATATATATATATATATATATATATATATATACGCGTGTGTATGTATCGATAATAAAAGTTTTAGGTAAATGATAGGCGAGAAAGAAACTGAGTAGACTGGGCATGAAAGTTCAAAATTGTGTATTATAAAATCTAAGAATTAAGGTTTTCTCAGATCCAAAAATGATTTATCGCAGAACTTTAACAGAATCTCAGGAAAGGCGAATACCGACATGGTTGAAAATGAGATTTCGAAACAACAATCACGAACATGCAACGTATTATATTGTCCTGATATGCTTAATCATAGAATTTCCAACAAAGGATAGGGAAGCAGGAAAGGGCTTGTCACAAGGTTTGATCATAGTATTTCAACGAACGTTCTTGGGCGGAAGACACCAAAAATTTCGAAACTGAAAGAAAAAGTATTCATAACGATATGAATTACGGCATGTTCCTGATTTATCGCCAAACTTCCAATTAGATGTTCATAGAACGTATTATGATATTGTTAGGACTTGTCACAACACTTCTTCGTCAAACTTCAAAGGAGAGAAAGAAACCGACACGTCCGAAAGTGAAAAATCAAACAATATTTATAACGATATGAATTACGGTATGTCCCTGATTATCGCCAAACTACGAATTAGATTTTCATAGAACGTATTATGATATTGTTAGGACTTGTCACAACACTTCATCCTAAAACTTCAAAGGAGAGAAAGAAACCGACACGTCCGAAACTGAAAAATCAAACAATAATTATAACGATATGAATTACGGTATGTTCCTGATTTATCGCCATATTTCCAATTAGATTTTCATAGAACGTATTATGATATTGTTAGGACTTGTCATAACACTTCATCGTAAAACTTCAAAGGGGAGAAAGAAACCGACACGTCCGAAACTGAAAAATCAAACAATAATTATAACGATATGAATTACTGTATGTTCCTGATTTATCGCCAAAGTTCCAATTAGATTTTCATAGAACGTATTATGATATTGTTAGGACTTGTCACAATACTTCATCCTAAAACTTCAAAGGAGAGAAAGAAACCGACACGTCCGAAAGTGAAAAATCAAACAATATTTATAACGATATGAATTACGGTATGTCCCTGATTATCGCCAAACTTCCAATTAGATTTTCATAGAACGTATTATGATATTGTTAGGACTTGTCATAACACTTCATCGTAAAACTTCAAAGGGGAGAAAGAAACCGACACGTCCGAAACTGAAAAATCAAACAATAATTATAACTATATGAATTACGGTATGTTCCTGATTTATCGCCATATTTCCAATTAGATTTTCATAGAACGTATTATGATATTGTTAGGACTTGTCATAACACTTCATCGTAAAACTTCAAAGGAGAGAAAGAAACCGGCACGTCTGAAACTGTACAATCAAACAATAATTATAACGATATGAATTACGGTATGTTCCTGATTTATCGCCATATTTCCAATTAGATTTTCATAGAACGTATTAAGATATTGTTCGGACTTGTTACAACACTTCTTCGTCAAACTTCAAAGGAGAGAAAGAAACCGGCACGTCTGAAACTGTACAATCAAACAATAATTATAACGATATGAATTACGGTATGTTCCTGATTTATCGCCATATTTCCAATTAGATTTTCATAGAACGTATTATGATATTGTTAGGACTTGTCATAACACTTCATCGTAAAACTTCAAAGGAGAGAAAGAAACCGGCACGTCTGAAACTGTACAATCAAACAATAATTATAACGATATGAATTACGGTATGTTCCTGATTTATCGCCATATTTCCAATTAGATTTTCATAGAACGTATTAAGATATTGTTCGGACTTGTTACAACACTTCTTCGTCAAACTTCAAAGGAGAGAAAGAAACCGGCACGTCTGAAACTGTACAATCAAACAATAATTATAACGATATGAATTACGGTATGTTCCTGATTTATCGCCATATTTCCAATTAGATTTTCATAGAACGTATTATGATATTGTTAGGACTTGTCATAACACTTCATCGTAAAACTTCAAAGGGGAGAAAGAAACCGGCACGTCTGAAACTGTACAATCAAACAATATTTATTACCATGACATTCAACAGTGCATCATTTTATCATGAAGATAAGAATTTTGATATTTTTATGATTTATGACAATGCTTTGTCTTACAATTACAAAGAATGCTCAGGAAAGTTTGGAACCATTCCGACTGAAATTGACAGTTCAATGATTATAACCCTAAAAATACGATTTATGATCGTAACAATTTATGACAAGAAATCTCAGTAACAGTGAAAACCAACCAACGACTGATATTAACAGTTCAAAAAATATAACCCTAAATATACGAATCGTGATATTGTCATATATCAATTTCAACGAACTGACCCGAACTATATTGTCAAGTAAATAACAATAATTCTAAAAATATGTATTATGATTATTCTTATGACTTGTCACAATATTTCATCGTAAAATTTCAAAGTATAAACCAATCGAATATGACCTACGTTAAATTTAAACTAAGGGACAAAGCAAAAATTAAAAAATGTATTTTATAAATGGGTAATGACCCATAGATCTAATCAATCCCTTAGTACTAAGTTAGGCCATACGTTCCTCCAAGTGATTGATTAACATTTTCCTAAAAGTAACCGTAATAAAATATTTTACCGAAAAACATTAAAACTAAGTTATAGAAACACCAATAATCTTGAGAAGATAATAAAGTTACACAACAATAAAACACTAAACCAATTTAATAATCTGTATCATAATAAAGTTCTAAGGAGAATATTGTTAAGGATACTGGCCAATGTAATTGTAGGAATCATAACCAATGCCCATTGCCAAACTAATGTTTAACTTAATCTCTTGTTTATGTTTGTTCTATCACTACAATAGAAAATCCGACGGTTGAAAAGTTCTATATTGGTATTACTAATAATTCTTTCACGACAAGGTCGTATCAACATGTGCTGTCCTTTGCTAATAATACTTATATAAATAATACATCGCTTTCTAAATATTATTGGAGTTTGAAAAACGATAATAAAAGTTCTAAAAAGGAAAATTTTAAAAATGACAAGGACATATAGATCCTTATATGAACCATGTTTTCTGTGTTTACATGTAAAATTGAAAATTGTCAGGTTCTTTGATAGGAAAGCTTTATTAAACAAAAGATCCAAGTTAACTGTAAACTGTAAACACTGTCTACCTTTTACCTTACAATTCAGTTGAACTTGAAATTTGGCAGTATTTTTTTCTTAGATTTTAGTTGAACTGTGTTGCACCATATATAGCTTATCTTTCTGATGGTAATATTAATTTGGATTTATATAGTTTTGTATTAATCTCTTGGTAGTGTTAATAACTTCTTGTACAGATGAATTGGCATTTGGTTGGTATTTTGACATTTTGCATTGATTAGTTATTGTTATTAACACCTTATATAACGATTCTTTACTCCACAGTTGCATATTAATTTTCTAAGGGGTCTATACGTTTAAATTATTTACTGGTTTCTTAAAGAAGCTATTTATTTTTCAACTATAATTTTTTTTTACGTAGCATGTAACTTGTCTAATATTTTGTTAGATTACGACTTCTTTTTTCTTAGGAAATGATATTGTCTAATGTATAATATGTACCCATTTACTTGCGCTCCTGTTTAACGATTGTTGCTGTCATTGATTTAAAAATTTAAAAAATGATTTCTACATTTTTGCTTCTTCCCTTAGTTTAAATTTAACGTAGTTCATTTGCGATTGGTTGAGTTGAGTAAAGCCCACAAAACTTATAACCACTGCCATTTTTTATTTTTCGTAAAAAGAAGCTGTATTTTGCTTTTGAATCTGAATAAATCGTTCACTAGCCACTATTTTACTATCGCGTGATGAGATGCATTGATACCCATCGAAACACGACTGCAATTGTATCGCGATTTTGTGATGTTTTTCGAGGTAATATCCTAAAAAAAGAATATTGCTCTAATTTGTATAGATCTCTGTTTTAAATTCAATATTAGGAACGTTGGTAATGTACTATATTCATTCTCCTATTACTGATATATATATATATATATATATATATATATATATATATATATATATATATATATATATATATATATATATATATATATATATATATATATATATATATATATATAAGGGGTAAGGTATCTGGTTGATGTCAAATAAGTTGGGTTTCGATCCCGACTTGATGCAATCGGACGTCTAGCCACAAGAGCCTGAAGAGCTGTGATACAGCGACACAGTCTGTCTGAATTAGCAAGGTCGATTTTACTGTTTTTAAACTTCAATCAACCGGAATTAAAATCGTCCTTGCTAATCGAACGATCGTCCGTGGATCGATCGGTTAAGGCACTTCGGGCTATATAACGGTTCCGTATAGGTTACAGGTTCGATTCCTGTGAGAGGACGAATATTTTCTATGAAAATTTCTCGGACATTCAGGTCGGTAAATTTGTTTAATACTGTTCATTATAAAACGGAGCGTTTACTTAAATATTTGTATCTATAAAAAGAAGGTATAAACATAAAAATGTCTTAAAATAATTGTCGGATTTTGTCCATTTCATAAAATATATATATATATATAATGCACAAAGTCCGACAATTATTTTCCGATTTCATAATATATATATATATATATATATATATATATATATATATATATATATATATATATATATATATATATATATATATATAT
>OZ038513.1:33370948-33375948 GCA_964036315.1 Acanthosepion esculentum
ATATATATATATATATATATATATATATATATATATATATATATATATATATATATATATATATATTTATATATATATATTTATATATATATATTTATATATATATATATATATATATATATATATATATATATATATAAAATAGGCAGCATATAATTTTATATACCTTGAATTAATTAGCAATATTAATGCAATTATTGGCGAAATCCCTTCGCTAGTAGACATAATTATAAGCATTATACTACTAATAATCCACTGAATGATGAGATCCTTATGTATAAAATGGATATGGTGTATTTTTTAATTCAGCTTGTACTTTCAAATGCTTCATGCATTCATCTTCGGGCTGTATTTTTACCTTTAGAATTTTCGTCTTCCAGTTTTGATTCTAAAGGAATACCTATGAAGAACATGCTTTCAAACTCATCATCTTAAAACAAAAAACCTTCTGATTACACACTCATTTCATAGCAATCCCAACACACCAAATTTATATATCCAAACGTTAAGGTTTACTGCAAACACACAAAGAAATCATTCTTATGAGACCTATCAAATACGTCATTCGAAGTGCTCCTCATAGACTAGCGATATCTATAGGATATTCTCATCTTCTTTTAGTATGTAGACGAAGATAGCTCTCCATAGCTACCTGTCATTTTTAGATCTAAGCAGTGCTTATCACATTGATATCACTCTCGGTCATTACAGATATATAAAATAAAAAAAATATATCTGTTGTTGCAACGGAATCAATTGTAGGAATCAAATGTCTAAATACCGACATTGTTTTTATGTTCGAATGAATCTTTGTAGACATTTCAAGCGAGAATATTCTGAACATCTCTCAAATGTCTGGAGTTTTCGTCTAGATTATACGAGACAAACGTTTTTCTTGTACCCTTTTGCTTAGAGTTTAAAAACAAAGATGCGTTAAAAATGTAAATATTCCGATAAAGAAGAAAATATTTTGACAGTTCTATATTTATTTGAAAGGCTATATTCAAAGTGATACCTGCATCTTCAGGTAATTCGGTTTTAAAATAGAAAATCTGCAGGAATGAAATAGCATTTCATTCATAATGCCACACACACACACACACACACACACACACACACACACACATATATATATATATATATATATATATATATATATATAGGGCGACCCCAAAAAACGGGAACGTTTTAAAAATCCAATAAAACCAAGAGTGATGGAAGAAAAATATTTAATTCATAGTAATTGAAACCTTAAAACATGCCATTTAAGAAACAATGATGGTATTTTCATTTTTTAAAAATGATGTCCTGTAGATGGCGTCCTCCTGTACGAACGCATTCTTGAAATCTGCTGTTGAGATTCCTCATTGACTGCTGCAACATCTCAGCTGGGATACTGTGAATTTCATTCTCGTTACTAAAATGGCGAAATGTTTACTTGCTCAAGGTCACTGTCTCGCAGTGTTGCCACTTGCTCATGTCTGGCAATAAACACTTCAAAAAGTCCCGTTTTTTGTGTCACCCTATATATATATATATATATATATATATATATATATATATATACTACCAATCAAAAGTATTTGGCCACCCTCAAAAATTTTTATTTCTCATTCTAAAAGTATTATCTTTAATTAAACAAGTTAAGCACCACAATAGTTTTATTTATTATACTAAATATATGTTTTTGTCTGTCACTTTGATCTTAGTATAACTAGATATCTTTTGAAAAATTGATTTGAAGGCGTTTCCTTCTTTAGTACTGAGCATGAATTAAATGGTTTCCAAAAGTTACATTATACAACCACTTGAACTCATATTAGACTATATTGTGTTGAATTACTGCTTGTTAGATACTACCTGTTTTATCTATGCTGCCACTGTACCTTACCCAGGAGTTACGTTTTTATTTTTATTTTGTTTAAATTAAAACCAAAATTTTGCACCTTCCTTCCGGCTACAAACTTTTTCTCAACAAAATTCAAAACACGTGATCTTATACTTGAACAGAGACAATAGATCATTCCTTTTTAAAAAATAAGAAAGATCTACAAGCAGAGGAATCTTAAAAAAATAAAAATTCCCAGTGGATTATACTATTAGGAAACATCAAAAAACGGGGTAATCAAGGCCAAAAGCAGGGCAGGTAGTGTTGGAGTTTTGGGGTAACTTGGTGTACTAGTGAGCCAAACAAAATGAGCTGACTCATTTTATAGTTCACCAATAGAAGTGTTAACAAATCAGAAGGCTCAAAATATTCAATAGATGTATAAAGGCGGCCATGATTTTTCTTTCGAATATTCACTGCCAACCTCTGATATCGAAGCCTGAAGAATTACGGAACAGCTGCTGCTAGTGGTATTGGCAATATAGTCAGATTCAGCAGAGTGTCTGACTCGTGAGTGTTAATCTTTAACGTTGTTTCATTGAACATATTACGTACTGCGCTGGATTCTATATTCATAGACTATGGTGAACATGGTCAACAGGTAGATCAACAACAAGAGCAGAGGACAAATTCATCAAAGCCACCAGCTTGCGTGACAGAACGCTGACTTCTCCAAACATCACTGCACAACTGAACCAATGCCGTGAAAAAATGTGTCACCCTCCACTGTAAGAAGACTCTGTGAAGCTGGCCAATGCGGTAGAATTGTTGTCAAGAAACCACTTTTGAGAAATAAAGACTATGCCAAAATGCTCCAGTGGGCCAAGGCGCACAAGGACTGGACACTAGAGCAGTGGAATAAAGTCCTTTGGACTGACGAAATCTTTGGGTCAAATAAGAGGATCACCGTGCAGCGAAGAGTTGGCGAAAGGGCTGCAACCCCCTGAATCATATGACCCGTAAAGCATGGAAGAGGCTCTGTTATAGTGTGGGGTGGATTTTGTCAATTGAAAAGTCGGTGATTTGCGCCAGATGAAGAGCAAATTGAATCAGACCGGCTATCTAAACACTGCAACATCACGCGATACCATATGGAACGCGGTTTTTGGGTTAAGGATCTGTACTCGTGCAAGATAATGACCGAAACATATTAGTAAACTCTGCCAGGGTTACATTAAAAGCAATGAGGAATAGCACCTCCTTCAACTGATGTCTTGACCTCGTGTCCCGACGATTGCATCTAGCATAAAACAGTTTTATCGCTAAAATGTTTATGTTATTATTAAAAAGAAAAAAAAGTTAAATAAGTTTTGAATATTTCATTAATTTTATTTAATCCTTTCTAGCGCTTTCGACATTTTGGTTAAAAATCTTGTCTTTCTTGCGTCAGGGGGTGGGCCAAAGATTAGTATAGGGATTTATAGGGATCTTTTTTTGGCGTTAAAAACAGATTGCTTTTATTTTGTATCCTTGGAGAATCAAATAATAGCCGGATTTTAATGAAAATTTAATGATTTATGCAAAAATGAATAAAATTATTGTTGTTTTCTTAAAGAAGGTTACAGAAAAAGTGGCACTCGAGGGAAGGAACAGCAACAATGGCGTTGATCAAAGAAAGCGTGGTTTATTGTTAAAGAGAATACACTACCGAAGACAGCAAATCGGTTAGCAGGCTAGTAATTGATGAAGCACAGCTGGAGACAAATCTCCAACTAATTGCCAAAGCAAGGTTATTTACCTCACCTCCCCGCGATGTAGGATGTGACACAAGGCTGTTTTTAATGCGGGGCCACACCCCGCCCGTAGGCTCGGGCAGAAGTTCGCCGTGGGTAGCTGTTTACCACCGGAGACGATCCAGCCATTCGGCATAGTCTCGTCTGCGTTCCTCTCTGCCTGAAGGCAGAGATTTCGACCAGCAGAGCTGGAGACAAATCTCCAACTAATTGGCGAAGCAAGGTTATTTACCTCACCTCCCCGCGAGGCAGTGTGTGGCAAAAGGCCGTTTTCAATGCGGGGCCAAACCGAGCCCGTGAGTTCAGGCAAAAATTATGCGTAGTCCACGTATACACGGGGTCAGGTAGCTGGCAACCACCCAGAAGATACTATGCCCTTTAATTGCTTTTATAAATTATATATATAACATATATTAAGGACCTTATTGTTTTAAGAAAAATAAATTTCGATGAGAAATGAATTTTTACGAGAATTATTTTTATTTTTTAAAAATGTTAACGAAAAACAATTATTAAGTTTTAAATCTTTTAAAATTCTGTATTTATTTCAGTCATTTAGATCATATTATTATTAAAGGAACCTATATTTGTTCTTTTTATGTGCCGTGTCCTTTCAGGACGTAGGCGATCATGGCTCACCACCAACCTCTAACCCTTGCAACCCTCAACAAGTTCCTTCCCTCTGCCGCCTCGCCTCCCCCAGACCACCTTCTGTCATCCACTTGCTTAAGGCCACTATGTATGTCATGCGTTGTTTTCTCTTGTATCTCTTTCCCTCTATTCAGCCCGTGAGTATCAGATTATGCTGGACCTCCTTCCACATTAGATGTCCCAGAAACTTCATCTGCCTCTTCCTGATATTAAGTATAAGCCTCCCCCTTGTATGCAACATCTCTAAGGCCTCATCGTTGCTCACATGCGCGTTAAATGATACCCTTAGCATCCTACTGTAGAATCACATCTCTGTCTCGAGACTCTTCATCTTTGAGGAAATCGCCCAACATTCTCTGCCGTAAAGAAGGACAGATGTCACGTAAGAGCTCAGTATTCTTTTCTTTGTTACCAAAGAAATCCTCCTGTCTCGCAGTACTCTGCCCAGCTTTTGGAATGTATCCTTGGCCATCCCAACACGTCTACGGATCTCAGAGTCGCAGTTACCGTCCTCTGTCAAGACGCTTTCCAGATATTTAAACCCGCGTTTGCTTGATTCTAGTTTTCCCGACCTTCAAATCGCATTTGGAGCTCATCCTTTTACTGATGACCATGCATTCTTTCCCCTTGTTGTTTTTGCTTAGTCCCTTCTTCTCGCTCTCCCTCGCTATCGTCTGTAGGAGATTTTGAAATTTCTCGTAGTCATAAGTGGGAAAGCTCAACACAAG
>OZ038513.1:33380948-33388448 GCA_964036315.1 Acanthosepion esculentum
ATAAAAAATTTTAAAAAATTAAAAAAAACAAACAAAAAACAAGCAAAATAATTTGACATAAATAAACGAATAAGCGACTTCCGGTAAAAGTAACCGCCAAAACAGACTACCCATAATGCACCACTGACCCTTATATATAAATAGCCGAGAAAAATAACAGCACTAGTTGCCTGACGATTGCACTAGCATGAAACAGATTGTCACCTCTAAGTGCTGACTTCCATGTCCACTTATATATATATATATATATATATATATATATATATATATATATATATGTATGTGTGTGTGTGTGTATATAAAAGTGAACATAGAAATCAACACTTAGAGGCGACAGTCTGTTTCATGCTAGATGCAATCCTCAGGTTTCTAGCATGAAACAGACTGTCGCTTCTAAGTGATGACTTCCATGTCCACTTTTATATTTACACACGCTCTATCTTTGATATTGAGCACTTTATTCCATAAATATAGCACACTTTAAGACTATATTTCTTCATATATATATATATATATATATATATATATATATATATATATATATATTATAATTTTTTCATATAGACAAAACCAATTTACTCACGACTAAGATGCAACTTTGTTTGTAACCATCGTTTGAACTTATGCCTCCTTCCTCTTTCGTCGTCGTCTCTCGCCTAGTCCCATCTTTCTACACGCACACTCACTCTTAAAAGGCTTGGAAATAGTGTGCCTACACCCTTGACTGTTTATTAAAAAAAATTCGAGACGAGCCATCACTTTAACCCCTGAACAAACCTTCACAAAACTGCTATCAACAAGCACTATTGCTTCACTCTGCCACCCCTTTGCTTTTCCTATATTTTCTTTATCCCTATACGCTCCTCTTAAAAAATGGAAGTGACGTTCCACTTGACGCCTGATTACAATAAGAATTGTTCATAACCATTTCGGTTCTCACCAGTCGAGGTGCAACTAAATGCACCGAAACGAATGTTCAAACGATGGTTACAAATGAAGTTGCATCTTTTACTTAGTAAATTGTTTGAACATAGATCGCTAGTGAGTAAACACAGGCGATCCCATTATTGAATTAAGTAGACCACGTCACCATAGAGGAAACGCATAAGTACGAAGTCGCGTGACGTCTAAATGATCGTTATTTCTATTCTATCCTCTATCTATAGGGACCGCTAGTCTCTATTCTATTCAGTATACTATTTCTCTATTCAGATCACTATACGAATTGCTATTCGAGCGAGTAAGTGCTATTGGTGCGAGATTATTCGAAGGCGTCTGACACCAGCACTGTCCAACGGTGTATTATAGTTAATATCAGCGATTACAATGTCTCTACTACAACGAGAATTACGAAACTGACAACCAGAATTCCTTGACATCACAAACGTGTCAACCAAGTATTTGTTGACATCACAGTATATATATTTTAGGCTCGATGAATTACTCTATATACATACACAGTTGTATATTTAGTCAGCAATCCTTCGTTTATGCATGTTTCATTAAAATCGACAGACAAGGTACTACGATTGAGCTTTTTATTTAATTTTTCTTGTGTTCGAACAAGAGCTTTCTTTACAGGACAAAGGGTGTGTAAGAACTGTCCAAATGTTTTATGTTTCCGAGCGATTTCGGCTATACCTTTAGCCATTATCAACGATGTTTCGATTTTTCAGCTTAATTGAGTGTGTGCATTATGTGTGTGTCTTAGTGTGTAGTAGGAATGTTTTTAATTTCCGAAAACGTTGAACACATTGTGGCTTTGTTCGTAGTTAATATTGTTAAGAGTTGGTTTTCTCTTTTTTATTATTAAAGCCTCCATTATTTTTTATTTTTTTGCAGGTGGATGCAGTTAATATATTTGTGTTTTCTACGAGTATGTTTCTAATGGAGTCGGGTAAATTTGTGTGCGTGTTTAAATGCTTTAACGTGTTTTAACGAAACATACATATATATATACATACATATATATATATATATATATATATATATATATGCAAAACTAAGATATATGTAACCTCTCTTTCGCTATTTTTACGTCCATAGCCTTTACCGTGTTTCGATATGACTGCAAGGCAGTGGAGGTTTAAACTCAGTGTTTTCCTTCTGCTTGATGGAGGTCATCTCTTGGCAGAAACACTCCATCTACCTAAGGTAGCTGGTTATGAGGCGCCAATTGTCTGCCTCCGCCTTTTCTTGGAACTGGACTTATGAAAATCCTCACCCTAGGAAAAGATAAACAAATATAAGATATTGGGTCAGATGAAGGTCACACTTGGGTTGCATGTCCAGATTCGTGGAATGAGGGGAAGAGACTTACTTTTAAAGTGAGTGTCTCCCTGTAAATTTTTTTTTCACTGCGAATTTTCCCCACTTAGCGAATACGAGGCTTGAAACTGCTAGTAATAGCAAACCAAAAAATTGGTATTCTCTCTCTCTCTCTCTCTCTCTCTCTTTAGTCACTTCTCATTTCTTCATGCAGAGCATATTGAAGTATCGTGTAACCTACTTAACGAGGTTCCGTAAACAGATGACAGAACAGGGCCTTGGAGGAATGGTAAAAACACGATTCTTTATATAGGATAGGAATTTGCAGACGGTCACGATCGTGCACTACCAGACAGTCAAGTAGCCGAAGCATCGTGGGTTTAATAACGAATAAATTATTATTAAACCGAACTAACGTCTCACCACTCCACTCACCGAACTATAACCGGGTCTTGCGACATAAAGGTCCAGATACCGAGGTCTCTTAGTTAAAAATAGTGGGAGTCTTCATCGACAGCTTTCCAGGTCCCTTGCTTTATTTAAATTAAATGGTATTCGCCAGCGATCACCCAAATGAATACTGACCAGTCTTAACGTTGCTTAACTTCGGTGATTGGACGAGGACGATGTTTTAATCTGATATGACAGTAAGCTCGAGAAAAATATCCACACCGTATGCGTCGTGCGAGAGGAAACCTTTACCCAAAAAACAAGGTTGTGTAAAGGCTTCAAATGTATTTTTCAATAAGAGACAGAGATTTTTTTTATTGGTAATTTCTATATGAATCTTTGTGGTGAGGATTTATCGTTATTCACACTGTTTATTATCAGGGCCATTGTCCTCATCTTTGTTGTTTATCACAACGTTTCGGCCGTTCTTCGATCCTGGCTACGACCAGGTGTATATCGATCTATACGGGGAATGGAAATAATAATATATTGTTCACAAGAAAACCAGGGAACGTTTTTGTAGCAACACAAGAGACTCTGCCCAATGCTGATGAAATCATTAGTCACCAAACGACATTTTGATAATCACCAAAGACGTTATCGTTACAATGTCAAGATTTTTGACATTACGGAATCAGTTACTGCACCTCATGTCGAGCAATGAACTTTGACATCAGAATTCGTTACGAGCGGGGCTAGCATGCGTCTTGACAAGTGGGAGACATCCCAGAAATCTGGTAGTTTCTCGCTAGTGACGGCATGTCCGAGAAGATAAAGCAACCCTGTCTTACTTTCATTCTCGCAAAGATCACCCGCGCTGGCGTGTGTATTACATGACGAAATTCTCGGCAGTCACGCCCAAGAGATATCTGGTCAGCGAAACGACACCTGCGCCACTTAACTTTCATGCTAAGTCAGATATCTAAGGTTATTAAAATGTAAGCAAGCAGTAACGGTTATCTGTCTCCTGTCTATAGGTTTTAATACTTCAGTTTATACCGCTGTAACAGCAAAATTGTCCAAATGTTAGATTAAGCTTTGAACCGTTGAATCTTAGAAATGATTAAAGGTATCTTAATGGAGTTCTCTTTCCTCGCACTTCTCGCCTGTGGAACTCTCTTCCAGTTTCTTGGTTCCTAGCCGTTCAAAAACTTCAAACATTTAAATCCAATTTCCCTTGCCGTCATCTATCTTCCTGAATCCTGTTCCTTTATTGTCCTTTCTCTTCACTAAAGTCTCCTCATTCTCTTTCACTGCAAGTAACCACTTGCATCTTAGTGGTATTATCGGCTTGCGTGGGGTGAAATGATAAAAATAAATAGAGAAAGAGAGAGAGAGAGAGAGAGAGTATTATGATGGCTGCGTTATTTTTGTTATTTGTTTGTTCTACTTACCGGGAATAGGGATTGAACTCAATGAAAACAACCATTGTTTAACAGTATCCACTACGCCGTCATTCTGTCGGACGTCAGTGGTGCGTTTTTAAAGAGCTTTTAAATCTAATATCTGTTGTTTTCGACGGTTTTCTGGTGATCATTACCGTTTTGCATAGCCTGTTCGATAATGTTCATTTTTCTCGTATTGTTTGAGCTGATCAGAACAGAATAGGCTCGTCAAGAGAAGACGAAACTGCGATTCCACAACTGAAAGGTCACTTTAAAGGTTATCAAGGGATACTCCTAGTGCAGACAGGCTGTCGCATTTAGGGCGCATCAAGCAAGTCCCCGAGGTCAAGTCTGGTTAATAGCGACTAATCTCGACTAATTTTCTATTGTTTATTTTTTCTTTTCCTAACTTGAAAACATATTTGTTTCCACACCCTATCAATTCGTTTCCGTGTATATTTTGTTAAGCGTAATAAATCGATTCTCCCTATTATATGTCAATTGGTTTTCTCTGTCTGTCGCCTTAATCCCTGTTACTTTGGATGTAAATTATTAATGATCTATATCTGTCTATATCTCTGAGATGAGGTATTATGATTACTTGCATTATTTACATTATTCGGACTGTTATCCTCACCTTCATTGACATATTCATCAAGGACACGTGGCCCAATGGATAAAGACGTTGGTTAGATCCAGTGACTAGAGCCAAAGAATTGTGAGTTCAATATCACGCAACAGCAGTGATGAACCAAAACTTGGTGTGTCGAATTGAAGTTAAAGGGAAATAACTGAGACATCCGGTGAACGAAATAAAGGGTTCGGTTCGAAATTATAATCACCTGAAGAAGGCCGGAGCGTACAACGGTTGAAACGTCGTGAATTCGGCAATGAAGAGGAGGATAACAGTGTGAATAATGTAATTAATGCAATTATTAACGATTTGTCCAAGGTTTATGCTTCCACAAATTCTTTAGAGCTTTCCACTGACTTCAGCCATTGGCAAGGTTTTATTTTTATTTTTTTTTGGTAACCGTTCATCTCTATCTTAAAAATCAAAGAAGTATACAAATTTAAATATCTGGGAACTGTTTTAACAGAGGACGTAATGTGCCATGTAGAAATACGAAGACGCCAAAGATGCCATTCATAAGCTAAGCAAAGTATTAAGAAATAGAAAAGCTTCGTTAGAAAGAAAGAGGGCTGAGCTGCGACGTGATATCTCTCCTCCTGTTGCACGGCAGTGAGTGCAGGACACACCTCACAGGTAAAGAGGAGACTTGAAGCAACAGATATGGGGTTCTACAGAAGGATGCTGCGGACACCATAGACCGAATATATGAGCAACGACGAAGTCTTTTAGAAAATTGAATCTAAACATCAGAGAGAGACAGTTGTGGTTTCTGGGACACATAATGAAGGAAGGCTTGGAAAATCTGATACTCACGGGATATTATATATATATATATATATATATATATATATATATATATATATATATATATATATATATTTGTATTTAGGCAGCGATCCTTCTTTCATGCACATTTCATTAAAAACGACTGACAAGTTACTTTTATTTAGTATTTTTATACAATTTCTCATGCGATCTAATAATTTTTTTCTTTTCGGATGATAAATGATATAAAACTGTCCGAATGTTCTTTTTATACGAGCGCTTTCGGCTATACATTTAGCCATTTTCAAGGATTATATATTTTTACTGTTAAAATTAGAAATAGTTTGTGGTATGTATGCTTTATAAAATGTTTTTCATTTTTTTCAAAACACGGTCAAGATATTATGTCCATGTTCAACGTTAATATTATTAAGTGTTGGTTTGTTTGTTTTTATTAACATGGCTTCCATTATTTTTATCCTTTTTTGCATGTAGATGATGCTATTATATTAGTGTTGTCAACGAGTATGCTCCGAATAGTGTCCGGTAGGTCTCCATTAATATTTAAATGAGATCTTATTGAGCTATTGTCAGAAAGGTGTAGAGTGAGTCTGCGTGTCAAACATGTTGTAGTGTGGCCTATATAATTATTTACGAATTTTGATTGATCAGGAAAATAATTCCTTAATGGGCATTTAAATTCGTAAATAATATTTGCCCTATTTGCATATATATATATATATATATATATATATATATATATATATATATATATACTATATATATATATATATATATATATATATATATATATATATATATATATATATATGTTTAAAATTATGGTGGACGAATTCTCAATATTGGAGATAGAGCGTAAAGTCATAAAAATCGGAATTGCGCTTTGGCTGCTAGATTTTTACTTTGAGCGATCATAAGATCATGTGTGACTCCTATTTTTTAGTATATATATAATAGTCTACTAGTCAAACTAGTTTGAATAGCAGTAATTTATATTTTATACTAGCCGAGCCACCTGGCGTTTACCGGGTGTGCATAGCTGCAATTGAATAACCGCACACCTACCAGTATTCCCGCATTCTCCTGTCTAGTAATGTCTGTGTGCGTGATCGCTTGTATGCATCATCCGTTCGCATACTAAGCTACTACCTGCCTCATCTTTTTTACGGTATGTTGTTCGCAAGACATAAAGGAATTCCATCGATAAAAACTTCTTGTGAGGTCGCTGCTCGGAGTTTAATTGTTTCAATGTTTTAGATATTCATTAAATTTCCTATGACCATAACAACTTTAAAATAGTATGGCATTGTTCACAAACCTAATAATAAAAAAACAGGGCTGAATCATCAGAGCTTGAAGTGCAAACGCGTGAACGCTTCCTCCTTTAATATAAAGCTGGGCTTAATAAGAGGTTCTTCGGGAATATTTCCCTCTTAACGCTTCAGTAATTCTTCTCAAACAAGCTTTGTATCAAAGGTTGTTCGAATGCCAATTTTTGATAGAATCACATAAAGAAACTATGGGCTAAATGGCAAAAGCCGATAATGGACCCGGTTTGTTGCAGATTTCGGTAGCGAGCAGGATTAAAAACACACTCTCTTATATCTTGCATGAAGTCAAATTCTTTGACGGTATGTTTGAAGAAAATCGGATAAAAAATGAAAATATTAAAGAAATTCTTTAAGTAGTACGAAAAAGCCGATGTTTTTTTTCAATTTTTGTGAGAAGACATTGTCGCAGCAAAACTGTCAAGCACTCTACATAAACCTCGTGACATGAGCTATGTTTTGCATGAGGTACAAAGAACATCAGCTCACCCGGTAAAAATATTTTCACGTGTAACTTTGCCTTGGTTTTCGTAAAAAGTCGTACTCCCCTTGAGCATTGTCGATTTTTCTGTCAAACGTCGGTAACACGGAAATTGAAATGTTGGTCTTCAGTTATCGTGGTAAATTTGCAAAAGGCGTTGACAATTTC
>OZ038513.1:33390948-33400948 GCA_964036315.1 Acanthosepion esculentum
ATATATATATATATATATATATATAGTAATGATACAATATGGTAATCCATATAGAATTTCAACGAGGATACTGATCCGGTGAGAGCTCTATATCAAAAGACAGTGCAATATTATTATTAATTAAAGAATATCAAACCTATGTGATTTTAAGTGTTTCATATTCTTTAATCAATAATATATATGTATATATCTATATTAACTATATTAATTATTAACTCTCTCTCTCTCTCTCTCACTTTTTATATATATATATATATATATATATATATATATATATATATATATATATATATATATATATATGTGCGTATGCGTCAATGTTTGTCGTTTATTTAATCTTAATCTATTTATATGTCTATTATCCTCGCTTGTTCGACTTCTTACCCCCGTTGAATCGAATTCCTCTTCAGCTGTGCTGATGGAGGATCGGCCATGTCAAATGTCGTCCATTCATTGTGTTTCCACCAGCCGAGTTTAAAGCTATCAATGAAGACAATATCTGCTAATTTCCTTTCATTTTAGAGAGGCCCACTCAATGCACAGCTACCGAAGCAAACACAACGCCGTAGGTCCAGCGACAGCGGGAATTCCCACAAGGTGTCCGCTTTCGCGTAACCAGTATGGCTCATCACTGTTATCAGAATTGGAATGGCCGAGGGCCAGATACCTTGTGAGCTTTTATTCCTTGTCATCTGTTTCGTGTCTTTTTTCTTTACTTACTTGCTCGTCTTTTGCAATACATTCGATTCTCTAGTCTTTTTTTATTTCCTTCGTTATTCTCTCCAATGTTGTTTAATACCGTCTTAAATCACCTTAGCTGCGATCTATGGGGAAAGCCGTGAAAGTTGAGCCGCTGATTTATTTCCACAGAAATTAAAGTACAGGGCGGTCCGAAGTCGTGTAGCCCCTACATAACATAATTTTCTATTTTAGATGACTGACACGAACTCCCAGAGTTTGGAAAAGAGGTATCTTAATTTGTAACAGCGTCAATGAAAGTGAATAAACTGAATCCAGTACATGTGCTTTGTATTAATTCTATTAATTTTTTTTTCCGGCAAATAACCTCAAGCAAGGCTGGAGTGCCACTAGCGCGCGAGGGGTTGCAGAGGATTGAGAACAAGAGAAAAAAAGGCGTATTTGAGGAAAGGATAAAGAGGATGACGGGGAACAAGCTCAAGGTGTCAGATGTCGATTGACATTACACTTGAATATTTGAAGATTATAGACATCGGGGAAGCAAGTAAGGGGGAAGGGAGTTCCACAGACGGGAGGTGCGGGATAAGAAGCTGTTTGAGAAAAACAGACGGTTACATTTCACCGTTTTGACAGTGAAAGGGTGAGACCGAGATGCTAGTCTGGTAGCACGTTTAAATTCATGAAGTTCGGGAACTGGCGGCAGTGGCTCGTCGAAACAGTTGCCGTGAAAATGTTTGTAGAAGAGACAGTGGGAGGCCACAGCACGTCTGTGGGATAGCTATTGTAGACTAGATGCCAGAGGAACTTGCATATTCGTCTCTGGATTTTGTCAAGGACCTCGAGACGAACAGCGGGAGCACCAGACTATATACTACAGCAATATTCCATTACTATCCTTCTCTTGCTCTCATTATTTTATTTTTTTAATTTTTGGTAGGGGTGACAAAACATTTCGACTTTCCTGTACATACAGGAAGCATAACGCCGTCGGGAAGAGCAAGTTTTCCACTATAAGACATTACTTTTCCACCTCGTTACTAATACTGGCGATGCATTGATCGGACGCTATTCATTCTGTGCGTTGTTAGGGTCCCTGCTGGACGCGGCTTCTTACACACTATAGTAATTTATATGAACCATTAATAACAGCCATACTTTGTTCACATCCACGCTTTGTTTTCTTTAAACGCTCAGTAACCGTAACAGAAGACGGAAAGGGCGTCAATCAAATATGAAGGCGCATTAGGATAGCCAAAGATGCAAACCAAGAGCTAAATTGCGTATTAAGAAACAGAAAAGCTTCCTGAGAAACAACGAAAAGAGTACTGAATATCTGTCCTCCTATATGAAAGTGAATGCTGGACAATCTCCTCCAAGTTGAAAAGAAACGGTAAGCAACACGGATATCCATTAAATAGGCTACTCGCTATTTTACCGTGCCTCTCCTGCTTTCTGCATATTTTATGAGTTTAAATTCTACAGTCTCTCGGTGATCTCGGAATTAAAAGTTGGAGAGCGGAGTTCGATTTCCAGTCGTGTTCGTTACACTCACTCACGTCCCTTTAGCCTTGGTTACGGTATGTTTCGTCACAGCTATGGGATGAATGAGAGAATTTGTATCTGGGTAACTTATTGTTATTCTCCGAAAAAATGTTACTGAAATATTCATTCCTCACCCAAATAATTATTCTTACAATCCAAAATAGGTTTTGGATTTAAATAAACTTCAAAGGGTTGATAAACCGTAAAAAAAGCCAAATCTGTCAAGTCAAGAATTAATTTTTATATATTTTCCTTATGCTTGCAATCTTCACTATCTGTAACTTTGTCTTCCATACATATTGCACATCCCATTACAAACAACTATTTTGAGAGCAACTCTCTATTTTAGTGGCTCTTGAGCATTTTAATGAGTTAAATTTAGCCGATAAAATTTAATATTGCAGCCTTTTTAAGCTCTTTGTTTTTTTTTTAAGCATTTGATGACCAGCAAGGCGGCAGCCCCATTACTGCTCAAGGGGTTACAGATAGTGAATGTAACAGAAAAGACGACGGGAGATTGACGAAAGGATAAAAAGTAGAACGGGTATCAAGGCATCAAAAGATGACGATTGACATTACATTTAAATTTTTGAAGAGTGTAGTTATCGGAGAAGCAAGTAAGAGGAAGAGACTCCTACTGTCGGTAAGTGTGAGAGAAGAAACTCTTGGAGTAGAAGTGGCGGTTACATTTAACTGTTTCAACAGTAAAAGAGTGGGACCTAGATGCCAATCTAGTAGCACGTTTAAATTCATGTGGCCGCGGCGCCAGTCTAAATAGCTTGTCAGAGCAGTTGCTATGAAAGTATTTGTAGAAAAGACAGAGGGAAGCCGCATCACGTCTGTGAGAAAGTAACTGGAGTCAAGGTGTCGAGTAACCTGTTTTATTCAGCTGTGCTTGGCATAGACTGTGAAGCTCCACAGATAATTTTTAGAAGTACATACTTTTGTGCCTGAGTCACTTTCGCATATCTGTCGATTATTATTATTATCATATAATAATTATGCTTGGCCATCTCTTCGTTAATTCGCACGACTGTTACTCCCTGCCAATGTCTCATAGATAATGGATTATTCCGTTTCGATCGGGTGTGAAGGCGAAAGACATATAAGAGACGCTATTGGTTTTAATGAAAAAAAAGGAAGGAAGATAGATGAGTTTAACGTCTCCTGCTAATACCTCACGAATAATGGTATATTCCGTTTTGATCGCGCGAAAAAACAAATACATATCAAAGACGCTACTTGGTTTCAGTGAGACAATGAATGGAAGATGTTGTCAATTTAATACCTTTTCATTTGTACCCACTTCTTAAAATAACGAACAGCATTAAAATTTATGATTGCTGTGGCACAAATATTTAACGATGTAATTTCAACGGGTATTTTATTGTCATAAAACTCGCCATGATTGATCATTAACTTAAAAAAATTGTGAAAGTTCCACAGTTATTTCTAGTTATTACTATCATTATTATTATTGATAATGATGTGACAGATTATATTTAGGAGGTCTGAAAAGATAAACAGGAAGTAAGTGGCATTTAAGCATAAAATATACATTTTCAAATGCCGTTTTAGGGCCACAAGTTATAAAGCTCTCATTTATAGAAAGGGACTGCTACAGACATTTTATAACCGGAAACATGTATTATTTTTATACTAGAAATTTTAGAAGTTGATAGTATTACAGTATTTTTGAAGTTACCGCTAACATTTTTGTCTGCGTTTCGTTTAATTTCGCAAACCAATTGAAGGTGGACTCAGGAGAGGAAAAAATGGTTGGGCAGTGTGAAACAATGAATAATTATGACTATACCAGAATTGCTGATGACTGCCGTTGATAGACCCTTGTGGAGGAGTATTTAGTATTGTTGAAAGTATCGCTATCATTTTTGTTTATCGAGATTTACAAAGTCTATGTTTCGTTCAATTTCGCAAAGGAATCAATGAAATTTGTTGCTAATTTATATGGAAAAATACTTTGATGAAAAACCTACTTCGTGATTGTTACGCACCCTGGTAAAACCAACTATACTTTGTAGCCCCTGACCTGTTTGCACTTCTCTCCAAAATCTGGTTTTGATTGCTCAATGTATGACCAGGCGGACTAACGGAAGTCACAGATTTATATATATACGAGGGTCATTCAATAAATAAGGTGAATTTTTCGGTATAAGGACTTCTAATCCAGATAGAAGCTTACTTTTCTTTTTTTTTCAACGTAGTCTCCCAGCACTGTCACACACTTTTCCCATCTGTGCACAAGTTTCCGTATTCCCTCAGCGTAAAAGTCTTTGGACTGATGTCTCAGCCAGTCGCTCACAACACTTTTGACTTCATCGTCACTTTTAAACTTCGTGCCTCTCGTGAACGCTTTCAAGGAACCAAACAGGTTAAAGTCTGAAGGGGCAAGATCTGGGCTGTAAGGGGGAGGAGGGAGCAGTTCCCAGCCCATCTCGTTCATGGTCTGCACCGTTTGGGGTGCTGTGTGAGGCCTTGCATTGTCATGATGCAAGATGACTCCTTCTGACTGATGACGCCTGCGTTTGTCCCAACAGATAAGCACAAAGTCCTTGCAATGTCATCCACTGTCACCCTTCTGTCAGACTGAATGAGGTCATTGACTGATTCGATCCCCTCAGGAGACCTCATTTCTTTAGGCCTCCCAGGCCTGTCTTCATCCTCAACACTGCTCCGTCCTTATTTAAACAATTTAGCCCACTTGTAGACATTTTTGGCTGAAACATGTGGCACCATACTCAGTTGACATTCTCCTATGAATTCCAACTGGTTTGCACCCTTCAGCAACCAAAAACTTGATAACTGACCGCTGTTCAATCCTGGAGCATGCTTCTTGGTCGGCCATCTTTGTTAATCGCCAAAACTCTCAAAGTTTTTTTTTAATCTACAAAATAAATTAAATCCATGTGAAAAAGAAGTAAAACAAAAAAGAAAAAAAAAGAGTTAGATTCTATCTGTATTAGAAGTCCTTATACCTAAAAATTCACCTTATTTATTGAATGGCCCTCGTATATAGATTATTATAATAATTTGTTATAATAATTTGTTATATATTGTTCAATTTCGCAAACCAATGGATGAAATTTGAATAAGTTGATTTGTTTGGAAAAATACTTTGACAAAAAAACATACTTCGCCGTTTAACAAACAGTGGGACATGGCAGGGTTTGAACCCGTTACAAGACACGGCAGCCTGTGCAAGACTATCATGAAAGGAACAGTTTAAGGTGGACATAGGAGAGGACGCCAACGCAAAAAATGGCTGGGCAATGTCAAACAATGGATAATTATGTCTATACCAGAATTGCTGATGACTGCCGTTGATAGACGCTTGTGGAGGAGATTCAGTGTGGCTTCTGCATTCGGATCCCCAACGATTACAAAAGTCAAGTGGATGAAGATGATGATGATACGTGAGGGTCATTTTATACAGTAGAATTTTGTTGCCACACGCTGACACATGTTGAAACGCTCGCAGTCTTTAGTATCGTTGAAGTTATCAGTAGCATTTTTTGTTGAGATTTACAAACTCTACGTTTCATTGAATTTCGCAAATCAATTGATGAAATTTAAATGAACTGATTTGTTTGGAAAATTACTTTGACAAAAAATCTACCTCTCGGTTGAATAAATTCTTTAATTTAATTCAATTTTATAAGACTTCATGAAGTCTTATAAAATTTCATTTTTTATTTTTATCGGCGAAGAATAAATTCTTAAGAATTTTTTACTTTTAAGCATGCAACATACAACTGGTCATGCGTAAATATTTCTTTTTGCAACCAAATCTCAACTTTTTGATGCTTTTTGATTTATTTATAGTTCTCGCAAATGCAGGGCGAACTGAAAACTGCATTCTTGGATATATAAAAACTAAAAGAAATTTTATGCTGAAGTCAATATTGCATTTTCATTAAATAAGTATAAGTTATTTTAATAATTAAACTATTTTTAAAACAGTAGGAGTATTTTTATGCTAAATAATAAAACTTTTATTAGGTTGGTGAAAAAATAATGTCGTTTTTTGACGTTCAACTTCAAAAGATGATAACTCCTTTCATAATAAACTTTATTAATCGAAATAAGAACCATTAGAATCGACACATTTTTGCCAACGAGAAACAAGTTTATTTATCCCATTAGCATAGAAATCCGGAGTTCTGGAAGCGATGAAGTCACTGAAGGCCGATTCGGCATCATCTCGGCTTTTGAAGCATTTTTCGCGCAGGAAGTTGTCCAGATGCTTGAAAAAGTGATAATCGGTGGGCGAGAGGTCCGGTGAATATGGCGGATGAGGCAGAGTCTCGTAGCCCAATTCGTTCAGCTTCTGCAGGGTCAGTTGAGCAACATGCGGGCGAGCGTTGTCATGAAGGAGAATTGGTCCCTTCATATTGACCAATCTCAGGCGCATACGTTGGAGCTTCTGGTGCATTTCGTCAATTTGTCGGAAGTACTTCTCCGCCGTAATCGTTTCGCCCAGATTCAAGAAGTTGTGATGGATGAGACCGGCCGCAGACCACCAAACAGTCACCATAACCTTTTCTTGGTGCAATTTCGGCTTCGGGAATGTTGTGGAGCTTCTCCGGCATCCAAACACTGTGCCAAACGTCGCCGGTTGTCGTAGAGGATCCACTTCTCATCACACGTCACAATCCGCTCGAGTAATGGGTCGTTTTTGTTTTCGCAGAAGGAGCGTAGAAGACACCTCAAAACGACGATTTTTTTTTATTATCGTTCAATTCATGGGGCACCCATTTATCCAACTTTTTTGACTTCCCTATTTGCTTTAAATGGCGAACGACTGTTGAGTGGTCGACCTCGAGTTCAACAGCAACTTCTCGTGTGGTTTTGCGAGGATCGGCTTCAATTAAGGCTTTCAAATGTTCGTTATCAACCGCAGTCGGCCGGCCGCGACCGTCTTCATCTTCGAGGCTCTCGTCACCATTGCGAAATGTCTTGAACCACTGTTGTGCCACACGTTCGTTAGTGGTTCCTGGGCCAAACGCATCATTGATATCACGAGCTGTCTCGGCAGCTTTTCGGCCTAGTTTGAACTGGAACAAGAAAATCGTGCGGATTTGAATTTTGTCCATGCTGTCGAAAAGCCTGCAAAAAAATGAATGAAGAGATTGAGAACGGTAACGAATAACACGATTCGATAGAGCGAAAAAACGCGCTTCAAAATGATATATAACATGGCTATATATATCAATGAATTAATTCAGAAATCATATATAAAAGTAACATATGTGAGAAAACGACATTATTTTTGCACCAACCTAATAATTTTTCCAAGAAAATATAATGAAACATATTGTACGACACTATGCACCCTAGTAAAAGAATATGTATTTGAACCCCCTTGCCTGTTTGCACCTCTCTCCACAATTTGGTTTAGGTCGGTCTGTGTATGGCTATTTTAGTGAGTCTGACGGACGGACGGGTAGACAGACGGACTGACTGACTAACTGAAGTCATTCACAAGAAGATGAGCTATCACTTAGCAGGTCAACACTATTTTCCCTTATTTATAAGCCCATTTTATTCTCGCTCCGCACTTTGCTTTGTTTCTGGAAAGCATCTTCCGTTATTCCTGTGTAGCTACAGATCTCTGTGTCACACTTTCCTTTGTTACAAAACTACTGTTGTAATCTAGAAAAGGTTACTGAATGAGGAATAACCAAAACAGAGGTTGGAAATGAAATAGGGATCTTTATAACATCAACAAACTAAAATACTCGCCAGCGTCGTGAAGTAGGTAAACCACTGCTAGTGGTGGATTACTTAGACAGCATAAAACCCCCACTTACTAGAGTGTCGAACGTATTTATGAGGATTAGAGGCATATCTATTAATGTTTATAGGTATGGTATATAACACCTAGTAAAATAAAACCCTGTCGTTGGATCTAACTAACGCCTTTATCCACTGTGCCATGTGAAATCGATCAAACGACAGGACCCAAAGAGTGTGAATTCAGTACCTAGTTAAGACGATGGAGGACTTGGAGAGATGAATTAACAGACGATAACTGATAGCTGATATCCATTAGGCGTGGCACGTGGAAATAGAACAGTCTAAAGCAGTGAGCGAAATAAATGGTTCAGTTCGACATTCCAACGACCTGAAGAAGGCCGGAACGTACAACGGCCAAAACGTTCTGATAAATATGGCAACAAAGATGAGGACAATAATCCGAATAATGTAAATAGTGTATATAATACTTCATCTCAGAAATAATAGACAGAAAGATGAGTACAATATTCCGAATAATGTAAATAATGTACTTAATATCTCATCTCAGAAATATAGACAGAAAGATGAGGACATTAGTCTGAATAATGTAAATAATGTACATAATACCTCATTTCAGAAATATAGACAGAAACATGAGAACAATATTCCGAATAATGTAAATAGTGTACATAATACCTTATCTCAGAAATATAGACAGAAAGATGAGGACATTAGTCTGAATAATGTAAATAATGTACATAATACCTCATTTCAGAAATATAGACTGAAACATGAGAACAATATTCCGAATAATGTAAATAGTGTACATAATACCTTATCTCAGAAATATAGACAGAAAGATGAGGACATTAGTCTGAATAATGTAAACAGTGTACATAATACCTCATCTCAGAAATATAGACAGATCCTTTACTGACAATAACACTTTCCCTTTTCTATTCTGTTCATTCCGGTGTTGTTGCATATCCATATTTCTTGATATCAATCCAAGTTAATAATATGCTCTTATCTTGCTATGAGCTACATACCTAATCCAGGCTGTTTTTATTGAGGCTTGAGAAGGGGCTTCCTATTTCTTACGAAGTTTTCTTGGCGCAACGAAACATATTTGCTCCATATACGTTTGATTTCCCTCGGCGGAAAGTGATTTGAATTTCAGCCATTCCCAAAATCTTTAGTTTGAAATGAACACAAGCAGCCTAAGGTAAGATTAGAACTTGATTTTACAAATTCCGCCCTCCCCACTGAATAGACACAGCGGTCGGGGAAGTGGCACAGAAAATATTTAGGAGTGAAACGTTAAACCCTTCCTAAAAGTAAAAGAAAGTATTTTTACTCTTTGGTCATCTGGTCAGATTTAACGAACTGGGATTGAGCGGAGAAATTTCAGCTATACTTCATGTGCAGAGAATTATGGTTTGGTTTGGTTTGGTTTGGTTTGTTGGGTTTTACGGCATATCAACCTCAATGGTTATTTAATGCCGACAACTGTTTTTTGTTCTGGTAATATTTTTTTTTGTCAAAAATCTATTTCTGGTAATATTTTTTTCCTCAAAAATGTGTAACTGGCAATATTATTTTAAAACGTGTTGCTGGTAATATCTTTTTTTCAAAAATGTATTGCTGGTAATAGATTTTAAAAAAATATATTGCTGGTAATCGATTTTTTTTCTTCAAAAATTGATTTCTGATAATAATTCTTTACAAAGTATTTCTGGTAAAAAAAAACTATTTTTACACATTTATAATGCTTTTTACCTCAGTTTCGGGGTTACCTATTTACCCATAGCTGGGACCCTAACAGGTGCTGCCACACCGGGTCAGGGTAGATCTGGGAACACCAGCAATTAAGAGGTGGTTCCTCGCTTCTCAAAACCTCCTGATCAGAGGACTTGCTGTTGGAAGTAGTTTATCGTCTTACCCAGGACGCGGATGTACTTTATCGTCATACCAGAATCCGAAAAATGTTTCGGCTTTAGAT
>OZ038513.1:33403448-33450948 GCA_964036315.1 Acanthosepion esculentum
ATATAGTGCTTTCTGCATTCTGTTGAGGTTTCAGACGCGATGAATTGCTTATATATATATATATATATATATATATATATATAAAATTAAGTAATTCATCGAGTAAATTATATATTAATAGGAGTAGATAGATATTAAATACTAATAGGAGTAGATAGGTTCAGTTAGCGGCCGGTTAATATATCTCCCGGGACTTTTGAATAGGTGTAGTCGTTTATCCTTTACCATTTAAATGATGTAACAGTCAGTCTCTACTTAGCACCTGAATATTACGTTGAAACTCCGTGTCTCGTTACCGATGAGGTTAAAAACGTATTTTTACTAATATATACTTACTAGCTCTGTTATATTAAAAAAACAAAACAATGTCCAGTGCTGTAATGAATAGCCGAAAAAAACAGTAAACTTGCATATTCGGATTTTTTGTTTTTCCATATTTCTCCTCATACTGTCGGATCTATATCCACATATTTGCTTGCATATATATATATATATATATATATATATATATATATATATATATATATATATATATATATATATATATATATATATATGTATGTATATATATGTATAAAGAAATATACATAATATCTAGCATTTATATTTAACTCATATACCTATCTATATGTATACATTCGGTTATATATATATATATATATATATATATATATATATATATATATATATATATATATATATATATATATAATTATTTATTTAAATATTATAACATAAATATTTTATAAAATCACTACAAAAATAGACATTTTGTTTCAACACATCTGGTGTCTTATGAAGTGATGATGTTGAATGTAGAATATATATATATATATATATATATATATATATATATATGTAGTCATCCACATACAAGCCTGGTTCGATATATCGCAGCTTAGCAGTGCGGTTAGACATCCGTTTGCATCAGGCCGGGATCGAAACTCTAGCCATTTGACATCAGTCGGACATCTGAGCCATAATCTATCGCCGAACGGCAGAGGAAAGTATATTTTAACGTATTATATACGGATGTATACAAAAGCCAGCAGCCAGAGTGTTCAATTCATTAATGAAGGTCGGTGCGTTAATAGCTGTTTTTGAATTACATTTTTCTCAATAGCGCTCGATTAAAATGACGAGAGTGTAATACATATATATATATATATATATATATATATATATATATATACGAGAGTGTAATACATATATATATATATATATATATATATATATAAATATATATATATATATATATGTATATATATGTATATATATATATATATATATATATATATATATATATATATATATATATATATATATATATATATATATATATTATAATTTTATCATATAGACAAAAACAGTTTACTCACAACAAAGATGCAACTTCGTTTCGGTACATTCCAATTGCACCTCCACGGGTGAGAACCAAAAATGGTTATGAACAATTCTTCTTCTGGGAAAGCAGTATGTGAAACGTCATTACCTTTTTTTCCATTTGTTTGAGAAAAAATATACATGAAGCAAAAAGGTGACAGAGTGAAGCAATAGTGCTTGTTGTTAGCAGTTTCGTGAAGGAAGGGTGGAGTGTTGAATGCTGGCTAGCCTGTAAAGATTCCTTGTCGATAACGACGGTCAAAAGTTTAGGCAAAGCGTCCCAAGAGTGAGGGGTGGGAGTGGAAGCAAAATTGTTCATAAGCAGTTTTGGTTCTCACCCGTCGAGCTGCAATTGAAATGCACCGAAACCAAGTTGCATGTTCGTAGTGAGTAAACTGTTTTTGTCTATATGATAAAATTATAATAAATAATCATCGCTCTGCTATTGGTATCGAGCCCTCTTTTGAATTAATGCTGTGAACGTTAGAATTTATATATTACTTCCGTTCTCATTGCATCGAATCTATCTATCTATCTATTTCTCTCTCTCTCTCTCTCTCTCTCTCTCTCTCTCTCTATATATATATATATATATATATATATAGATAGATAGATAGATATAAAAAATGTCTTAAAAATAAATGTCGGACTTTGTCAATTTCATAATGTATGACGTCATTCATATACATTTGGATACGCATCGAACAGGTATGAATGAATGAGAGAAAATCATGGAGAATTGTGTTTAAAAACAGTAAAATTGACCAGGCTAATCGAACGCTCCTCTGTTGCTCATTCGCTTAAGGCATGCCAGACTATATGACGGTTCCATATAGGATAATGGTTCGGTTCCTGTCGGAGGATGCATATTTTGTATGAAAATATCTCAGATATTTAGGCCGATAAATGTTGTTAATACTGTTTATTATAAACAGAACATTTACTTAAATATTTGTATCTATAAAAAGAGCGTATAAACATAAAAAGTGTCTTAAAAACAATTGTCGGACTTTTCATAATATATATATATATATATGTGTGTGTGTGTATTGATTTGCCATTTCAGCTATGAGTAAACATTTAATGTATGACTGCTTTCTTCAGGAATCGAAATATTGGTTTTTTCGTCATATACGTGCGTATTCTAAACGAGCACAGTTGTAGGAGGATATGACAGGTATAATTCCTCTAGTTCCATTTTCTGTGTACAGTGCTCACGTGGAAGTGATTTACCGGCCCACTGGAAACAAATATCCCGCTCATGTGCCATTCCAAGCATGTGTTAAGTCGGAATTCCGTTTCTTTTCATACGGCAAACAACTACATTATTTTGTTCCTTTAAGTATATATATATATATATCTATATCTATATATATATGTATATATATATATATATATATATATATATATATATATATATGTGTGTGTGTGTTTCCGCGCGCGCGTTTGTATATATATATATATATATATGTGCGTGAGTGCGTATATATATGTGTGTGTGCATGTATATATCTTTATATATATACTATTCGTTTCTATTTGTGTCTCGTTTTTTCCTTTTTTATTTCTATATGTGTGTGTATTCGTGTGTGTGTATGTCTACGCGTGTATATATATATATATATATATGTGTGTGTGTGTATGTGCATGTGTGTGTATATATATATGTGTGTTTGTGTGTGCGTATATATATATATATATATATATATATATATATATATATACTATTCGATTCTGCTTGTGTTTCTTTCGTTTTTTTCCATTTTTTATTTTTTTTATTTTCTGCGATTTTTTCTGAATACTGAGAACGTGCGCTGTTTGCTGAAGTTTCCGTGGGTGTTTGAACAAAAGAGGAAAAATCTTGGATTCGCAAGAAAAAAATAAAAAAAAATAATTATACTTTTCTTCTTTTTCCTTTATTTATTTATTTTTTTGCTAGGGGAAGGTGGGTGTGGGGTTCTCTGCAAAACTGAACACGCCTTACAAATTTTTACCTCATTCTCAAAAGCCATTTGTTTTACACGGGTAGATAGTTTGATTTCGAGTGCATTTACATACCCGAACGCATGCAACATCCATTCGGAGGAAAATATTTAAATTATCAAATCGTTAATAGCTTTTAAACTTGCATAACATAGCTAAATATTTTACACATGAATATAATATATAATATAATATCTATATATATATCTATATCTATATATATCTATCTCTCTCTCTACACACACATATATATATATATATATATATATATATATATATATATATATATATATATATATATATATATATATATATATATATATATATTATGGCAAAAATAAAACAAAAAAGCATTTTATGATCAAATTTTGCTCTTGTCAAAATATCCTCCTTTAGCCTTGATTACTGCAGCCCAAGTCTTTAGCATTCGTTGCGAGAGTTTTTTTAACATTTAAGCTTGGCAATTGATTGATTACATTCTTGTTACAAAGAATCTAACAGATCTTTTTCATTTTTGGGATAGAATGGTTTCACTCTTCTGTCAAGTTCATTCCATTCTGGGAGTCGCTTCAAATACTTGAACTGTACTGTTATATATATATATATATATATATATATATATATATATATATATATATATATATATATATATTTGTCATCCACAGACAGACTGTTTCGCTGTTTCACAGCTCATCAGTGTGGCTAGACGTCCGGTTGCCTCTAGCTAGGATCGAAACCCGACTGACTTTGCGTCAGTCCGAACTTCTCCCACTAAGCTGTCAGCGTACGGTACGGGATGAGGGTGAATTTCAGCGTGTTTATTTTTAGATTCAGATGAACACACAGTGACTGACAGTGACTCAATTCTGTCGAAGAGTCGTGCAGTATTAGCTTAAATAGTCACTGTTTACAAATTCACACCTCAAACCAGAGGGCTCAACCGAAATTATTTTTCAGGAGCTAATATATATATATATATTTGTGTATTTTGGCAGCAATCCTTCTTTCATGCACATTTCAATTAATATGACAGACAAGGTGCTTTTATTTAGTTTTTTTATATAATTGCGATGAGAATATGGCACCTACACGTCCAGTTTATAAACGAACACGAGTCTATTCAAATAGCGAAAAGAAGTTGAGATATCGATTTTAAAACTCATACGAAATCGAAATCCTCGAGACAAACGCTGTTTTCCACGACAATCATAGGAAGCAGGATAAATTACTGTCGAGGAAAGCATTTTTCTTTATTGAAGACTTCACGAATGAGCAGGCCGACGGATGTAATCCAATGTTTAATAAATAGAAATTGGCCGTCTATTTCAAACACGGTGTATTTGCTGTAGTAACGTTTGAAGTAATGAAAATGTCTGTTTAAAAATAAATCTATTAATTCGTAATATATACATTTTTTTCTCCATATATATTACAGGTAATAATTTAATTTAAACCGTTTTACATCCATATTTATTCTACACACTCTACGATCCAGGAATATTCCAAAAAATTGATTATAAAAGGTTATATTAGCATCCCTTATCTTTCTTAGAGGAGATCACTACTCCTAAATTTTAATCCACAAAACACGTTCATTGATTTCAAAATAAATAGTGATTGCCCCAACGTAAATAAATGCAATTCAACTTTAGAAATCTTCAGTATTTACATTAGTCGGACTATTGTCCTCATCTTTGTCGCCATATTTGTCACAACGTTTCGGCCGTGGTTGGAATTTCGAACCGAACCCTTTATTTCGATCACTGGGGTAGACTGTTCTAGTTCCACGAGCCATGTTTGATGGATGTCAGTCATCAGTTATCTTGTCCTTGAGGACACATAGCACAGTGGATAAAGGCGTTGGTTAGATACAGTGACAGACCCAAAGAGTGTGAGTTCAATACCCGGTTCAGGCAGTGGAGAACTTTCAGAGGGAAAATTACCAGGAGATAACTGATAACTGACATCCATCAAACATGGCTCGTGGAACTAGAACAGTCTACCCCAGTGATCGAAATAAAGGGTTCGGTTCGAAATTCCAACCACCTGAAGAAGGCCGGAGCGTACAACGGCCGAAACGTTGTGACAAATATGGCGACAAAGATGAGGACAATAGTCCGACTAATGTAAATACTGTACATAATACCTCATCTCAGAAATATAGACAGACTTTAGAAATCTTATAGAAAAAAAAAATAACATTCCCAATTACTACTAAAGCTAACTCTACAATTTTTACCTACTCAAATATAATATTATCCCCTATCTCTATCTTCCCTCTCCTACCTCTCTATCCTAGAACGCTTGTGAAATGATGTGCCTAAACTCTTGACCGATGTTTATCAGCGAAAAAATTTCCACAGACCAATCAACATTAAACACCTGGTCCATCCATCACCAAACTGCTATCAACAAGCACTATTGTTTCACTCAGATACTTATATATATTTTTTGTATGTATATTTTTCTTCTCAAACAAATGGAAAAAAGGAAGTGACGTTTCACACCCGGCTTGTCTACAAGCAGGATTGTTCATAACAATTTTCGACCCTCACCCGTCGATGTGCAGTTGAAATGCACTGAAACCAAGTTGCATCTTTGTAGTGAGTAAAATGGTTTTGTCTATATGATAAAATTATAATAAATAAATACATACATACATACATACATACATACATATATATATATATATATATATATATATATATATATATATATATATATCACCTTGTTTCGGTTGAATGATTATATATATATATATATATATATATATATATATATATATATATATTTGTGTGTGTGTGTGTGTCTGTATTTAGGCAGCGATCCTTCTTTCATGCACATTTCATTAAAAACGACAGACAAGGTGCTTTTCTTAGCTTTTTTATATAATTTCTCGTGCGATCTAATAATGTTTTTTTCTTTTCAGATGATAAATAACATAAAAACTGTCCGAATGTTCTTTTTATCCAAGCGGTTTCGGCTATACATTTAGGCATTTTCAAGGATTATATTTCAACTGTTAGAATTAGAAATAGTTTGTTATATGTATGTTTTATAGAATGTTTCATTTTTTGTTTCAAAACACGGTCAAGATATTATGCCCATGTCCAAAGTTTTATATTATTAAGTGTTGGTTTGTTTGAATATTAGTGTTGTCAACAAGTATGTTACGAATAGTGTCTGGTAGGTCTCCATGAATATTTAAATGAGATCTAATTGAGTTATGGTCAGAAAACATTTTATAAAACATACATGCAACAAAGTATTTATTATTTAACAGTTAAAATATTTAATTAATATTCATGATTATATATATATATATATATATATATATATAAAATGTGTGTGCATATTTGTTATATGTAAGAATATTTGCTGTATATTTCTTGGTGTTATGAAATTATGATGTTTTCCAATAGAAATAATTTCACCACTTGAAATTGTGATCCATGGTATATTGGAGAAATAAGAAATATTCCCCGAAAACACTGTAATCATAAATTCAATCTTTCGTAGTTATTGATTATAAGCTTTATATATTTAGCTATTGATTTAGCTTTATCAAAAACTTGAATCATGTAGTGCATTTTTGGACTCCTAAATACAACGCTTTGTTGTCACTGATATTCGTGAAACCTATACTTAATCCACTAATTAAATAATTAAGCTTAATCAGCCAACCATTTTCATATGACGTAAACCAGTACGTAATTCTCTTGCAATTACTCTTATATTTATCATGTAATGTTCAATACGTAGTTAAATTACGGTAATATTTCCAAAATTAAACACGTACACAGATAAGATGAAATAGACTTATGAGGTACACACAACAAAATGGACGTATACTTACATACATACTTACATAAGATAATTGCTGCAATATTGTTGTCGGACGTGATAATCACAAGATTGTAATAATTAACTGTGTTTTACACGGATATGGCTATTTAAATAGAAACAAAAAATATTTAAAATCCTATGGACAAAATTTGAAAGAGGAGAATCAAATACATTTTGAAGTCAGTGGATCTAATTTGGGGATTTACATGTCTTTCAGCCCACCACCTCACTGGCAGTCATTTCCATATATGTTATATTAATTCTCAGTATTTGATAAATTCGCATATGATTTGTGATTTAAATTCTCTCTGCTTTACTCAATGAAAGTCTACCCTAAACGTCGCAAGGGATGTCATGTGCGCCAGTTTTATAGTCTGGATGTTCTTTTCAGCATTTCTTTCCAATCCGAGAACTCTCAAACCAACCTTTCCATCATGAAATTTATTCCGTATTGAATATCCAGCCATATACACTGATGGTGATTGTCTAAGCGTAGCTTGGTTGTGGCACGAGACAAAGATTATGGATCACCTAATAAGGATCGAACTCACTACTCAGTCGTAATTGATCTAGCGATACAAGATTGTTGTCCATTACACCCCATCAAAGTCCCCCATACCAATTTTAAACTAAAAAAAACCCTCAATTTTCAAGCAATCTAATACAAACTTTGCTCATTTGTAGCTAACAATAAGTTGATTGTTTAACAGTCATTTAACTTGATAATTGAGTCCACCCATACAATGTAAATCAGCGTAAATTACGAAAAATGGCGATTTTTTACTGGTTTCTTTCTTATATTTGTTGAGCTTTCAAACAATTTTCATCAAACTTAACAATTGCTTTATAAATGTAATAGCAGCATGGCCGGTGTTGCCCGTGCTTGATTCAAAAATCGACTCATACAGCAATCGCTATCACTTGACTTAAGATATTTTTGCCCTTCCTTGTCTTTAAAGGAGTGCCCTTTGCCGTGCTGATGTTGCTATAGGCCTTATTTCCTGCCTATCTCACTCTGCTAATTTTTTCGAAGCTCTGTACTATACATTAAATCTGTTACGAAAAAAGAACTAAACAAAATGAACACAAAACGATCAGCTTTAAAAAAGGACTCGTAACTGGAAAAACCGAATGAAAAAAGAATTTTAACAACAAATACCTTTTCACACCCAACCATGTTCTGCGAAATCAGAATCAACGTTGAGTTTAAGCAAGCGAATGAGCCAATTGGAGTAAAGTGCCATGCAGATTTAAATTTTTCCCACGTTTGACGAATGCAGCTATCGATTTTTTTTGTATGCTAGCATGCTAGTTAACATTTGTGTCAGTCAGCAGTTGGCTCTCACGTTGGCCAATAGAATCTTCCTGCCTATTCGTGGCAGCCAGCTATAGGCTCTCACTCTGGCCAGTAGAAAATGGCCGCAAACTACATGAAAACTACCGTAGAAGCATGAGAAAATCGATTATTTCCACTATCGATGGGAGTTGGGAAATGCAAAGTCGGTCTTGGCCTTCCCGCTAACTTGTAGCATGTGTATGTAAACTTTAGTTCAAATCCGTCGAAAATTGCGGCCGTGCATTCGTTACACACACAAACACATCCTGCCTTTTATAGATAGAGATCCTCTTTTGCATCCCTGGTAGCACCCTGACAAAATAAATTTCAAATTCTCCAAAATAACTGTGGTTTGATATCGGTCTTCATGTTGCCTGTTTTACCCCTTCATGTCCTCGGCTAACTTCGATTGAATAAATACAGACTACTTATGTTATATCAGTAACTGCATTAATTCAAAATGGTTTAAATGAAATTACTTTAAAGTAATTGAAGAAGATAGACTCTGTTACATCTAAACATGATGCTGTTTGTGCTCCATTCTAATTGAACGCTATTTCTTATCGACCAGTTGGGTATGGCTGCTAGAAGAAATATATTTTTATACTTTCATACCGTTTTGTTTGAGGTTCACTAATTGTACCTAGAAACAACAACAATTTAAAGATGGTTACATTCTCTTCAAAACACCCAATCTCCCGACCAGAAGCCTTGCTGCCAGACGTAGTTCCTCCTTGTTGTGGCCTTGTTAGGGCCAGAAATAAAGACACAAGAGAGGAATTGAGTTAAACAAATATATTAACAGGAACAGTAATACGAACATATACAAACGAGAGTGTTACAGCAAGAATATTCGGTCCGAGTATAAGAGCTGATTGCTGGAAACTTCCCTCTACAAAAGGCGGTAGCTGCTCCTATTTATAGCTGGGAGAGTTCATGCGTGCGTGGGTAAATTACCATAACGCTAACTATACCCAGGACTGGTATACTGTTGAGAAAAATCATCATCCAGTATAGTAGGTCGATTCAGCAGCTCATCAAAGTGTAAGCGCCATCTTTTTTTTAATATGCCATCGGGTTTAAAAAACAAGAGCATTTTGATCTTGTAGGGTGTTATAAAAATCACGCTAAAGCTTGTAAGTGAGCCTTTATGTTTATCCTTTATATGACAAAGTCTCTGTGTAACTTATTTCTTCGCATTACTGGTTTCCTCAGTCTCACGTTGCTTTGGGACGGACACGAGAGAGCTTTTCGTTTGTCTTCAATCTCTGCATCAGTGTCGCCCAAGCAGTCTTCGTGATTCCTCTCAACGAAGTGTAAAACCTCACTGAATATGCCATAGACAAAATCTTTGAATGCTGGCCATATATTTTCACTCACAGAAAAAACAAGATTCAGTATATTAAATACTAGTCAATTCACTGTGTAATAATTATTTTTCAATTTTCGATTTGGGATCAAAACCGTGGAAAAACTGTCCGAAATTCGTGTTGCATTATTGATTTGTTCAAGTACTTTCGATCATCTGTCATTCCCAAGAACCACTGTGGTAGCTATGTGTTAGGATTTTTTTGTCTATATCCTGGTATTCTTTGAAATGGTCTACGGGGAAGTCATGCGTAAGGGTTATTGGGGACGAGGCTGCACTGAAAAGAATGCTCTTTTTATAAAGCTATATATAATTTCGTCGATAAAATGATATATCGGATAATAAGATTAGATGGCTTAACATTTTCTCTAATAAATAATTAATTTGTTATTTTGTGATACGAGTGATGCATTTTTATAATGTTTCTGGGAATGAATTCATATCTATAACTGAACACTGAGGTAAACACCAAACGACAGTGATTGGTATCATGCATGAAAGCAATATGCAGGTCGGAAGATTTCATTCAACCTCGAAACAGCCTAGTGCTGGGTGGGATTGACCTCAACATTTATATTTACATGCGCTATATGCCTAACATTGAGCACTTTTACCCATATACATACATATATATATATATATATATATATATATATATATATATATATATATATATATATATATATATATATATTTATATGTATGGGTAAAAGTGCCATATATATATATGTGTATATACATATATATATATGTATATATATATATATATATATATATATATATATATATATATATATATATATATATGTGTATATATATATGGGCAAAAGTGGCATATATATATATATATATATATATATGGGTAAAGTTTCCATATATATATGTGTGTATATACATATATATATATATATATATATATATACATATATATATATATATATATATATATATATATATATATATATATATATATATATATATATATATATGTATATATATGTATATATATGTATTTACATATATATATGGTGACAGTAAATTCACTATACAGTTACTTTTAAGAAAAACGCAATACATTAAAAGCAGCTGCCTTGCAGTTCAAACCGTATCGGGAATTAATTTAATCTTTTTTATCTTACCATTTTATTTTTATTAACTAGAATTAATAAATTTCTGGACTGTTGATTAATTGATTTGTCTCATTTGTTATTGTAAATAACTGTATAGTGATTATATACATATATATATATATATGTATATAAATATATATATATGTGAGTGTGTGTATGTGTATGTGTAAGTGTGTTTTTCTGTGTGTATGTATATTTTTATCTCTATATGTCCTACATATATATATATATATATATATATATATATATATATATATATATATATATATATATATATATAAAATTAATATTTAATAATTTACTTAAGTTTTTACTGTTTCTCTCACTATAAAGTTAAAGATGTAGTATAGAATAGATTAATATTAACAGCTTTTTATAAAAGTATTAATTTTAAATTCTTATACCCATTCTGTAATCTATAAACTCCTCTGTGAAGTTTTATTTTACTTATTTTATTCATTCATGTTTCTTTCTAAGGTTTTGTTAGGTTATATTTAGGTCAGCGTCCATTTTCGTTTATCTGTACAGATTCCACCATAAGCACGTAGGTTCCTTACCCATCTATGTCTATTAAACTCCCTCCTCTATTGTAAGTCAATTCTAACTCCCTTTCCTTTAATTATTTCATTCCATTGCCTTTCAAATTTCCTGTGAAGAAACATGGGAATTCATTCATTTTAGTAAATGTATTTACATTGATAAGCCCAGGGAAAAACTTCTTTACATATATATATGTCTGTGCGAGAACGTTTTTCCCAATATATATATATATATATGTGTGTAAAAAGATTTTTTTCTTGGACTTATCATATATATAAAGAAGATTTTCCCTGCGCTTATCATATATATATATATATATAATTAAGTAATTCATTGAGTCTGAAAGAAACCTCGACAGAATGCAGAAAGCACTGGACGGCCGTTTCGTCTTATATTTGGGACTCATCAGCAGTGCGCATCCACTACCGAGAATTGAAACCCTGACAGTTGAGTTATCAAGCAAACGTCATATTAACTGCTCCAACGGGCCTCGAAGAGATAGCAAATCAGACTTAATATAGTGCTTCTCACTCACATATTCCGTGGTATAACTCAACTGAAATTCTCTGGAGAAGTTGGTATGACGTTTGCCTTGATTTTTTTTACATTATATGGATTTATTTAATCGTCCTGATGTTTTTAATCATCTATTTTTTCGAATGTTATATAATTATTCTTATAACTTTATCAAAATAAGTTTATTGTGCTTTATATTTTGGAATTATATAATTTAACTTTATATCCTTATTTTTCCTTGATAAAGTGTTCTTTGAAGCTTTAAAATAAAAAGTTATTTCATATTTAGACTTTTTCTTAACATCGTTCTGATTTTTTAGGCTCGCTACTACATATATATATATATATATATATATATATATATATATATATATTCAAATGTAAAAGAACGAAGAATAAAATTTCAACTTTCAAAACATTAATTTAAAACAGGGTTCATTACAAAAGTAGAGTGATTAATATTTATTTATTATGCACTCTTACATTAGAACATGTACATACACACTACAAAACCGTACATCTTGTTTCAACGTTAAAAAGTTACGTCTCTTCAGGTGGCAAACAAAAATAAACGATCTTATGCAAATTTATGATTAATAAAACGCTTCACCTCCGTCTATGGAAAATTTTCCATAAATGGTAAAATGAATTTATCTAAAGAGAAAGGAAAGAACATAAAGCTTTTCATTTTCTCTTCACTTTCTTTCTATTTCCCTTTCATCCTTCCTTTTTATTAATTTCTTATATTCTTTCCTTTCCTATACATATATATATATATATATATATATATATATATATATATATATATATATATATATATATATATATATATATATATATATATCATTATTATCAGTTTAGTACCATCATTATATATATATATATATGCCGGGCACTATTCGGAACATACTTGTCGACAACACTAATATAATAGCATCGCTTAATAATATTAACTTTGAACATGGACATAATATCTTGACCGTGTTTTGAAACCAAAAAATAAAAACATTTAATAAAACATACATACAACAAACTATTTCTAACTTTAACAGTTAAAATATTATCCTTGAAAATTGCTAAATGTATAGCGGAAAGCGCTCGGATAAAAAGGACATTCGGACAGTTTTTGTATAATTTATCATGCGAAAAGAAAAAAAAAATATTAGATCACATGAGAAATTGTATAAAAACTAAGTAATAGCACCTTGTCTGCCGTTTTTACCGAAATGTGCATGAAAGAAGGATTGTTGCTAAATACACAAATATATATATATATATATATATATATATATATATATATATATATATATATATATATATATATATATATGTATATATATGTATATATATATATGGTGACAGTAAATTCACTATACAGTTACTTTTAAGAAAAACGCAATACATTAAAAGCAGCTGCCTTGCACTTCAAACCGTATCGGGAATTAATTTAATCTTTTTTATCTTACCATTTTATTTTTATTAACTAGAATTAATAAATTTCTGGACTGTTGATTAATTGATTTGTCTCATTTGTTATTGTAAATAACTGTATAGTGATTATATACATATATATATATATATGTATATAAATATATATATATGTGAGTGTGTGTATGTGTATGTGTAAGTGTGTTTTTCTGTGTGTATGTATATTTTTATCTCTATATGTCCTATATATATATATATATATATATATATATATATATATATATATATATATATATATATATATATATATATATATAAAATTAATATTTAATAATTTACTTAAGTTTTTACTGTATCTCTCACTATAAAGTTAAAGATGTAGTATAGAATAGATTAATATTAACAGCTTTTTATAAAAGTATTAATTTTAAATTCTTATACCCATTCTGTAATCTATAAACTCCTCTGTGAAGTTTTATTTTACTTATTTTATTCATTCATGTTTCTTTCTAAGGTTTTGTTAGGTTATATTTAGGTCAGCGTCCATTTTCGTTTATCTGTACAGATTCCACCATAAGCACGTAGGTTCCTTACCCATCTATGTCTATTAAACTCCCTCCTCTATTGTAAGTCAATTCTAACTCCCTTTCCTTTAATTATTTCATTCCATTGCCTTTCAAATTTCCTGTGAAGAAACATGGGAATTCATTCATTTTAGTAAATGTATTTACATTGATAAGCCCAGGGAAAAACTTCTTTACATATATATATGTCTGTGCGAGAACGTTTTTCCCAATATATATATATATATATGTGTGTAAAGAAGATTTTTTTCTTGGACTTATCATATATATAAAGAAGATTTTCCCTGCGCTTATCATATATATATATATATATAATTAAGTAATTCATTGAGTCTGAAAGAAACCTCGACAGAATGCAGAAAGCACTGGACGGCCGTTTCGTCTTATATTTGGGACTCATCAGCAGTGCGCATCCACTACCGAGAATTGAAACCCTGACAGTTGAGTTATCAAGCAAACGTCATATTAACTGCTCCAACGGGCCTCGAAGAGATAGCAAATCAGACTTAATATAGTGCTTCTCACTCACATATTCCGTGGTATAACTCAACTGAAATTCTCTGGAGAAGTTGGTATGACGTTTGCCTTGATTTTTTTTACATTATATGGATTTATTTAATCGTCCTGATGTTTTTAATCATCTATTTTTTCGAATGTTATATAATTATTCTTATAACTTTATCAAAATAAGTTTATTGTGCTTTATATTTTGGAATTATATAATTTAACTTTATATCCTTATTTTTCCTTGATAAAGTGTTCTTTGAAGCTTTAAAATAAAAAGTTATTTCATATTTAGACTTTTTCTTAACATCGTTCTGATTTTTTAGGCTCGCTACTACATATATATATATATATATATATATATATATATATATATATATATATTCAAATGTAAAAGAACGAAGAATAAAATTTCAACTTTCAAAACATTAATTTAAAACAGGGTTCATTACAAAAGTAGAGTGATTAATATTTATTTATTATGCACTCTTACATTAGAACATGTACATACACACTACAAAACCGTACATCTTGTTTCAACGTTAAAAAGTTACGTCTCTTCAGGTGGCAAACAAAAATAAACGATCTTATGCAAATTTATGATTAATAAAACGCTTCACCTCCGTCTATGGAAAATTTTCCATAAATGGTAAAATGAATTTATCTAAAGAGAAAGGAAAGAACATAAAGCTTTTCATTTTCTCTTCTCTTTCTTTCTATTTCCCTTTCCTCCTTCCTTTTTATTAATTTCTTATATTCTTTCCTTTCCTATATATATATATATATATATATATATATATATATATATATATATATATATATATATATGTATATATATATATATATATATATATATATATATATATATATATATATATATATATCATTATTATCAGTTTAGTACCATCATTATATATATATATATATATGCCGGGCACTATTCGGAACATACTTGTCGACAACACTAATATAATAGCATCGCTTAATAATATTAACTTTGAACATGGACATAATATCTTGACCGTGTTTTGAAACCAAAAAATAAAAACATTTAATAAAACATACATACAACAAACTATTTCTAACTTTAACAGTTAAAATATTATCCTTGAAAATTGCTAAATGTATAGCCGAAAGCGCTCGGATAAAAAGAACATTCGGACAGTTTTTGTATAATTTATCATGCGAAAAGAAAAAAAAAATATTAGATCACATGAGAAATTGTATAAAAACTAAGTAATAGCACCTTGTCTGCCGTTTTTAATGAAATGTGCATGAAAGAAGGATTGTTGCCTAAATACACAAATATATATATATATATATATATATATATATATATATATATATATATATATATATATATATATATAACAGTACAGTTCAAGTATTTGAAGCCACTCCCAGAATGGAATACACTTGACAGAAGAGTGAAACTATTCTATCCCAAAAATGAAAAACATCTGTTAGATTCTTTGTAACAAGAATGTAATAAATTGCCAAACTTAAATGTTGAAAAAACTTTTGCAACGAATGCTAAAGACTTGGGCTGCAGTAATCAAGGCTAAACGAGGATATTTTGACGAGAGCAAAATTTAATCATAAAATGATTTTTTGTTTTATTTTTGCCATAATAAAATTTCTAAAAGAATTATGCCTCCCCTTTTTTAACCATAGATAATAATTTTTTTCTTATTTAATTTTCAAAACAACATCTTGTCTTGCATTTTTGTAGTGGAAAATGACAAATTTTCGATTTGCCAAAGTCGGCCATTTTTCTTGAATCCAAGTGTCTTTAAATGGGAAGCCGATTTTCAAACACTTAGCAATCTCAGACGTCGAAATCTTCGGTTTAATTTTTCCGCAATGGCAAGCAAAGCGTTTGCATTGATGTGCGAAAGTCGACCAGTGTAGGGTTGACCGTTCAGGTTAAAATCATCCTGACGAAATCTGCCAAACCACTTTTGGAGCTTTCGAAGAGCAGGAGCAAAATAAAATAATTATAAAAAAAAGGACACTTAATACTTTCCGAAATTCACAGTGAACAATATGGCGGAAGTGCAAGTTTTCATCTTTCATTTCTAATCCTTTCATTTGTGGACGAAACGTCAACACAGAACGATGAAACGTTTCAATCTAATACTCAACAGAAAGCGGCACCGAACCAAACATCAGTGTCAAGTCGCGATTACTTTATTTTGAAAATGAAATTCCGACATAGACTTTTGCATTTTCATGGCCACAGCTTTGACCAGTTTTTTTTTCCTGATGCCCTGACTACACGAGCTTAAGAGTTCTACTAGCTTGTCATCTAGGTCCCACCCCTTTTACTGTTGAAATAGTTAAATATAGCCGCTACTGTAACAGTTTATTTTCTAGAACTCCCCGACAGTGGAACTTCCTTCTGATTACTTGCTTTCCTGAAAACTAAAATCTTCAAAAATTTAAATGCAGCGTCAATCTCCATTTTGAAACCCGTTCATCTGTTATACTTTCTTCAATCTTCCTATACGCAGGCTTTCCTCCCACTTTCACACTCTGTAATCCCCTGCGTACGAGTGGCATTCCCGCCTTGCTTTTGGTGAAATGATTAAAAATGAAAACTTTTTATAATTACAAATAAATCATTGCTTTTAAAACGTTATCTTTCAAACTTAATCTCTCCTACATTTATTTATTTATAAAAAAAAACTTTAATACCGTTATTATGTATAATGGTATATAAGGAATATATTAAAAATTAATGGGGATTTATTCGTAAGCAAAGACGGACAGTTAATGTCCTCGGAAAAGTTCGACTCTGTCTTAAACTTTCTGGCATCTTCTGCTACGACAAAGATTCGAAATTTTTGATACCTTTTCCTAAGGAAAACATCCAACAGTGAAAGTAATAACACCCAGCATACATTGAGAAGCCCTACCGTTTGTTATTAATTTGTTCACTGTTTAATAAAATAAAATGAGAAACAGATAGATAGATAGATAGATAATGATGAAACTGAGATAGATAGATAGATAGATAGATAGATAGATAGATAGATAGATAGATAGATAGATAGATAGATAGATAGATAATATTGAAACTGAGATAGCTGGATAGATAGATAGATAATGATGAAACTGAGATAGATAGATAGATAGATAGATAGATAATGATGAAACTGAGATAGATAGATAGATAGATAGATAGATAGATAGATAGATAATGATGAAACTGAGATAGATAGATAGATAGATAGATAGATAGATAGATAGATAGATAGATAATGATGAAACTGAGATGGATAGATAGATAGATAATGATGAAATTGAGATAGATAGATAGATAGATAGATAAATAGATAATGATGAAACTGAGATAGATAGATAGATAGATAATGATGAAACTGAGATAGCTGGATAGATAGATAGATAATGATGAAACTGAGATAGATAGATAGATAGATAGATAGATAGATAGATAGATAATGATGAAACTGAGATAGCTGGATAGATAGATAATGATGAAACTGAGATAGATAGATAGATAGATAGATAGATAGATAGATAGATAGATAGATAGATAATGATGAAACTGAGATAGATAGATAGATAGATAGATAGATAGATAGATAGATAGATAGATAGATAAATAGATAGATAGATAGATAGATAATGATGAAACTGAGATAGCTGGATATATAGATAATGATGAAACTGAGATAGATAGATAGATAGATAGATAGATAGATAGATAGATAGATAGATAATGATGAAACTGAGATAGATAGATAGATAGATAGATAATGATGAAACTGAGATAGACAGATAGATAGATAAATAGATAGATAATGATGAAACTGAGATAGATAGATAGATAGATAGATAGATAGATAATGATTAAACTGAGATAGATAGATAGATAGATAGATAGATAGATAGATAATGATGAAACTGAGATAGCTGGATAGATAGATAGATAGATAGATAGAGAGAGAGAGAGATAATGATGAAACTGAGATAGATAGATAGATAGATAGATAATGATGAAACTGAGATAGATAGATAGATAGATAGATAGATAGATACTGATGAAACTGAGATAGATAGATAGATAGATAGATAGATAGATAGATAGATAGATAGATAGATAGATAGATAGATAGATATATAATCACGAGAAAAAATGCCTTCACGAGAACTGTACGTGAGATCGTTAAGTGCGGAAGTCAAACATTATCTTCAGATCCTGGCAGTGAAACTAGAAAGATTTACGTATTCAGACTCGTGACAATCAATATAAGTATAAACATTATATTTTGTTTTAGATGTCTAATTATTTGCAGAGAAATATATCGACACTTTGTATGAACCTTTCAGATATATATTCAAGTGTTTTTATATGTAGACTTTCATGGTTTATTTGAATCATTTTTATATGTTTACGTTGCGTTGCTATTTGCTTTGTAAATTAAAAAAAATAGCATTTATTCACGCACAGAATACTTGTACAAAATAAAAATAATGACTATATGTTGTGGTAGGATCCACCTAATTTGCATAATGGAGTACCGACGATATAAATATGGTTGGTACCGGGAAGACAGGGAGGCGAATCAAGAGATCCAACTAGAGACTCTGCCCGACTGCGACTTAGTCAACACATTCTCCAGGAACGTCTTCCCAGAAATATACAAAAGACTATATGTAAATATTGTGTACACATTCTTGTTTCAATACATTTTATTCGAAGTACATTTTGTGTTTGCATTATTATTCCATGCATTAGTCAAGTTTCAACAATGGCGACGAAGTAGAAAGAACCATACGGAAAAAAAAGAATTAATAATTGAGAGTTTTCAACAATCGGGACAAGTCATTGAAGAACCCAGGCTGAAAAAAAAAATTATTAATTAAAAGTCCAACAATTAACGTAACGACGAAGGATTCTGAACTTCTGGATATGTAGAACTCGTTAAAGGACGACTAAGCATAAAGGAACGTTCACTCAGAAAAATTTGAAAGGTGTCGTAAACGAATAACGGTTATTTTAAATAGAAAAAATTATCTACAACGAGACACCCGCTAAAAAGAAAAAAAAATTGGCCGACTACAAAACATGCTTGGAATTAAAAGGCGCACAAATACACCGTGTCGACTTTGAAAGGTAAGGAACTTTTAAAAAATTATTTTTTTTGTTTGTTCAACAATATAGTGACGAATTACCTCTGATAATAAAATCAGAAGTTGTCACTGAAATGCGCGAACAGAAGTCGAAAACGAAAAAAAAAAAAAGTCCGACGGTCTCTGTTCACAAAAAAAAATAAAAAAAAAATAAAAATACCAAAGTTGATTATCACGGGCGTGAATGTAAAAGCAAGACATAAAATTAAAAAGTCGTACGTTGTTTCGATTTTCTGGTCAGCTTATATGATATCCGTGGATACACAAATTAAAAGTATATTCTTTGTTGCATGAACACTATCAGTTAAAGATGGATGAATTATCCAAAGCCATATCACAGTTTGCCTTATTAATTAGGGAACAACAGATAGCACAGCAAAAATATCAAGAAAAGCAAGATGAAAGACAGCAAAAATATCAAGAACAGCAAGAGGAAAGACTTTTAGAAATTCAAAAGTTAACACTGGAGAAATTAAACAACTATCATGCAAATGAAGGAAATTCTTCATATTCTAATAACACCATATTTAATTCGCTGGAAACTTTCAACTATGTGCCAGACGAAGAAAAAACGTTTGAAGCGTACTTTAAACGGTATGAAGATATTTTCTACACAGACTGTGAAAACTGGTCGAATTCAAGAAAAGTCAGTCTATTACTAAGAATGCTAGGTACAGCAGAACATAGCAAATTTGTAGATTTTATTCTACCGAGAAAAACAACTGAATTGGAATTCTCGGAAACATTGAAATTGCTAAAAGAGCTGTTTGGAGCAAATATGTCGCTTTGGCATAAGCGATGGTTATGCATGAATGTCTCTAAATCCGACGATCAGGATTACATAACATATGCATCTATAGTAAATAGACATTGTGACAATTTCAGACTGGCAGAGATTACGGTTGAAGAATTCAAGTGTTTAATTTTTGCTCAAGGACTGCTATCCAGTAAGAGTGCCGAAATAAGACGTAGAGTTTTGTCTAAACTCGAATCTGAACAAAACCTTACCCTGCAAAAGTTAGCAGAGGAGTGTCAACGGGCCGTAAGTTTAAAGAAAGAGTCGCAAAAAATCGAAGAAGCTGGCATTGCTTATATTAAAAAAATTAAAAAACAGTCAAATTACCCATCAGAGAAAAATTGGAGTAAAAATTCGGCGTATTTTAATAATAGACAAGAAAATAAAAAGAACGAGGATGGAAAAAAGGTCCCACCATATAATTGCAGACGTTGTAACGAAAGACACTGGGAGGTAAATTGCCCATATAGAAATAAGAAATGTTTCGTGTGCCAAAAGAATGGTCACAAAGGATCGTGTTGTAAAACGAAAAAATTCAATAGCCGAATTAGACAAACAAATTCGAATATCAAATCAGATAGAGATTTGAGGAAATATGTGATGACTGAAATATTCAAAAAGAATATCAAATTTCAACTCGATTCGGGGTCAGATTTAACAATAATGAACGATAAAACATGGAAAATTTTAAAAGGGCCTACAATAATGAAGTCAACGAAACTCGCTCGAACGGTAACTGGAAAGCAAATTAACTTCGAAGGCGAGGTTGTACTTCCCATGAAATTGAACGGGATCGTTAAAAAAAATAAAAGTTTTCATTCTGAAAAATGGAGAAAACTTGTTGGGTACAGATTTTATTGAAACATTCGAATTGTGGGATAAACCGTTAAACTCATTCTGCAGAAAAGTAGAAAGTAATACGCAAACAAGACAGGACATTAAAGATGAATTAAAGAAAAAGTTTCCGGAAACCTTCACACCTGGTCTTGGAAGATGTAACAAGTTTGAAGCTAAATTTGAATTAAAGGAAAATACTATGCCAATTTTTAAAAAGAAACGTAACGTGTCTTTCGCAAGTGTAGAGAAAGTTAACGAAGAACGTGCTAGGTTGGAAAAAATGGGAATTATTTCGAAAGTAGAATCTAATTCATGGGCTGCGCCGATTGTGTGCATAAAAAAAATCAAACCAAATCAGAGTCTGCGTTGATTTTTCGACAGGGTTGAACTCGGTAATTAAGGACTACCATTACACGTTACCGACCCGGAGGAGATTTTTAACAAGCTAAATGGCGGAGTGATATTTTCAAAAATCGACTTATCAGATGCCTATTTCCAAATTCCAGTCGAAGAGGAATGTTCGAAGTTACTAGGGATAAACACGCATAGGGGTTTATTCAAGTACAACAGGCTTCCTTTTGGTATTAAAGTGGAACCAGCCATTTTTCAACAAGCTATGGACGTCATGTTGAATGATTTAGACTTTGCGTGTGCCTACTTAGATGACATCATAGTAAGGAGTGCAAACGTCAACGAACATCGAGAGCACCTCAATCAAGTATTTAAAAAGATTCAGGACTTTGGATTTAAAGTCAAAGAATCAAAGTGCGAATTTGGTTTGGAGGAAATTAAGTATTTAGGTCACATAATCAACAAAAATGGCAGATTTCCAGATCCGGAAAGGTCCATTGCGATTAGAGACATGCCGACGCCGACTAATGTGGCGACGTTACAGAGTTTTCTGGGGCTCGCAAACGATTATCAAGCGTTCATTAAAGGAATGTACAATCTAAAAGCTCCGTTGAATGAACTTCTGAAAAAAGACAAGGCATGGGAATGGACGGTAGAATGTCAAAAAGCCTTTGATGAAATAAAGAAAATGCTTACGTCCGACACCTTTTTAACCCATTACAATCCAAAACTTGATATTGTAGTGGCAAGTGACGCTAGTTCATACGGGGTAGGAGCGTGTATTCAACACATAATGCCAGATGGTTCTAGAAAACCAATTGCGCATGCTTCGAGGGCATTACTTCCAGGAGAACGAAGTTACTCACAGATAGAAAAAGAGATGCTGAGTATCATTTTTGCCATAACAAAATTTCATAGATACATCTACGGCAGACATTTTATGTTAGAAACGGATCATAAACCTCTGATCACTATTTTTGGTTCAAAGAAAGGGTTACCCGTTTATACGGCAAATCGACTGTTAAGATGGGGAACCATTCTTCTCAATTATGATTTTCAATAAAGCACCTATCATCCCAAAATATAATTCATGCGGATAATTTATCAAGACTCGTACCGAGTCAAGAAGAAAGATTCGAAGAATCAATTATTGCAAATATCAGAGCAGATTATGAGGTGAAAAGCATGGTAAACAACATTGTAAGAGAGCTACCGGTTACATCAAAGGAAATCAAAAAAGAAGCTGAAAGCGATGATTTCATTTTAGAAATAAAATCAAAATGGTAGCAAATGACCAAAAAGTGCAGGAGATTTATTCAATATGTGACGGAATTTTATTATATGGTGAGAGAGTAGTAGTACCAAAAAAGTTGCAGAAAAGAATCCTACGGGACTTTCATATGGGTCACCCGGGGATTAAGAGAACAAAAAGCTTAATGCGAAGTTTTGTATATTGGAAAGAAATGGATGTGGATATCGAAAACTTGGTTCATCGATGTAAAGGGTGTGCGTTAGCAGCTAAGGCACCACCTATAGTACACAAACCATGGCCCAAGACGGATCATCCGTGGACAAGATTACACATTGATTTCGCTGGTCCAGTAGAAGATTATTACTACTTAATAGTGGTAGATAGTTTTACAAAATGGCCGGAAGTACTACGCTGCAAAAAGCCTACGTCCAATACCACAACAAATTTTTTGCATGAACTATTTGCACGGTTCGGTGTGCCAGAGTGTATTGTGAGTGACAATGGTACACAATTCACTTCTGAAGAATTTAAGGAATTTTGTGAGTTATATCAAATTAACCACATAACGACGCCGCCGTATCATCCAAGATCCAATGGACTCGCAGAAAGATTTGTCGATACGTTAAAGCGCGCTCTGAAGAAAGCCTCAGGAGTTCCAACGGAAAAGGCGCTTCAGCAATTCCTACAAGTATACAGAATCACGCCAAACCAGAGAACACAATCAAACATGGCACCAGCTGAACTAATGTTCGCTAGGAAAATTAAGTCAGTGTTTGACAAGCTTTTGCCAGGAAAAAATAGAGTAAAGAATACTATGTATGCAGCTAGAAAAAGATACACCGCCGGAGAGAAGGTGTTTTTCAAGTGCTACAGAAACAACGTTGAGTTCTGGGAGCGAGGCATTGTGGACAAGAGAATCGGTGACCTGATTTACATAATTAAAGGGCCGAAGAATACTCATAAAAGGCACCAGAACCAACTTAAAAAATGTTACGTTCTAGAGCATGAAGAGAGTATACCGGATGAGGAGGAAGATCCCATTGATGTAATGTAAGATATTTTTCAAGTAGAACCTCCGCAGAATATTCCTGAACCGAGAAGATCCGGTAGGAAACGAAAGTTCACGGACCCATTGGACGTGAATCCAAAACGGAAAAGATATTAGAATTAAGCAGATTGACATATACATATGAAGTATGCAAATGGGATCTACAAAGAAATAACCATAATCATCATCCCATATAGGAAGCCATTTTGAAATCCAAAAGGGATTCCAAGGCTTGGGAGGCGGGTGTTGTGGTAGGATCCACCTAATTTGCATAATGGAGTACCGACGATATAAATATGGTTGGTACCGGGAAGACAGGGAGGCGAATCAAGAGATCCAACTAGCGACTCTGTCCGACTGCGACTTAGTCAACACATTCTCCAGGAACGGTCTTCCCAGAAATATACAAAAGACTATATGTAAATATTGTGTACACATTCTTGTTTCAATACATTTTATTCTAAGTACATTTTGTGTTTGCATTATTATTCCATGCATTAGTCAAGTTTCAACACTATAGTATTAAGAAATAATGTCGGAAAATTCTTTTAAAATATTTACATATTTGTAAAGAATTTTCATTTTTAATCCGACATTTTTCATTAGTTTGAACGTTATTTTTACTGGATACCCATATTGGAAATTGACGACTCTTTTTTCATTTTAATGAGTATGTATTATATCTATCCGCCTGCAGATTCATCTATTGCAAATTGATAACTGAACACTGATGTCAGTATTAAGCGGCGACAGTCTGTTTCATAGTGCAACACAATCTTCAGGTCTGAAAATTGCGTTGTAGCCGCTTCGTGTTGACCTCACTGTCCACTGTTATATTTACATAAACTCTGTCTCGGATATTGAGCAATCTACACATAAATATAGCATAATTTAAATCAAATTTTTACTATATATATATATAAATCTCTCTCTCTCTCTCTCTCTCTCTCTCTCTCTCTATATATATATATATATATATATATATATATATATATATATATACGTATATATGTATATATATATATATATATATATATATATATATATATATAGTCATCACCAGACAGACTGTTTCGCTGTATCACAGCTCCTCGGTGTGGCTAGAGGTCCGATTGCTTCAAGTCGGGATCGAAACCCGACTGATTTGACCTCAGTCAGATATATTATCTAGGCCATCGTCGCACGATAGAAAGGAAGGGAATTTTAACGTTTTTTCCATAGGAAATACGCCAGCACACACACACACACACACGCACACACACACACACACACACACACACACACACACACACACACACACGCACACACACACACACACGCACACACACACACACACACACACACACACACACACACACATATATATATATACATATGCAAACAAATGACGTCATACATTATGAAATGGACAAAGACTGACAATTATTTAAGACATGTTTTATGTTTATACGTTCTTTTTATAGATATAAATATTTAAGTAAATGCTCTCTTTTATAATAAGCAGTATTAAACAACATTTACTGGCCTGAATGCCCGAGAAAATTTCATAGAAAATATACCTCCTCCGCCAGGAATCGACCAGTATCCTATACGGAACAATCATAGCCTGACGTGCCGTAACCGATTGGGCCACAGAGGAGCGTTCACGGAGATTCAGGCCGGTAAATATTGTTAATACTGTTTATTATAAACAGAGCATTTACTTAAATATTTATAAAAAGAACGTATAAACATGATAAATATCGTAAAATAATTGTCGGACATTGTCCATTTCATTATGTGTGACGTCATTTGTTTACAATTGGATATGCATAGAGCAGGTATGAATGTATTTGAGAAGATCATGTAATAATTGTATTTTAAAAACAGTAAAATCGACGTTGCTAATCGAAACGCTCTTCTGTGGCTCAATCGGCAAAAGCACGTCAGGCTATATGACGGTTCCGTACAGGATACAGGTTCGATTCCTGTCGGAGGACGCATATTTTCTATGTAAATTTCTCGGATATTTAAGCTGATAAATGTTGCTAATACTGTTTATTATAAACAGAGCATTTACTTAAATATTTGTATCTATAAAAAGAATCTATAAACATAAAAAATGTCTTAAATAATTGTCGGACTTTTTCCATTTGATAATATATATATATATATATATATATATATATATATATATATATATATATATATATATATAAAGTACATACTGTACAAATGGCAGGCAGTCTACATTTTCCTATATGGACGTGAAACGTGGACACTATTGGCAGATACAGAGAGACGGATTCAAGCATTTGCGAACAAATGCATAAGAAAACTCCTTGGTTTTTGTCAAACTCATTGGTTTTTGTCCCCAATAGAAGATATTGGGGACAAAAACCAATGAGTTTGTGCTGAAAACGGTTGAAAGTTCTGTAGGACACCAGGAACCTCTTTTCGCCACTGTCAAAAAGAGAAAAATGGCGTGGTTTGGACACATGACAAAGCACGACAGCCTGTACAAGACAACCATGCAAGGCACCATTGAAGGTGGAGATAGGAGAGGACGCCAACGCAAAAACTGGTTGGACAATGTCAAACAATGTACAGGTGTGACTGTATCAGAATTGCCGATGGCTGCCGTCAATATAACGTTGTGGAGGAGATTGAATATGGCTTCTGCTTTCGGATCCCGCTACGATTACAAAATTCATGGCTTGATGAATATGATGGCATATATATATATATATATATATATATATATATATATATATATATATATATATATATATATATACATACAGTGTGTCCATAAAGTTCATGTATACTTTAAAAAATGTATAACATTATTTGTATTTGCGAGAGAAATAATCCGTAAAAATGTTATAAAATTTAATGTACCTAGTTTTAAGTATAGCTAAAATAACTAATGTGATTTCAGGCATTACTGTAAATCAGTTGGCAAATGTTTTCCGTGGACTGAAAAATCGTATTACCCTTTGTATTGCTAATGATGGAGGACATGTGGAAATAAAATTTCAATAAAACCTTGAAAAATATACATTTACTTCTTTCTAATCCTTTTTTACAAATTATTTCTATCGCAAATACAAATAAAGTTATAATTTTTTTAAAGTGCACACGAACTTTATGGACACCATACATATATATATATATATATATATATATATATATATATATATATATATATACATATATATATGAGATGGACTCTCCCGTCGAACTTGACGTATGAGGGTCATGCAGATCAATTCCCAGAAACTGAAAGCCCAACACCGACACATGAGATTTGATTATAGTGGTGAAGGCTTTGTGCAGGGCCATCCACACTTTTTGGAGAGACGAATACAGGGACCTGGTGCAAATCTATAATTTATTTATATAATTTTTCAATGTTTCCTATCATTTTCTGGTTTCGCCTACGTATTTGTATATAAATTGTCCAATATCTGATTACGTTCAATTTTCGATTAATTTTACTGGTGCAGAGAATGCCACAAGGTCCGCAGGTTTTGAATTCAGAGTTATCTTTCTCCTAGACCCAGTCTGTCCTGCTATTTACGGAGAAATAGTTGGAGGATTCACACCTTTCCCAAGGGTATTAGCACGTAAGTGAATGTAATGGATTCGACTGGAATTCGAACTCGGCTCTCCGATTACTCCACCGTGTCATCATGAATAAATAAACTGCAAATCTATAATTTATTTATATAATTTTTCAACGTTTCCTATCATTTTCTGGTTTCGCCTACGTATTTGTATATAAATTGTCCAATATCTGATTACGTTCAATTTTCAATTAATTTTACTTCATGTCGTTTTTTCATTTTCAGATATCATGGTTTTGCTAATATTCTATATATAATATCTCAATACACAGTAGGATATGGAAAGGTACTACTGTCACTTGATCTCTCATAGAAGCCACCACTTACTATGCATACGGGTAGAAATTTAACAAATCTAAATAAGTAAAAAAAAAAAAATTTTAAAATAGAATTTGTATATTCCTGGAAACCTAGAAAAGAGCCGTGATATATATGTTCCTTTTTTATCAGCTGGCCCTTGGGATGCATTTTATCGAAACTTGGAATTCCCATTCGGTTATCCAGCGTTTCCTTCCGTTGATAAATAAGTAAGAAAAAATTGTCAATAATTAGATGGGGAAAAAATACTTAAGAAGAAATCGGCTCGAACGTGAACATCGCTAAACATAGTCCCATCATCGGCAAACGAGTTTTGTTTATTTTTAAGCCGCCATTAGCAGTGATGTCACAAACTCGAAATGACTGATAGAATGAAAACGATGTAAAAGAAGGGAAAAAGAAGAGTAAAAAAATAGGAATTCAGTTTAAGTAAAGCTTTGAAACTAAACCTAGAGATTTAGAAGTTTGGGGGAAAAAGGCCTTTTCTTTTCCAAATGATGCCGTATCTTTTTGACAGATCCAGCCATTTCCATCAAAAGCCTAAACTGCCACACACCAAAAGCGCTGATTTTTTAAAAAAAGGAAAATACAACACCGTTGTTACCAGGTAATATATTAATATAACTATAGATTGCTTTTTTTTATCAGTAAAAAAACGGTCAGAATGACCTGCTAAATATTTTATTTTATATAGTTTAGGGCAGCTGAAAACGCTGGGATTTATAAAGATTAGATGCAAAATCAGTCAGTTATGTGTCATGCGTGATACACGCTTAGGCGATCATATATTTTTCGATACAGGATTGACGAGGCATATTTTTCCGCAGGAGGTTATCATTTCTTTCTCCGGTAGACCAGTTGCCATCCAAAGCTATAGAACCCATTCTGTTCAATGACTGGGGGTAGAAAATGAGGATTCATACCTTTTCTAATGGTTATTAGCAAGTAAGTGAATGTAATGGATTCCACTGGAATTCGAACTCGGATCTCCGATTTCTCAATCCAAGTCGATATCCATTACTCCATTCAATAGTCATCATGAATAAATAAACTGCAAATTCTGTCTGTCCGTGTGTCTGAAACCCCTCTAAGTCTTGCTTTACATTGAAATATTATACCTTTTTTGGAACCAGGATGATCCCGGGGACTGAAAATCTACCCTTCATCTGGCGCTTGAACATACAGCATTGTGATTTGTGTCCGGATGAGGAGGGAATAATTAAAAAAATTCAAATTTTAAAATAACTGAAAATAAGTAGTGATTTTAAACGTTTTTAATTTATACTGAGTTTAAAGTAACACAAAAACTTTGTGAATTTAATTTTTTGGGGGTTTCAAATTCAGTTTAAAATATCTGCAAAGCCTAGTGAATTAAGAAAATCAATCTTATTTCTTCAAAATTCCAAGGAATTAAAGCTATAGTGAGAGGTTTAGCGATGTGAGGTTTTAAAATTCCACAGAGTTTCTGATTTGAAGAACTCAGTTTTCTGCCTGAACTGGAATTCCGGCCCGAATCGCACTCCCGGCTCAAATCGCACTTCCGGTCCAAATAGGACTTTTGGATAGAATTGGACATATAGCCAGATTTAAAATGAGGTTTTGAAGTTCCATGAAGTGAATTGAGGAATTCAAAGTTATTTCTTAAAAATTATCATTGCCGTTTTTTTGGGGGTGGGGGGTTAAACCTGGATCATAGGTCTCTTTAATTTCGGGCTGGAGTTCCAATTAGCCCTCACCAGGAGCTAGCTTAAAATTCCGCACAGCTTTTAAGCTAGTTTAAAATATATGTATATTGAACACGGCAGACTAACCTAAGGGTTTTAGGGACACAAGCATCTGGCTAGGTCTTATAGGCATATGGTTACCGCAGAAATTTGATATTTCCGTGTTAGACAGAGGGGGTATCCCTACATCTAGGTGGTTTCGAATAAAGGTTTTTCTTCTAGACTGCCTCTTCCTGATGTTACGTATAATTTACCTTTTTTTGTTGTCATTATCTCTAGAACTTCCTCGTTGATCACATGTTTAGTCCATGGTATTCTCAGCTCCCTTCAGTCGAATCACATTTCTGCTACTTCCTCTACTTTTAATCTGTGAGATTATCCAGTATTCACTGCCCTATAGGAGGACTGATATTACGTAACAGTTCAGTACTCCTTTCTTTGAGCGATAGATAAGCAATAGTTTAGCTATCGCTAAATCAATGACAAATGTTCAGTGATATTTTAAAAGCAAATTTCCTTTCCTCTGTATCTCTCGCCTTCAATGTGTCCCTTTGATTATTAAATTCTCAAATCCCTCTTTCCTCATTATGTGATCTACAAATTTCAGTGCAGCGTACGTTTTGTATTCTCTAAAAACTCGACGTTGTTTGGCCCATAGTATTCTTAGCATCCCTCAACAGAATCACATTTCTGCTCCTTCGTCAACTTAAATTGCGATATTATCCAGTATTCACTGCCATATAGGAGCACTGATATTACGTAACAGTTCAGTACTCATTTCTTTAGATTAGCAATAGTTAATCTATCGTTAAATCAATGACAAATGTTCAGTGAAACTAAATTCGCTTTTTTTTAGATATTTTAAAAACAGTTTTTCATTCTTCTGCCTCCTTTATCTTCAAACTGTCCTTTGAGTATCAAATCTTCAAAGCCGTCTTTCCTCATTGTATGATCAGCTGTCTAAGCGTCCCTTTTTATTGCCATTTTCTTTAAAAACTCGACGTTCTTGATATGTTTGGTCCATAGTATTCTCAGCATCCTTCTGTAGAACCACATTTCTGTTGCTTCAAGTATTTTCGCAATCTCTGAAGAGATTGTTCAGCGTTAACGGACATATAGGAGGACTGATACTACATAACAGTTCAGTACTCTTTTCTTTGTTTCTAACGATATTTTTCTGTTTTTAAATAGCTTGTGCAGCTTTTGAAAGGAATCCCCATTCTCCCAATGCACGTTCGGATTTCCTGGTCACACTTTCCATCTTCTATTAATACGCTTCCCAGATATCTAAATTGTTGCACCTTTTTCGTTGTTTTGTTTTGTTTTTCTATTCCTTTTTAATTGTCATACTGATTCAAAAGATCTCTTCTTGTTTCTGTAGAAGTTGTTCTGTTTTTAACAAAGGTAAAACTTTCATATAAAACCCATTTATCGTGAAAAAGTTTAGAGATCGTTACTATGCAGATGACCTACCTAGTACTGAAAGCGTCATTACCAATGCACAGTCCTCCTATATCATCTAGAAAATACTTCTAACGATGCTAGACTTAAGCCACAGCCTATATATTAATTTTCTGAGCGTTGCTAAGTTGTGACACAAGACCGAAAGTAGGGGGGCACCCAATGAGGATCGAACTCACTATTCAGTCGTAATAGTTCTAGCGAGACAAGCTTGCTAACCATTACACCGCCTCAAGGTATCGAGTCAACGCCTCTATAATTAATTTCATAAGGTTCATCCAGCAAGGCTCAATACGAACTGTCTCAAGAGAAACAATAAAATATGTAGAATCTTTTTACATCAACAGGCAGCAAAATAAATTCTGCTGAAAAGGAAGTGAAAATTCGCATAGCTAAAGCCTATGCCACCTTGAATAAAATGGATGTAATCTGGAAATCAAATCGCAGTGTAATAGTTAGCAAGTTTTTTCTCGCCGGATCAATTACGACTGAATAGTGAGTTTGATCATACATAGGTGCTCCACAATTGGGCATTTTGTCACATCTAAGCTACGCTTAGAAAATCATTTGGGCGGTTGGATCTGGCATAATGTTCAACAAGCTTGTCTCGCTAGATCATTTACGACTAAATAGGGAGTTTGATCATCCCTGGGTGTTCCACATATTCGGCATGTGCCCCATCTAAGCTAAGTTTAGAAAAATTGATTGGGCACTCCAGCAGTTTAGCACTTGTACGTGGTGTAATGGTTAGCAAGCTTGTCTCGCAACATTAATTACTCCTGAGAAGTGAGTTCGATTCTCTCTGGGTTCTTTTGCCATATCTAAGCTACGCTTCAAAAATTATTTGGGCACTTCGATGGAGTGCAATATTTAGGAGGCTTGTCCCGCTAAATGAATTCGGGCTGAATAGTGAGTTCGTGTCTCTCTAGGAGCTGCAAGCATACGCACTTGTGTCACATATAATCCACTCTTAGAAAATCGATATTTCATACAAATTGGTCCTGATTTGATTAATCTGCACAGAACGAGCTGAGTTTCATCCTAAACACCCATGTCTTACCGTAATTTAGCGAATAAACCTTTTATATTAATAATTATATACATTTATTTATTTTTATGTTATATATATATATATATATATATATATAGTGTGTAACCCGGGTATAAGAGAAACCCGGATATAAGAGAGATTTTCACTGGTCCCAAATTACAGCCTGTGTTAATGTATATATTATAGACCAAACCCGGATATAGGAGAAACCCGGATATAAGAGAAACTCGGATATAAGAGACTTCTTCTCCGGTCCCGACAACTCTCTTATATCCGGGTTACACTATATATATATATATATATATATATATATATATATAAATATATATTCACATATATATAGATATATATATATCTATAAATACTGCTAGACTTAAGCCAACGCCTCTATATTAATTTTGTAAGCGTTGCTTAGATGTCGCACAAGACCGAAAGTAGGGGGCACCCAATGAGGATCGAACTCACTTGCTAACCATTACACCGCCTTACATATTTAGAGCTATATAAATATAAATAATTATCCATATATATATATATATATATATATATATATATATATATATATACATATCTAGCTATACATATATATACATGTATATATATATATATGTATGCATATATACATCTATCTATCTATCTATCTATCTATCTATCTATCTATCTGTCTATCTATCTATATATATATATATATATATATAATGAATTACTTAATTATATATATATGTGTGTGTGTATGTGTGTATATATATATATATTGATATATAATTATATAAGGCCATTAATATTACAAAGAAGTAGTCATACAAAAATTATAGTTAATTTAATGTAATTAATGGCGAATTCACTTCGCTAACATATTTAATAAATCTGTGGCTTACTAACCACTCGTTGAATGGCGGGATCCTTATTTTTGTAAATTGTAAAATGGATTAGATATTCCGTATGTTCCGTAGATATGCCAGTACTTTCAATAATTTATCATCAATAAAAAAAAAAAAAAAAATTATTTTCCATTGTTATTCATAACAAATCATTTTCAAGAATTTTCTATCGAGAAATCGAATGCTGCAACGAGACAGAAGATCTTTCGAATGAGAATCTGAAATAATTTTATCTTTTTCCCTTTTTTTTTTTCGTTTTTAAGACATCGTCTTTTGAATAAAACCTCTTTGGACATTCATAAATAACGCTACGATATAAGGAAAATAATCGTGTAGTCAGGAACAATGTTTGAAAAAACCCAGGAGATTACTACAACATTTCATTGCTGAAAAGTATGTACGGTCGATAAAAAATAAATGATGTTATTCTTATTCCTGGATGGAATACAAAGACATAGATTCCAATACAATCGGAGACAGGATCATCTTCACATATTAGCAATTATTATTCTTATTTCACCGAAACTCTGCTATTGGTATCGGGTGCGAGCCAGACTAATTTGATATTTTGTCTTTTTACAATTTTCTAACCATTACTCGATCAATTGTCAACAAATCTTCCCGAATCATCAGGATTTTCCTGGGTACCCCTTCTAATATAAATAAAGGACGTAGGCGACAATGGCTCTCTACTTGCTCCTATCCTTTATAGCTCTCAAAAAGTTTTTTTCCCTTTGATACTTCCTCCAGGCCATTTTCTCTCATCCACTTGCTTAAGTATGCCAGGCGTTGCTCTCCCTTTTCTCTCTTTCCCTCTATTCGACCTGTGAGTATCAGATTCTCCAAGCCGCCTTTTGTCATTTCCTACTGCCTCTTACTGATGTTAAGTATAAGCTTTTTATTTCACAAGTAAGACACAGGTCGACTTTCAGCTTCCAGTGAACCCGAGAAAATTACTTCATTCTTTTTATGTGCCGTGTCCCTTCAGGACGTAGGCTATCATGGCTCTCCACTTCCCCCTATTTCTTGTAGCTCTCAATAAGTTTTGTCCCTTTGCTACTTCCCCCAGGCCATGTTCTGTCATCCACTTGCCATGTATGTCATGCGTTGCTTTCCCTTGTCTCTCGTTCCTTCTATTCGACCTGTGAGTATCAGATTTCCCAAGCCCTCCTTTCTCGTTACGTTTCCCAGAAATTTCATCTGCCTCTTACAGATGTTAAGTATAAGCTTCCTCCTTGTTTGCATAATCTCTAAAACTTCATCGTTGCTCACACGCTCGGTCCATGATATCCTTAGCATTCTTATCTGTAGAACTATACCTCCGTTGCCTCGAGTAAGGGATAAGAAACCTCACCATCTATGATTTGCCTAAGGATTCAGTTGGTGTTACTACGTCTGTCGGAGGAACGCATTCAATTTTGGAAGCCGCTTGTGAGGCAGACATATTTTTCCATCCTACTTCAAATATATTCGCTCAAATGTAAGCAGGACCAATGTTTATCTTTTCGACTGAAGTACGAACAGGATCAATGTTTATTCACTGGGTCAATTATAAACATTACCAATATTTCGCTTTCGAGTCAAATATAAACAAGACCCATGTTTATCTTTCAGCTTAAGTATAAACCGGATCAGTGATTTTATTTCGGAGATAAGACGTAAGCTGAATCATGTTTACTCTTTGACTCAAGTACAGATCACGCTAATAATTACATATTGACTCAAATATAAACGCGGCCAAATATTTAGCATTTATACTCAAGTATAAACGGATAATTTCCTTTCGTATCTCGTGTGGTTGAAAACAGATTTCGATACTGAATGATACGGCAAAGGTTAGACTTTTGTTTAAATAACCAAATCTATCAAATCATCTCCTAAGCCCGAGTTTATGGAATGATTCCGTGAATTGGTCCTCCTCGATAATCGTGTGGGTCTTCTTACATATTCCGTATGGTTAGTCATAGTCGTATTTTTTTATTCTCACATTCATTCAAATTGATATTCTGAGATACACGGAAAAAAGTAAATATTTAATAAGGTATTTGCATATTTAATTATCCATTCAATTCTACGTCATACTGCAATGAAAATATATTCTAAACTAGCCTAAAAGCGGTGGGCCCTTCATTAACCCACATCACAATACGTAGGTAGCAGAAGATGAGATAGGCAACAATAAACTACAGAGGAACTCAAAATTGATCGTTGTATTTATGCATTGCATTAATATTTAAGCTTACCTTTTAATTTAAAGACAATTTGTTGTGCGAAGGTCCTTACTTTCCGTACAAACAATTACTTTTATTTCATGGGTAACTTTCGCATGATTTTTCAATTAATTTCGATTATTCCTAAAAAATTTTCCAAGTTATAAAAATTGTTTTCGTACCAAAAAAATTCGTATTAGAAAATCACGTTAAAACATCGCCGAAAACAATTGCACTCATGACAAGTTGGGAATTCCAAATTTCAGGATTGCTGGTCCGGATCAGGCCCGCGATGTTTTTATTTTTCTCACAGAGTCGGTCTGATTCGAAAATGGTATGATATGGCTCTAAGAGTAAAATTGAAAAAACACGGACAATTTTATCTTGAAACACTGTAATTTGAGAACAGTAATTTTTCATTTGAAATGTGCTATTGAAAGCTAGAGAGTTGTGTCCCTTTAAGTTGAAAAAGTGTGACACACTGACATTCGCATTTGTTATATAGATACTGAATTTTTTTGTGCATTTGCCTAAAATGATTGAAATCATTATCTATCTATCTATCTATCTATCTATCTATCTATCTATCTATCTATCTATCTATCTATCTATCGAAGGATGCTCATTATCTATCTATATATCTGTCAGTCTGTCTATATATCTATCTATTTATCTCAGTTTCATCATTATCTATCTATCTATTTATCTATCTATCTATCTATCTCAGTTTCATCATTGTCTATCTATCTATCTATCTATCTCAGTTTCATCATTATCTATCTATCTATTTATCTATCTATCTATCTCAGTTTCATCATTGTCTATCTATCTATCTATCTATCTATCTCAGTTTCATCATTATCTATCTATCTATCTCAGTTTCATCATTACCTATCTATCTATCTATCTATCTATCTATCTATCTATCTATCTAAGGATGCTCATTATCTATCTATATATCTATCTATCTATCTGTCTGTCTGTCTATCTATATATCTATCTATTTATCTCAGTTTCATCATTATCTATCTATCTCAGTTTCATCATTATCTATCTATCTATCTATCTATCTATCTATCTCAGATTCATCATTACCTATCTATCTATCTATTTATCTATCTATCTAAGGATGCTCATTCTCTATCTATATATCTGTCTGTCTGTCTGCCTGTCTGTCTATCTATACATCTATCTATTTATCTCAGTTTCATCATTATCTATCTATCTATCTATCTATCTATCTATCTATCTATCTATCTATCTATCTATCTATCTCACTTTCATCATTATCTATCTATCTATCTATCTATCTATCTATCTATCTATCTATCTATCTATCTATCTCAGTTTCATCATTATCTATCTATCTATCTATCTATCTATCTATCTATGTATCTATCTATATATATATATATATATATGTTTCATCATCATCTATCTATCTATCTATCTATCTATCTATCTCAGTTTCATCATTATCTATCTTTCTATCTATCTATCTCAGATTCATCATTATCTATCTATCTATCTATCTATCTATCTATCTAAGGATGCTCATTATCTATCTATATATCTATCTGTCTGTCTGTCTGTCTGTCTATCTATACATCTATCTATTTATCTCAGTTTCATCATTATCTATCTATCTATCTATCTATCTCACTTTCATCATTATCTATCTATCTATCTATCTACCTATCTATCTATCTATCTATCTATCTATCTCAGTTTCATCATTACCTATCTATCTATCTATCTATCTATATATATATATATATATATATATATATATATATATATATATATATATAAGTTTCATCATCATCTATCTATCTATCTATCTATCTATCTATCTATCTATCTATCTCAGTTTCATCATTACTTATTTATCTACTATATGACCAAATATCAGAAATTTGTTTTGAATCCTTTCTTAGTTTGATCTAGATATTTTCAGCACCTCCTCAGTAAAAGAACAAATCTTTCTTTCGGCGTTCAGGTTATTTTGCGAGCAGTCATCGATTGTACGCCGTAAATATCCAATCGTATCTCGGGTATGTGTGACTGTCAGAGAAACATATTTACGGGAATATTTTCAGAAGGCAGATTGTTGCACGCAGAGATTTGTAAAAAATTAATGACAATCGAATCGGGGTATATAATAAATATTTAAATACCTGGGTTTACTGGAGACAGACAAGCGGTTAATCTGCCAACTTCTCACCTCGCAAGAGCAGGAACTAAATTAGATTCTACATAGTCGTTCCTCCATGTGAAACTCGGTAGCACGAGTTCTACAGTTCTAGTTTGACAACAGTCAGGAGAATTTCATACGAAGATTCTTAAAGGTACGATAATCAGTGGAGAATATTCTAGCTATGTGTTTGGTATCTTCTTTATAAATGCGGGGCGTGCGATCATAGAGCACATGCATTAAATAAGGCCATTCGTAAAACCATTAGGAACACAAGGAACTGAAGTGCAAAGAAGTTTAACGATGGTGGTTTTATGTCAAGAACCACAAATCTATCTATCTATCTATCTATCTATCTATCTATCTATCTATCTATCTATCTATTACAATTTCATTATCTATCTCAATTTCATCCTTATCTATGTATATATCTATATATTTATCGATATAACTATTTGAGTTTCTTCATTATCTATCTATCTATCTCAGTTTAATTATTATCTATCACACAATCTTCATTATCCATCCGTCTGGCTATCTATCTATCTATTTATCTATCTATCTATCTATCTATATATCTATTTTTCTATCTATCTATTAAAATTTGATTACCTATCTCAATTCCAACCTTATCTATGTATATATCTATATATTTATCGATATAACTATTTCAGTTTCTTCATTATCTATCTATCTATCTATCTATCTATCTATCTATCTATCTATCTATCTATCTATCTATTACAATTTCATTATCTATCTCAATTCCATCCTTATCTATCTATCTATCTATCTATCTATCTATATATTTATTGATATAACTATTTCAGTTTCTTCATTATCTATCTATCTATCTATCTATCTATCTATCTATCTATCTATCTCAGCTTAATTATTATCTATCATACAATCTTCATTAATCATCTGTCTGGCTGTCTATCTATCTATCTATCTATCTATCTATCTATCTATCTATCTATCTATCTATCTCAGCTTCTTCATTATCTATCAATATATTTCAGTTTGTTCATTGACAATCTCAGATACATATTTAAGTATCTATATATACATATATATGTATATATTTCTCATTTGCTTTATTATCTATGTCCGTTTCATTAGTATGTATTTATATATATATATATATTTATATGTATGTATGTATGTATGTATATATATATATATATATATATATATATATATATATATATATATATATATATATATATATATTCACGGTTCATCTTTATATATCTATCTTAGTTTTATCATATATATCTATCTCTCTATTTCACTGTTATCACGAATTATCGATCCATCTAATATCTATATATCGATCTATCTATATCTTGTATCTATCTCAGTTTTATTGATCTATGTCCGTTTCATCATTAGCAATCTTTATCGATTTCATCATTATCTCTCTATATATCTATATATTTATCTCTATATTTCAGTTACTTCCTTATGTAACAATCTATGTATATCAGTTTCTTCATTATCTTTCTATCTATTTCCACAGACCCCTTTAAGGCTCCATTTGTTATAATTTATTTCACCAGAGAATTTTATCTTATTTTAGGATCTTCAGACTTCACTTGCAAAAGTGAAACGAAAAATGAATTTTAAATTTAACTTATGACGGGCAGTATTAAGCTTATATAAGTTGACATAGAGAGTGGTGAGGAATGGTGTGAGAAACATGGTCGAGTTTAGAGAGGGAAAGGAGAGTTGTAAAATTTATATTTATTTTTTTTTTATTACAATACTTAATATTGATGAAGGAGGGGGTAAGAATCTGACATTGACCTATTTAATCGTTAACTCAACGGAATATATATATATATATATATATATATATATATATATATATATATATATATTCATCATATATATATATATATTCATCATTATATCTCTATCTCAGTTTCATTATTATCTTTCTCACTCTCTTTCTCTTCCTATATATATATATATATATATATATATATATATATATATATATATATATATATGATGAAAATGTGGAAAAGACAAAGCAAAATCAGAATATGTGAGTTTACTGTTTTTTATTTAGTTTTTTGATTTGCTGTCAACGTCAGACGTTTCGGTCTAATAGACCAACTTCAGGACATGGTTATTGGAGACATATTTATATTAAATTTAAGTTAAAATGAAGAGACGATAGATACAGGACTAGTCAGAAACAGAAAAACTGAAATTCTAAAGTCAGCGGCACCAGCGTAACTGAATCCAAGAAAGACAACACTGACTTTAGAATTTCAGTTTTTCTGTTTCTGACTAGTCCTGTATGTATCGTCTCTTCATTTTAACTTAAATTTAATATAGATATGTCACCAATAGCCGTGTCCTGAAGATGGTCTATTAGACCGAAACGTCTGACGTTGGCAGCAAAAAAAAAAAACAAAATAAAAAATAGTAAACTCACATATTCGGATTTTGCTTTGTCTTTTCTACATTTTCATCATACCGTCGGATCTACATCCACATATTTGCTTACATATATATATATATATATATATATATATATATATATATATATATATATATATATATGTATATTCATCATTATATCTCTACCTCAGTTTCATTATCTATCTATCTATCTATCTATCTATATTCTATCATTATCTATCTATCTATGTTACTGTCATCATTATCTATCTATATTTTTATCTATCTCAGTTTCATCATTATCTATGTCTTAATTCCTGGGACCAAGTGTTAACGCTAAACGTTCGTTCATAAAATTTGTTGGTATAATAATTTTGAACGCAATCCTTTCGCCTAATAGCGGACACGGTCGAATCAGAAGGAGATCAATCTACTAAGTAGTACCTACGACCCCGAAAAAGAACATGACGAAATTGTCTACAGTTTTAGTCGAATGGCGTAGTATTCGAAACAAACGTAAAATTTCCGACCAGTATTTGCTTTGATAATGGACGTAGATTCCTTGTGATTTTTGTATAAATACTTTTCTTCTGATGAGCTCTCCACTTTTGTACGTGGGCTTTATGAATTTAACCTCACTACCGTATTGGCAGCAAAGTTTCATCATCTCACAACTGAAATGGTCAGATGTCACCGCAAGTTCTATGCTAACCGTTTATTCTCCTGCACTTCTCGTCTGTGCAACTCTTTTGGCTTCCAGTCAACTTCGATCTTTAAAAATCCCTTTTTTTTTATTATTCTCTCTCCTCAATAATATCTTGTTTTTCTCATATTCTTTCACACTCAGTAACCATTTGCGTCTTAGTGGCTTTATCGCCTTGCTTGGGGTGAACTAATTTAAAAAACATTCCTGTTCTTTTATTATTCTCTCACCTCAATAATGTTTTCATTTTTTCATATTCTCTCACACTCAGTGACTATTTGCGTCATAATGGCTTTATTGCCTTGCTTGATATGAAATGATTTTTAAAAAACATTTCTGTTATTTTATTATTATCTCTCCTTAATAATGTTTTCATTTTTTCTTACTCTCTCACACTCAGTAACCCTTTTCGTCTTAGTGGCTTTGTTGCCTTGCTTGGTATGAAATGATTCCAAAAGCTAATTCCTGTTGTATAATTGTTCTCTCTCCTCAATAATGTTTTCTTTTTCGCATATTGTTTTCACACTCAGTAACCATACTTCCTCGGTGTATGAAATAATTATCGATATTAGGTATATGATTTAATCAACTTGGTATACTAATTCTCCTTGATTTGATTTTTTTTTAATAGAGATATTTCTTTTATTTATGATTCACCGATATTATCATTAGTAGCTATACATTCGAAAATTTCATGCTTATTTTGAATACTATGCGATATTTGGATAGATTCATGTAAGAGCAAGACCTCGCAGAATAAATACAGTGTGTCATGGGGTAATAGTCGCCATTTTTTATTTTAATTTTCGGTTGTTTTTTTATTTTGTCAACTGCACAGTATAGTAGGGTCTGTGACAAAATGAGTATCATGACGCAATTCACTTCGCCAGAAATTTGTAAACGGCATGCTGTACTGCTTGGCATTTGCACCGGACGCTCCAATACGAACATTTGAAAGTGTTTGTGTGTCTATTTGAGGATAGTGCAGAGGATTCTGAAAGATTCGATGAGTTTATTTGTGATTACGAAGGTACGGCAGCTTGGAAAACTCACTTTGATCATTTTGATAAGAACTCCCGAATTTGTTGGTGAACACGGAAGCCTACATCAAGTACCTTGAGGAAGTAGTGCTGTCCTGGGTCAAGCGGGTGTCTGCTGGGAGACCCTATGCCTGGCAACAGGACTCTGCACCATGCCTCGCAAGCAGTAGAACTCAGTCATGGCTGTCAGACAATTTCTGCGACTACATTACCTCTTACATCTAGCCACTTAACTCCCCAGATTGCGACCCTCTTGATTATTATGTGTGGGTGCCGTCTAGCGAGAGATCAAGAAAACTCCTTCTACCACCAAAGATGAACTGAAGGCAAATATTATAGCAGTATTCAACAGCTTAAACAAGGAGAGCGCCGAGATGTGGTGCAGGAGCTTCCGAAGTCGTTTGGAAGCCACATACACCTGTCCACCTAACACTCCAGACTGAGAGAGAGAGAGAGAGGGGGGGAGAGATGCACTGCATTTCTCTCATAATAGTCCCCTTAAGAATGAAAATGTTGGTAAAATCAGCATAAGATGCGTGTCGGTGTTCATTGATGCGAAACAGAGTACGACCACCTTTGATCCGTGCATACACAGATAACCTGAAGATGATCTTCGGTTCCTGGGTGTCGGGCGGGGGATCTACCCGGGTTTTAGAGAAGCAGAGAGTTCGGCAGAAGTCGCACACAGTCAGAGACTGCGTCACGAGTGCCTCCTTAGGAAGTCTCGCAGGTTAGTAGAGAGAGAGGGGGGAGAGGGAGAGACAGGGAGAGAGAGATGGAGAGAGAGGGAGAGAGAGGGAGGGTGAGGGAGAGTGGGAGAGAGAGGGAGAGAAAGACAGAGAGGGAGAGAAAGAGAGAGGGAAAAGTGAGAGAGGGAGGGAGAGACAGAGAGAGATGGAGAGAGAGGGGGGAGATAGAGGAAGAGAGTGGGGGAGAGGGAGAGGGAGAGATAGAGGGATGCAGAGACAGGGAGAGAGGGGGAGAGGGAGAGAAGGAGAGATAGAGGGATGGACGGGAGAGAGAGGGGGGGAGAGGGAGAGAGAGTGAAAGAGAGAGGGAGAGAGAGGGGGAGAGGGGTAGAGAGGGGGAAAGAGAGAGATAGAGAGAGAGGGAGAGAGAGGGGGAGATGGAGAGAGGGGGAGAGAGAGAGAGAGAGAGAGAGACCAACAGAACTCGTTGCAACATTAAATTTGAACTGAAGATTAGAATTATGGCAGCATTCACCAATTTAAACAAGGAGACGTCCAGAAGAGATGCAGGAGATTCCGATGTCGTCTGGCAGCTGCAGTTGAAGCCAATAGCGATTTTATTGTATACTTTTACTCTTTACTAATTGAAGATATTTTTGTGTCATTTTGTGAAATATATCTGTTAGAATGTGATGGCAGTGTTAATTTATTTATTTATTTATTTATTTTATTTTATTTTTTTTTTTTTGCATAATTTAGACGACAATTTATCCATCGCACCCAGTATATCTATTCGCTTTATTTTTTACTCGAACCAGCGGTGGATAAAATTTCAGGGTAGACTGGTCTCTGTAGATGAGCTAGTACCAACTGACCGAAGGAAAGGAAAACTTAGAATTTCAATCCTTGAAAATGGACAACAAAAAAACGCAGAACTACCTTTCCTAAAAATTGATGGCTGTTCACAGATAATAAAAATAAGAATCCGTGTAGAATCCTGATTACCTACCTCCGGAAGTGACGGACCGTTTTGTCTATGAGTGTGTGTCTTTTGCTCAAACATCAGTTTTTCTGCCTATTTCCCGAATTATTCATGATATTGCTTTCTCTCGAAGTTGCTTGATAAATCAGACGGCCGTGTTGACATAATGGGCGATGACTTTTGTATATAGCCGTGAGCCTTAAAAAAACCCCGAAAAAACAACATCTGATTATCCGCTCTGATAAAAGCATTTAAAACTTGTAAACTCTTCAAATAAAAGGATAGGAAAATGGAAAGGCGAAAAATTTGACATTGAAACAGAACCATTGCTCCTGAAGGATTGATTAAAACGAATACTGATATATACTTTTAAGAAACTCTATTCAAAAGAGTCGTTATCTAAAATACAAAAATTGTGTTAATGTGTAAAGCTGACATATTTAGAAATTTTTTCACGCCCCCCCCCCCCAAGAAAACAACAAAAAAACAAAACATTTGTCTCATGGTCATATGTGTATACCTTGATAAATGATAGTATCGGACAGCAAATGAAACAGAAAGAAATAATAAATATTTAAGCCAATGACTTCGACTTTACAAGAGTAAGACATTTAAAAACGACCGTTATCCCAGTAGTCACAGGATCACTAAAATTTATTTGAAGTAAATACTGATACGCATATGAAGAAAACCCCAATAACTCAAATGTATCTGAAAAAAAGAAAAAAAGAAATAAAAGAGTGCGTTTATGTGTGCTGCTCTTTCAATAATTTTGGAAAAAAAAAACCAATTGCGTTCATCTACTGTCTCAGGTGAAAGAGAGAGTAAATGAGTGTACCTAACAGAAAATCAATCCAAATAATAATAATAATAATAATAATAATAATAATAATAATAATAATAATAATAATGATAATAAAAACAACAACACAGAGCTTTATCTATGTTAATTCTTTTTTATTTATTATCTTAGTAAAATGATCAGTGGAAAATGTTATGGCGCAATTTCTGACCTTAGGTCTCTCGTTGGAACTCGAAAGGAAATATATTACAACAGAAATCAAAGGAAATAATAATAATAATAATAATAATAATAATAATAATAATAATAATAATAATAATAATTCACGACAGATTGGGCCAATATCTGCACTGGAAAATCTGCAAGACTTACGGATAGAAAATTTCAAGAAATGTGGCATGACAACCACATAAACCCTGTTACAGAGATAAGTCATGTAAGAATTTCATGGAAGAACACAATACACAGACGGAACAATCAAAAGCTTAAAAGCAGTAAAATCGACCCTGCTAACCAGACGCACCTTCATAGGTAAACTGATATAGCACGTCAGGCTATATGACGGTTCCGTGTAGGACACAAGTTCGATTCCTGTCAGGAGGACGCATATTTTCGATGAGATTTCTGGGACGTACAGGCTGGTAAATTTTGGTAATACTGTTTATTATAAACAGAGAATTTACTTATATATTTGTGTATATATAAGTAACGCACAACAATAAAAATATATATATATATATGTGTGTGTGAGGATCTTGAAGTGGAAATCTAAAAAATGTGACACATGAAAACATCAATAATTCCTGTTGTGGTTGCAGCCCTCTGTTTCATTGGAAATAGAGATAAACTCATTGAAGGGATTCTTGGTAGGTTATGCCTTAAAGAAATACAAAAATGTCATTTATTAATGTAAAATACGTGTGATCTGAGGTTGTTTCATCTTTTTATATTTTTACAAAACGTGCAGTGAAATATCAAGATAACATTTCTTGCGTTATGTCTCTATTTGAGAGCTTGAATGAAACGAGTATACAACAGAAACCAAAGGAAATAATAATAATAATAATAATAATAATAACAATAATAATAATAATAACAATAATAATAATAATGTTGTATCAGGTTGTACAGTGTTAGCATCCACTGAATATTAATGTCGACGTGATAGAGTGGGCAATATTTACACTGGAAAATATGCAACTTTTACGGGGAGGAAAAGGCAAGATTATAGTATTATCATCACCAAGACCCGGTTACAGAGAGAGGACGTATAATCATTTTATGGGCTTTTAAAATACACACAAACATACAATCAAATCTTTTAGCTTTGATTGTTCTGTCAGTGTATATTGTGTAGTCCCATAAAATTGTAACAGGTCCTATCTCAGTAACCGGGTGTGAGTGGTGTTCATAACAATTTATTTCAGTTTCCTTCCCGTAGAAGTTACAGATTTTCCAGTGTAGATATTGGCCCACTCTGTCATGTCGGGTTTTAAATTCAGTAGGTGCCAATACCTTGTAACCTGATACAAGATGATTAATTGTCTCTGGATATATATAACAGAATCTGCATTTTGAGCTAACACAATATTTTAGTATGTGTGCTTGATAATTTCTAGTTGGAAAGTCGAGATTCGATTTCATGGTCATTCTATTTTGATAGTCTTTTCAAGATATTCAAAGATACATTGCTGTCTGCTGGGATGCCATATCAATTATAATAATAATAATAATAATAATAATAATAATAATAATAATAATAATAATAATAATAATAATAATAATAATAATAATAATAATAATAATAATAATAATAATAATAATAATAATAATAATAATAATAATAATAATAATAATAATAATAATAATAATAATAATAATAATAATAATAATAATAATAATAATAATAATAATAATAATAATAATAATAATAATAATAATAATAATAATAACAACAACAACAATAATATTAATTATATATATATATATATGTATATATATAATAATAATAATAATAACATTGTTGTTGTTGTTGTTGTTGTTGTTGTTATTATTATTATTATTATTATTATTATTATTAAAACGAACTGAAGGCTGGATTAAATAAATGAGAGAGATCAGCAGAGCAAAGTGACGCTGGAGCATAAATGTACGAAGCTTATATATACATATATATTTTATTAAAAACGACTGACAAGGTGCTTTTATTTAGTTTTTTATATAATTTCTCGTGCGATCTAATAAAGTTTTTCTTTTCAGAGGATAAATTATATAAAAATTGTCCGAATGTTCTTTTTTTCCGAGCGCTTTCGGCTATACATTTAGCCATTATCAAGGATTATATTTCAACTGTTAGAATTAGAAATAGTTTGTGTGTGTTTTATAAAGTGATTCATTTTTTTGTTTCAAAACACGGACAATTTTTATATAATTTATCCTCTGAAAAGAAAAACTTTATTACATCGCACGAGAAATTATATAAAAAACTAAATAAAAGCACCTTGTCAGTCGTTTTTAATGAAATGTGCTTGAAAGAAGGATTGCTGCCTAAATACACAAATACATATATATATATATACATATATATATATATACATATATATATATGCATATACATATATACATATACATACATAAATATACATACATAGATATATATATATATATAGAAATGCATACAAATATGTATACATACATATATATACATACATATATATATATATATATATATATATATATATATATATATATATATATATATATATATATAACTCTCTTCCCTATTACTGTTTCCCTGACAAATACAATCTCCAACGGTTCAGGTGTAGCGTCAATCGACATCTCCAGTTGCCTTGATCTATCCACTTCCCTTCTCCACATCCTTTCATCTTTCATTCCTATCTGCTCTCGCTCCAAATCTTCTGTAACCCCCTTGCCTTGATCGACCCACTGCCTTTCTCTTTCTCCACATCCTCTCCTTTACCACTCCTATCTGCTCTTCCTCCAACCCTTCTATAACCCCTTGCGTGATAGTGGCCTCCAGCCTTGCTTGAGGTGATACGCTTAATAAATATATATATATATAAATATATACATATATACATAATAATAATAATAATAATATTAATAATAATAATAATAACAATGTAGTGAGAGAAAGAGTGGAAAGAGAAAGAGAAATATGTAGACAATGAAGAGGAAAAAGAGGTAAAAGAGTTATAAGCAGAGAATATTGCTGCTACGTATGTCCTGCTGCTTCTGCGATATATTTAGAGATTCATGACGTAATCCAAAGAAGAACCTGTCTGGTCTTTATTAGGCAACTCGGCTTCGGTTTCGTTCCATCCGCCATAATGTAG
>OZ038513.1:33455948-33518448 GCA_964036315.1 Acanthosepion esculentum
TCCTGCCCCCCTCCTCTCATTCTACTCTGAGTGCCCCTTGTCCGTTTTACTGGGTGGTCGCGCGCGCGAATCCCGGGACACATCAGGGTCGTAGGGGAACCACATATACTGCAGCCGCAGTAGAAGAGGTGCAAGATAGCCTAACGTAACCCAACAGTCTTCGGGTCGGTTTTGAATTCAGAGTTACCTTCTGCAAGACCGGTTGCCACCTATTGCTAAAGAACCCAGTTTATCCTGCTATTTACCCATAGCTGTTGAGGTGGGTGAAGAACAGGATGATTGCCTGAGAGAGAGAGAGAGAGAGAGAGAGAGAGAGTTGAATTTTCTTTGGTACATAATGAGGAAATACGGTTTGGAAAATTTAGAAAAACACATGATCTACTGAGAGCAAGATTCCTCCTGCATGTCCAATCTGGTAATCTTTTGTAAATGGCGGCAGAATAGGGTTTGGGAGAGATTACAAAAAGTCAATATTTACTAAGAAATACGAAAGACGGGAAAATGTGGGGAGCCATAACCGTCGCGTCCTCAAGGGACACAGCACATAGAAAAAGAAGAATCTATCATTTATGATGTCTCGTCTGTAGCGAAAGGGCCGCAAGGTGGAAAATATGTCATTTCGCCAGAAGTGTCGTCATTGATTCTGGAGGAGAGATCAGTTGCAGCCCAGATATGGCAGCAAACACCGCATGAGCAACACTGCCTGATACATCGTATTTCCGAATATCATTCGTGGATATAATAACAGACGACTTATTACATAAGAAAGGGACTGTTTATTCTCTATCAAAGGCGAGTGTTTTCTAGCCAAGAGCATTTTATACCCGAGGGTCTAAACTACAGTAATCATTCATTGCTACCCACCGTAGTGAATCAATTCTTTGAAGAGGATTCTTGGCATCTATTCGAGTTCGATTTTTACATGAGCCTTTGTCACATGGTGTTAGAACGGCTCTAAGATTTTGAACAATGGTTGATAAGCTCGAGCAAATTGTATGCTGTTTGGTCTGCTTCATCAGGTTTTTTGGCAAGTAACCCTCTTTAGGTTTTGGAGGGAACGAGCGTTTCAAAGCCGGCCGAGTATCGGTTAAATATGATGAGATTTCGATAGGTTCAATAATGAGCAAAACCCGGAAGATATACAATACGAAGCAAAAAAATGGACGCACACATAGAAAGTCGATTTTTGTATATTTACCAAGACAAATGACTAATAGAATTCCTTTATTAATACAGGGTATTAATACAGGTATACATATGTAGATTATAGAAGTCAAAAAATGATTTAGTATTTTGTTGGGTAACCTTTTGCTTTAATAACCGCCATAATTCTTCGTGGCATGCTGTAGACTAAATTCTTTAGTAAGTTAACGTCCTTCGCCAGATTTTTCCAGCATTTCTTTAATTCGCTCAACTTCATATGTACACCTGGATTAATAAAAGAATGCACATATGTACATCTGGATTAATAAAAGAATGCACATATGTACATCTGGATTAATAAAAGAATGTACATATGTACATCTGGATTAATAAAAGAATGCACATATGTACATCTGGATTAATAAAAGAATGCACATATGTACATCTGGATTAATAAAAGAATGCACATATGTACATCTGGATTAATAAAAGAATGTACATATGTACATCTGGATTAATAAAAGAATTCACATATGTACATCTGGATTAATAAAAGAATTCACATATGTACATCTGGATTAATAAAATAATGTACATCTGGATTAATAAAAGAATGTACATATGTACATCTGGATTAATAAAAGAATGTACATATGTACATCTGGATTAATAAAAGAATGCACATATGTACACCTGTATTAATAAAAGAATGTACATATGTACACCTGTATTAATAAAAGAATGCACATATGTACATCTGGATTAATAAAAGAATGTACATATGTACACCTGTATTAATAAAAGAATGTACATATGTACATCTGGATTAATAAAAGAATGTACATATGTACATCTGGATTAATAAAAAAATGCACATATGTACATCTGGATTAATAAAAGAATGCACATATGTACATCTGGATTAATAAAATAATGTACATGTGTACATCTGGATTAATAAAAGAATGCACATATGTACATCTGGATTAATAAAATAATGTACATATGTACATCTGGATTAATAAAATAATGTACATATGTACATCTGGATTAATAAAATAATGTACATATGTACCTGGATTAATAAAATAATGTACATATGTACATCTGGATTAATAAAATAATGTACATGTGTACACCTGTATTAATAAAAGAATGTACATATGTACACCTGTATTAATAAAATAATGTACATATGTACCTGGATTAATAAAACAATTCTATTACTTGTTTTGGTTAACATCCGAAAATCGACTTTCTATGGGTGCATCCATTTTTTTTTTTTTGCCTCGTGCTGTAGAAGAAAAAATCTTGGTCGCATCCATCGGATGAATCACTGAACAGTACATAAGTAATCTTTCATGAAAAGGATTATGGTGTCGTCTGCCAGCAGATCCTCATACGGGAAATTTCACATGTGACCTTCTACAATACGAACCTATTAATGGCCATCGTAAATAGCAGTATTAATTAGAAAATATTAAAATAAAAATCCCTTTTTGATTATAGCCATCTAAAATATTGGTTTTAGTCAAAGGGTCGTTAAATCCAGTATTGATTATATTGTTTTATTTGGTTGCTTTTGTTCAGCAGCATTTCAACACCTGTATGGGTGTCGAAATCTAAATATTTAGTTCGCAATTTAAGTTTTTTTTTAGATAACAATGACTTGAGGGATACAAGTTTTACTCAAGACAAAAGGATAATATTATTAATAAATAAAAATAGTATTATTATTATTAAGAAGAAGAAGAAAAGAAGAAGAAAAGAAGAAGAAAAAGAAGAATATTTATTTATATATTATATGTAAAATGTTTGTGATCTTATATATATATATATATATATATATATATATATATATATATATATATATATATAGTTAAACCTAGAGAGCCTTCCCTGACGATCATTTTAGGTGTGACCGTGGTAGGTTTGTCTGGCTCTCTAGGTCTAACTAGGTTTGCTCTACTCACTGTATTGAGCACTTTATTTAGTTTTTTGCGTACTCGTATCGGTTTTTTTTTCTTTTGGCTTTGAACTTGCATACTGGACGATTATTTTCGGCTAATATACATGTTCTTGGTTTTTTTCTTTTTCTTATACCGCTTTTTTCCCTTTGGTATTGCATTGATTATTTGCAAATCAAGACACCGAAAGTTTTCCGATCGAGTATAGTGTCTTATACTTTTCAGACTTCTATAAATATATATATATATATATATATATATATATATATATATATATACATATACATATATATATATATATATATATATATATATATATATATATATATATATATATACAAATGTTTTATTCAAAGATACTCACTGAAAAATATTATGAAACCATTTCTAACCTTAGGTCTCTGGTTGGGACCCGGAACGAAATGTGTACACACCAGAAATCAAAGGAAATAATAATAATAATAATAAATATAATAATAATAATAATAATAATAATGTGGGATCTTAGATTTTTTTTTTTTTTTTTTTTTTACAAAAATGATGAAAGGAAAATGTCATGAAGCCATTTCCGACATTAGGTCTCTGACAGTGACACGAAAGAAAATGTGTATACAACAGAAATAAAAGAAAGAAAATAATAATTAACAGATGTTTAGTCATTTCGCCATGTTTTACGAACCATATTTAAAAAATAACTTTCAACACACACATATTTATGAAATGGACAAAGTCCGACAATTATTTTAAGCCATTTTTTATGTTTATACGTTCATTTTATAGATACAAATAGTTAAGTAAATGCTCTGTTCATAATAAACAGTATTAACAACATTTACCAGCATGAATGTTCGAGAAATTTCATAGAAAATTTTTGACCTCCAACAGGAATCGAACCTCTATCCTAGGAACCTGACGTGCCTTAACCGTTTCGGGCACAGAGGAGCGTTCGGTTAGCAAGATCGATTTTACTGTCTTTAAACTTTAATCTTCCATGAATCTCTCACGTACATTCATATCTGCTCATGGCGTATCAAATGTAAACAAATGACGTCACACGTAATGAAATGGACAAAGTCCGACAATTATTTTAAGCCATTTTTTATGTTTATACGTTCTTTTTATAGATACAAATATTTAAGTAAATTCTCTGTTTATAATAAACAGTATTAAACAACATTTACCGGCCTGAATGTCCGAGAAATTTTCATAGAAAATATTCGTCCTCTTACAGTTTATCATAAACATAGCATTTACTTAAATATTTGTATCTATAAAAAGAACGTATTAACATAAAAATGTCTTAAACACACATATTTATATATACGGGTGTGCATGTGTGTGTGTAAGGGAAATCTGTGACAAAGTTGAAAATGTTTTTGTCCGACGCATTTCATACTTTTTAGCCTTCCATCTGATTAACGTGATGCTTACGTTGACTGCGACTACATATGCGCATGAAGGAGACGGGGCACTGAAATTTGGAATATAAATTTGAATTTTATTTTTTTTCCTTAAATATGTGTTTCGCGTATATAGACTAGCCAATTTCATTTAGTAAGTAGTTTTGAGGCGGTAATGATTTACTGATACAGGTTCTACCAAATAACCCATAGCTGGGGTGGGGAGAGGTGGATTAGTAGCTTGTGCATAAGAGAGCAACTTATGAACCCAACTCGGTTCTCTCATTAAAAATTTTTCGAGCCCTTATCCATTACACCTCCCACATATCCAAACATACAACACCTGGTATTCCCAAGCGGTCACTCATCTAGGTACTGGCCAGGCTCGACGTTGCTTAAATACGGTACTAGTCTTATGTATATAAAAATTGCGTTATTAATTACTATAAAGTTTTAATGCGCTCATGCCCAAATTAGTATTACAGTCTAACCCGGATATAAGAGAGTTGTCGGACCGGAGAAGAAGTAACTTATATATGGGTTTCTCTTATATCCGGGTTTATCTTATATCAGAGTTTGGTCTATTATATATACATTAACACAGGCTCTAATTTGGGACCAGAGAACATCTCTCTTATACCCGGGTTTTCTCTTATATCCGGGTCTTTTATATCCGGGTTACACTGTATTTTTTATTAATACGAGATGATCAAAAAGTATCAGGACTGTTGTTATGGTAACGGAAATATCATTACGGAGTCTGAGGCCCTTGAACCTCTGTCGCGAATATACATTCTGTTATAACGTTCTTGCTCACTTCCGTTGTTTATAGCCGTGGAAAATATATAGACTGTGATCGTCTCACCACACGAGAGAGTTCCCATCAGTGACCATGGCTTGTGCAGCAGGTATTGGCCAAACTAGATTCCCTAGTTCCGACAGTCACCATATACTACAGATCCCCGCCATTTTGCGACTTTTTTCCTCTTTCCAATAATAAAATCTCACCTGAAAGGAACAAGATTTGAAGACGTCGACGCAATCCAAGGGAATACGACAAGCGATTTGCTTGCTGTCCAAAAAGAGAGTTCCAGAAATAGTTCCATGAATGGAAACGAGGCTGGATAAAGTGTGTGGTTTCAGAAGGAGGCCACATCGGAGATTAAATGCTGCAGTGATATGGGCTGCAGTTTTATTTTTAATGCACAACTCCCGATACATTTGATTAAATCTTGGAGTTAAATACACTATGAAACACGGATATGCCCATTTGGTCGTGCACAAGATTGCCAACGACTTTGAATCAGACACATCATATAATTTAATCCAATATTTAATTATTGATTAACTTTCAAAAGATATCTTTAACTTGAGAGAGCATTTATATGTAGAGAAATCGCAATTTCAAAATAAATAAGATTTATAGAAATATATATATATATATATATAATTATTTATTTGAATATTACAACATAAATATGTTATAAAATCACGACAAAAGTAGCCATTTTGTTTCAAGTGATGATATAGAATATAAAATCTTTTAATATCTATGATAACCTTGCTTAGTTGTCAAATTTTTCGAATCACCCTATACTTGTATCTTGATTGGCTACTCTAGCTTATGTAACAGTGTTTACTCCTAGCTAAGCATCGTTGATTAATTTGAAACTTTTAAAACCATTTATTCTATATTCTATATCATCACTTGACAAGACACAAGAAGTGTTGAAACAAAATGGCTACTTTTGTCGTGATTTTATAACATATTTATGTTGTAATATTCAAATAAATAATTATATCTGCTCTACTCTGTATTGAGCACTCTTTAAAGAATATTAATTGTTGGTTATTGGATTTCACTCCGTATATACCAATCCTAAACTTGTATATATATATATATATATATATATATATATATATATATATATATATATACGAGGGTCATTCAATAAATAAGGTGAATTTTTCGGTATTTTCTAATACAGATAGAATCTTACTCTTTTTTATTTTTTGTTTTACTTCTTTTTCACATGGATTTAATTTCTTTTGCAGATTAAAAAAAAAAAAACTTTGAGAGTTTTGGCGATTAACAAAGATGGCCGACGAAGAAGCATGCTCCAGCATTGAACAGCGGTCAGTTACCAAGTTTTTGATCGCTGAAGGGTGCAAACCAGTTGAAATTCATAGGAGAATGTCAACTGTGTATGGTGCCACATGCTTCAGTCAAAAAAATCTCTAAAAGTGAGATAACTTGTTTAAAGAAGGACGGAGCAGTGTTGAGGCTGAAGACAGGCCTGGGAGGCCTACATAAGTGAGGTCTCCTGAGGTGATCGAATCAGTCAATGACATCATTCAGTCTGACAGAAGGGTGACAGTGGATGACATTGCAAGGGCTTTGAGCTTATCTGTTGGGACAAACGCAGTGGTCATCAGTCAGAAGGAGTCATCTTGCATCATGACAACGCAAGGCCTCACACAGCAGCCCAAACGGTGCAGACCATCAACGAGCTGGGCTGGGAACTGCTCCCTCATCCCCCTTACAGCCCAGACCTTGCTCCTTCAGACTTTCACCTGTTTGGTACCTTGAAAGCGTTCACGAGAGGCACGAAGTTTAAAAGTGACGATGAAGTCAAAAGTGTTGTGAGCGACTGGCTGAGACATCAGTCTAAAGATTTTTACGCTGAGGGAATACGGAAGCTTGTGCACAGATGGGAAAAGTGTGTGGCACAATGCTGGGAGACTACGTTGAAAAACTTTAAAAAAAGTAAGCTTCTATCTGTATTAGAAGTCCTTATACCGAAAGATTCACCTTATTTATTGAATAACCCTCGTATATATATATATACTTGCGATAGAAATAATTTGTAAAAAGGATTAGAAAGAAGTAAATCTATATTTTTTAAGGTTTCATTGAAATTTTATTTAAGTTTCCACATGTCATCCATCATTAGCAATACAAAGTGTAATACGATTTTGCAGTTCACGGAAAACATTTGCTAAATGATTTACAGTAATGCCTGAAATCACATTAGTTATTTTAGCTTTACTCAAAACTAGGTGCATAAAACTTTAAAACATTTTTTACATATTATTTCTATCGCAAATACAAAAAGTTATAATTTTTTTAAAGTGCACACGAAATTTATGGACACCCTGTATATATATCAGGGCATCCCATAAGTTCTGCCCGAATTTTGAATTTTGAAACAAGTGACCAAATGAGTATGTCTATATTTCTGAGATGACACATGGCACAGTGGATAAAGGCGTTGGTTAGATCCAGTGACAGACCCAAAGAGTGTGTGTTCAATACCCGGTTAAGGCAGTGGAGAGCTTTCAGAGGGAAAATTAGCAGGAGATAACTGATAACTGATATCCATCAAACATGGCACGTGAAACTAGAACAGTCCACCCCAGTGATCAGAATAAAGGGTTCAGTTCGAAATTCCAACCACCTGAAGATGGCCGGAGCGTACAACGGCCGAAACGTTGTGACAAATATGGCGACAAATGTGAGGACAATAGTCCGACTAATGTAAATACGGAAGTGACCAAATGTTACATTTAATTACAGATTCAATCAACAATGTATTTTCCCTGATTATCTATGACTTCCTTCCATCTATTAACAAGCTTACTAATTCCATTACTGTAAAATTCTTTTGGCTTTGATTCGAAGAACTCACAAATGTCAGTTTTAATCTCTTTGAAAACTGTTTCTTCCAAATGATTCTGTAAGATACGAAACAAATGGTAGTCTGAAGGAGCAAGGTCGGGAGAATAAGGTGGATGAGGAATTTTCTCCCAACCAAGTTCTTCGATCTTTTGTACGTGATTCTTGCTGTGTGTGGTCGCGCATTGTCCTGATGAAACATCACCCATTTTCGATTCACTAGAGCAGGTCTTTTTCCTCAAAGCTTGGTTCAAACGCTCTAATTGCTAACAGTATATTTGAGCATTAATTGTTGCATTAGATGGTAAGAATTCAAAGTGGATTATTCCTTGGCAATCCCACCAGATTGAAAGAAGAACCTTTTGCCCATGATGTTCCCTTCCCGGCTGTGATATCAGGGGCGCCAGATCATATATGGCAGGAGTAGTTTAAATATATTTTGAAAACAGTTGTATGCCTTCAACTACAGATAAAATGTGTTGTAGTTTTTGTTTTTTTTTACTATAAGAATTTATTTTGTAAAATTTTATAGTGTTTTGTTTTGTGGGGTTTTCATTTTATCTGCATCCCTGCTAACACCCCCGGGTCAGGGTGAATATGGAAACAACCGCAATTAAGATGTGGTTCCACGGTCTTCAAAACTTCCAATCTCCAGATCAACAAACTCTTGCTGCTTTATTTATCGGCAGGTCCAGGAATAAGATAATTAAACGTTAATATATATATATATATATATATATATATATATATATATATATATATATATATATATATATATATATATATATATATATATATATATATATATATATATATATATAGACATTTTATGATATGTTTAACGTTCTTTTTATAGATACAATATTCAACCAAATGCTCTGTTTTATAATAAACAGTATTAAATAACATTTACCGGCCTGAATGTCCGAGAAACGTTCAGGCCGGTAAATGTTATTTAATCCTGTTTATTATAAAACAGACCATTTGGTTGAATATTGTATCTATAAAAAGAAAGTTAAACATATCATAAAATGTCTTTAAATAAATTGTCGGACCTTGTCCAATTCAAACATATATATATATATATATATATATATATATATATATATATATATATATATATATATATATATATATATATATATATTTCTTCATATATATATTATCGACTTTCCCGTCGAATTCGACGTATGAGGGTCAGACAGATCAGTTCCTAGAAACTGAAAGCCCGACACCGACACATGAGATTTGATTATAGTGGTGAAGGCTTTGTGCAGGGCCATCCACACTTTTTGGAGGGGCGAATACAGGGACCTGGTGCAGCGAATGCCACAAGGTCCCCAAACGACCCTCCGCAGGTTTTGAATTCAGAGTTGTCCTTCTCCTAGACCGGTTGACATTCAAGGCTATAGAACCCAGTCTGTCCTGCTATTTACCCATAGTTGGAGGGAGAAGAAGAGGATTCACACCTTTATATATATATATATATATATATATATATATATATATATATATATATTTCTTCATATACATATATATATATATATATATATATATATATATATATATATATATATATATTAGGGTTAAGATGTTTTTCTGATCCTATGTTCCTGTGTCCTAAATCGATGATTTTTTTCTCAGAATTAATGAAAAAGATGTTAATTCGTTTTAGTCCTTGAAAAAGGTAGCCACTAAACCGGAAATTAGATTTCACCATATACGCAATAAGAGTAATAAACAAAATATTTCAGAAGCTTTATTTTTCAATTTCTTAATGACCTCATTGGAGGCACGGTAGAGTAATAGATAGCAGCTCGGATGGAGGAATCGGAGAGCCGAGTTCGAATTCCAGTCGAATCCATTACATTCACTTACGTGCTAATACCCTTGGGAAAGTTATGAATCCTCTTCTTCCCACACACCAGCTATGGGTAAATAGCAGGACAGACCAGATCCCATATCTTTGGATAGCAACTGGTCTACCGCAGAAAGAAATGGCAACCCTCTGCGTCAGTCATGTATCGAAACATATATGATCACCTAAGCGTGTATCACGCATGGCACATAACTGACAGAATGGTGTAATTGTTAGTATATGTTTTTAACACCCTTGGCAGTTTATAGTTATAGCATAAAATATAAAGTTACAAATAAACAAAAACAATTCTAGAAGATATCCATAAAATTCTAGAAGGACCCAAGAATTTCTAGAAGGTACCAGAATTCATAGCACTACTACACTTATGCACTTATTTTAGAAATTTTGTATTAGGATGGGCATTTTAAAAACAATAAACTGAATTAAACCTTTCTTTATTGATTTTAACAAAATTTCATCGAATTAAGATACAGGAAATCAATTAATTCACAAAATGTTAAAAAGGTAATGTCCATCATATATATATATATATATATATATATATATATATATATATATATATATATATATAATGATAATCTGTTTTTGTTTGCAGGGAACATTTCCAAGCAACAACTGACTCGTGCATACGAGACGGCGGAAGCGAAAATGGCACCGCGGTTCATCACATCACACATGACCACGCGAGAGTGAAAACGAGAAGTGTTAAGTATGGGAAGCCGTTGGTATAAACCAATAGCTTCTGTTATCAATATATATAATATATATATATATATATATATATTATATATATATATATATATATATATTTGAACGTTAAAAATTATTAAAAAAAATTAATTAAAATCTTCAGACATACGGGGTTGTAGATTAATATTCTTATGTTTTTATTATTATTATTTCATTTAGATTCCTCGACTAGTTTCGGCCAACATGGCCATCATCGGGAGAAAAAAATGTTTCTGTTTGCTGGTAGCAGTAAACTATAGAAATGAATGTCTTGATGGAGAAAATGAACTTGAATATATATATATATATATATATATATATATATATATATATATATATATATATATATGAGAGAGAGTGTGTGTGTGTGAGAGAGAGATAGAGAGAGAGAGAGACAAAGAGAGAAAGAGCAAGAGCAATAATTAACAACAAAGAACAAATGCCAGAAATGTAAATTGTAAAGAAAGAATCCTTGTAGTCACGCATTAAGAAAAAAATTCTCGGAAGCGAGAAACGGCGAGAACAGAAAATGCGGAAATTTATGACAAAGGCATTTAATCGATTCCATTTTCGGCTACGATATTTCGGTTTTATGGTCAGTGTATTACTGGAACTCTCTTCCTATTGATGAGATGTTTTCACAGAATTTGTGCTGATTGCATTTTTTAATGACTTTTCTAAACGAAAAGCGTGAATATCTTTTCCCACTGATTTCAGCCGAAATAACTAAAAGGGAAACGAGAGTGTCTACAAGAAATAACAACAATATGGCGTATACATTGTTGTAAGTCTGTCAGTGAACTGCAAGAGTCGATAGATTTATGCCAAGAAAACAAAAAGAAAGCAAAATATGAAATGAAAGAAGAATGAGTAGAATTTGAAAGAGTAACATTTGTTATTAAAAGAGTATGGAAAAAAAACGACTACAAAAGATATAAAAGATATAAAAGTGGGAACAATATCGCGTGAAGAATAATAATAGTAATAATAATAAAAATAATAAGGATCTTGAAATCGAAATCTCAAAAATGTGTCACATGGGAACATCAACAATCTTTGTTGTAGTTGGAGCCCTCGGATTGGTTTGAAAAGATATCAGTAGACACATTCCAGTGATTCCTTGAAGCGCTTGGCTTAAAAAAATGTTCTCACGAGTTACAGCCCACAACATACGAAGGGCTTTATTTATGAAAAATATGTGTGTTTTTTTTTGTTTTGTTTTTAATTGGTCAGTGGAAAATGTCATGATGCCGTTTCTAACCTTAGGTCCCTAGGCTGGACCCAGAAAGGAATGTGTATACACCAGAAACCAAAAGAAATAATAATAATAATAATAATAATAATAATAATAATAATAATAATAATAATAATAATAATAATGGAACTAACTCGAAATGCAGGATCTGCGGAAAATATGATGAAACTATCAACCATATTTTATCTCAGGATATCCGGAACTCGTAGAAAATGAATATACCCACATACATAATAAGGTAACGACATATGTGCACTGTAAGATATGAATGAAGCACAAAATCGAAACCACTGAGAGATGGTATGACCACCAATTAGACGTACCTATCTTCGAGGACATGCCAATTCAACATGACAGTTAAATAAAAGCCAACAGACCTGATATTATCATAAAAGACAAGAAATTCAGGAAGTGTGTGCTTATTGACATAGCAATACCATCTGAGAGAAACATCGTCATCAAAATCCTCGAGAATATGTCCAGATACAATGGCCTGGAGATCGAGATTAACAGGATGTGGAGAAAGAAGACTGAGTCTGTACCAATAGTAATCGGAGTCCTGGACCTCGTAAGAAAAGGAATGGACAATTTTACTAACAGTGTTTCAAGTAACATCAACATGCAAGTTTCCCAGAATATCGCCCTACTAGGAAGATCCTATATACTAAGAAAAATGCTATCAATTAAATGACTTCTCTTTTAGGGCCTAAGGACCATAGTTTGGACCGGGTCTAAAGTAGGAAACATAACACACGTACAATAATAATGATAATATATTTATATGTGTATGTATGTTTGTGTGTACGTGTCTTTTGTATGTTTGCATACTATATATGTATATTTTCGGAATACATGGATCTTATTTTCCTTACGATTAGATCTCTTATTACAGCTAACGTTATTATAGTTGACAGTAACTGTAACTCTACTGTCAGGCAGGATTTCCTGTGGACGAGCTGTCAAAAGTCCGCCTTTCTTTTCCTCTACAGAATTGGACGCAGACTCGAACCCTTTCCGGAGAGCACATTTTCTTCGTTATATATCTCCAATGCACAGGCCGGTAGAGGCAATTCGAACCATTTCTAAACCTGGGCGTCAACCGAGACATCTCTATTCACAAAACAAAATAACTACGGACATATTCTTCAGTACTCATGGAAAAAAATATCTACATACATACATTATATATATATATATATATATATATATATATATATATATATATATATATATATATATATATATATATATATATATATGTGTGGGGGGGTGCGTGTGTGCGTATTTTGTTTCATTAATACTATCCATTTTATGATATCGAATTCGGTGTCTGTCTCAAGAGAACCTAAATAAATAAGATTCTAGTGAAGTCAGGAAAAACTTAATAATGTTCCTATTATGGTTTATTGCTTCCATCAGTCTTCTAAAATCTATTTTCAATCTGCTGATCTAATGTATATTCCCCTCTCTCTCTCTCTCTCTCTTTATCCATCTCTCTATCTTTGTGCGTGTGTGTGTGTGTGTGTGTGTGTGTGTGTGTGTGTGTGTGTGTGTGCGTGTCTGTGTGTGTGCTAAATTCAATAAATATTCAATATATATACTGAACGGGAAACGGGGAAAAGAAATTTGCAAGCTCGCCTCTGTGTTTCAATTTACTCAACAATAAACGTGCAGGTAATAGAGCTGGATTACAGAAAAATGATCGCATCTGCCGATCAATACTTGCACCGGTTCCGAGATAAGGGATGCACCAGCATTACGGAGACGATAATATTAATACGCTACACATCGTCCTAAGGCGTCTACGCTTGACAGGGCTCTCGCCTGCCTACTATCACGCAAATTGCGATTATTATCTGGTTGTATATTTTTGTAATCATTCCATGCCAAGGAAGATAATGAAGCCGCTAAGACGCAAGGGTTACTGAGTGTGAAAGGATATGAGAAACGAAAGCACTGTTAAGGAAGCAAGAACAAAAAAAAAGAAGAGGAATTAAGAAGACAGAAGACAACGATTGGCATTGATATACACGAGGTTAAACGACTATAAGATTGCGTATATTTAAATATATATATTTTTTAATAATTTCACCTTAAGCAAGGCAATAAAGTCACTAAGGCACAAAGGTTACTGAGTCTGAAAGGATATGAGAAACGAAAGCACTGTTAAGGAAGAAAGAACAAAAAAAAAGGAAAGGAATTAAAAAGGCAGAAGGTAATGATTGGCATTGATATACACGAGTTTAAATGACTATAAGATTGCATATATATAAATACACACGCACACACACACACACACACACACACACACATATATATATATATATATATATATATATATATATATATATATATATATATATATGTTTTTATCATTTCATCTTAAGCAAGGCAATAAAGCCACTAAGACACAAGGGTCACTTAGTCTGAAAGAATATGAGAAATGAAAGCATTGTCAAGGGAGAGAGAAAAAAAGAAGAGGAATTAAGAAGACAGAAGATAACGATTGACACTGCCTTCAAATTTATGAAGATCAAAGTTGACTGGAAAGCAAGAGGCTGGAAGAGATTTCCAGACGAGAGAAATGCCATCGAAAAAATGCAGAAGAACAAGAATGGCAGCTAACACACGGAACTAGAAGAGAAAATAAGGAAATAATCAAGATGTTGGCTTCCCACACAACCTTAAACAAATGGTTAGAAAGGAAATAACTGTAATTAAAGTTGAAAAACCTAATTTTCTGAAAATGTGTTTTAATAATTATTCCCAATTTTGCCCATGTCCAGAACCAGGTAACTTGGTAACTATTCGGTATTCTGAGTTATTCTGTAACCAATGAGAAAGTCCTCTATTTGTATGTCTTCCTTGTGGTACTGGATTCGTTTGTTTATGAATACAAAATCAAACATTTACCAAGTTAGAGACATATTGAGCAACTATACGCTCTGAAATGCAGAATAGATTAAATCACACGCTTCTTGCTTTATATTCATTCAGCAACTATTTCTCTGAAATATTTGCTAACAAAGTTAGTTACAGAATTTCCAAATCTGATTCCCCCCAATCATATAGATAAATTTGAATATGTATTCTGATGTGTCAAGAGACTTCACTGGAGATAGACGTTTATTAGTTGAATTTCTTTGATTATTCAAGTTCAAACACCCACAAAACACAGATTGTTTATTCGAGTATTACATGAGCTAAAGAAGTAAATTTTATTTTTTATACTGAGCATATATGTTTTAAACAGGTTTAGATTCCACTGTTAGATTTTTCCTTTGCCTACACTACAGTTCAAAGTTTGAAGCCACGCCCAGAATTAGCATGGTTGGGACCATGACAGAAGAGTGACAAAAAAAAAAAATGAAAAGAGTTTTCAGAGTCAATAAAAAAAAGAATGGGATCAGTTATCAAATTTATACTTTGAGAAACTTTTGCAACGAATGTCAAACATGCGAGCTGCAGTAATCAAAGTTAAAGGAGGATATTTTGATGGGAGTAAAATTTAATCATAAAATGCTTTTTTCTTTTTTTTTTTGCTATAATAAAATTTCTAATAAAAAACATGTCTCGTTTTTTTTTTTACCATATCTAATATTTTTCTCTTTTTTAAAGTAAGAAAAAACTATTTCTAGGCCAATTTAAAAAGATTACCAGAGTGGCCTCAAACTTTTGAACTGTTGTGGGGGCGTGTCTGTGTGTTTACGTGTGTGTTTATGTGTGTGTGTGTGTGTGTGTGTGTGTGTGTGTGTGTGTGTGTGTGTGTATAATTACATGAAGGCAACGCAACTGGTTTTCGAGATATTCAAAATGACCATTTTGCCGATGTCCAGAACCAGGTGTAGGTAACTTGGAAATTATTCGGTATTCTGAGTTATTCTGTAACCAATGAGAAAGTCCTCTACTTTGGGGTACAATTTTTTAAAAAATTCTAGGAGTTACTTAAAACCTTTGAATGTGTAGCATCTAGTAACTGACACCACTAATGATGCTCTATTAGTCTAGTTTGGTAACCAATGCTCCATGGTGTTTTTACAATTACATTTTTCTTTACAGTGGTAAATCTCGATTATGCTTTGTTATCAAATCCTTTACAGATGGTTAGAGATATTTCTTAGCTAGAGAAGTTGAAAATATCACATTAAAAATACTGAAAGCTTACGAAATATAACTAACGCCTTTATACACTGTGCCATGTGTCTTTGGGGACACATGACACAGTGGATAACGGCGTTGGTTAGATCCAGTGACAGGACCCAAAAGAGTGTGAGTTCAGTACCCGGCTAAGGCAGTCGAGAACATTCTGAGGGAAATTAACAGGAGATAACTGATAACTGACATTAAACATGGCACGTGGAACTAGAACAGTCTACCCCAGTGAGCGAAATAAAGGGTTCAGTTCGACATTCCAACCACCTGAATAAGGCCGGAGCGTATAACGGCAGGAACGTTGTAATAAATATGGCGACAAAGATGAGGACAATAGTCCGAATAATGTAAATAAGAAACTACTCTACTCGAGGAATTTCAACAACGGTAAGAACTAAAATCGATAGCTCATGCAATTCGAAAAGAAAATAATATATAATATTGACATTAAACTGTTCATCAAACAAAAAGTCCCTAGCAATGCTACAGAATTGCAAGGATAGTTACTGGTCTTGAGTGCTTCAAATCTCTACGTTTGACAATACTCAGCTTGTTAAACTGTCTGACTTTCGGCAGGGAGGATCCTGTGTAGATGGTCAGAGTCTCGTCAGGGGATGTAGAAAAAACCCGACCTCCTATATGCGGAGTCTAGGGGAAGATTTTGCCCGAGCTTACGGATTCAGAATGGCCCACATGAAAATCGGCCTTGTGTCACATCCCGCATTGTTGGGAGGATTGTGTAAATTCTTGAGAAATTTATTCCCCTGAAAAAAATTGTTTTCTAGATTTCAACCAAGAGTAGCATTGGCTGTTGGCTTCAATGGAGGCCGAAAGCTTCCATATAAGGAAACGGGTAATATTCAGTCAGTTATATGTCATGCGTGATAGACGCTTAGGCGATTATCTATATTTAGATACATGACTGACGAGGCATAATTTTTTCCCGCAGTAGGTTGCCATTTCTTTCTGCGGTAGACCATTTGCCATCAAAGGCTATAGAATCCGGTCTGTCCTACCATAGCTGGAGAATAAGAGGATTCATACCTTTCCCAACGTTATTAGCACGTAAGTGAATATAATGGATTCGACTGGAATTCGAACTCGGCTCTCTGATTCATCAATCCTAACCGCTAACCTTTACTCCACCGTGTACACTTTGATCTCAACTCAATGTTCATGAAGCGAAAAAAATCGTAACTCAAGTAGTTTGTATAGCAGCATATCAACACTTTATGGGTCATAAATTTTAATTTTTTTTACAAAGATGTATTAAAAGTATTTTTTTCCGAAAATGTTTTACTGGTATTTTTCTTTCTTCACAAAAAGATATTTCTGTTAATTTAAAAAAAATTATTACTGATACTTTTGTTTACTATTTAACAAAATTGCTGATATTTTCACTATAAAAATAATTTATTCATAGTTTCATAGCATTTCATCCCAGTTTTGAGTTTACCTATATGCCCATAGCTAAGACCCTAGCAGGTACTACCACCCCGCGTTTAGGTGGACCTGGGAAAAACTGAAATCCAAAATTGGTTCTACGCTCCTTAAAACCTCCAAAGAGGCCATGCTGCCGGATGTAGTTTTTTTGTTATATCCAGGACGAGTACCTTAAGTCGCATTAGTTGTTTGGTCAATGAAGCCTAAATATTTCCTTACAAGACAATGGTTAATATGACCATTACCATTACCAAATCTACTGAACTGGTATCGACTTAACATTGACGCGGAATGTGATTAGGAAATCATGCCGGTTAGTAGCACTTTTGTTGCTATATTGCTTCCATATGAGATATTAAGAATATTGTTAAAGCAAAGAAAGTTTTTAATAACATCGTACATCTGCCGAACACGGCATTCCGAACGTCTGGCAACATGGCGCCATGGAATTAATGATTAATAGCTTTCTCTCGCAGTCGCTACACAAGTGAGCTGCCGTGAACATGCAGACACAATATTAAAACATAAAAAATTCAACCTGAATGATTATTTTGGAGACTATATTTCTGTTGTAATCTCTGATGTTTTGGAGTACAATTTGAAGATAACAAAGAATTTCTAAAAACGTCTGTTTATGTGGGGAGTAAAACCGGGAATATGATAGAGAAATACACCTCCTGAGTTAATCTTTTTAATTTCTTGCTAAATTATGAATGCTTTTAATTTCCTCCTAAAGTCTGAAAGCTTTTTATTTTCCAAACTAAATATTGTAAGCTTTTTATTTTCCGACTAAATATTGTAAGCTTTTTACTTTCCTACGAAGTTTTGAAAGCTTTTTAATTTACTACTAAATTTTGAGAGCTTTTTAATCTCCTACGAAATTTTGAGATCTTTTTAATTTCCTTATAAATGTTGATAGCTTTTTAAATTCCATATAAATTTTGAGAGCTTTTTATTTAGTATTGGAAGATTTTTATTTTCCTACTAAACTTTGAAAACTTTTATTTTCCAGCTAAATATTGAAAGATTTTTTTCATTCCAACTAAATTTTAAAAGCTTTTTAATTTCCTACTAAATTTTAAAAGCTTTTTAATTTCCTACTAAATTTGGAAAGCTTTTTAATATCCTATTTTGAGGGATTTTAAATTTAATACTGAAAGATTTTTACTTTCCTACTAAATTTTAAAAACTTTTATTTTCCTACTAAATATTGAAAAAATTTTTCTTTCCTATTAAAGTTTGAAAGCTTTTTCCATTCCTACTAAATTTTGAAAGTTTTTAAATTTTCTACTAAATTTTAAAAGCTTAACTTCTTGGTACATTTTGGAATCTTTTTAATATTCTACTAAATTTTAAAACTTTTTCATTTGTTGCTAAATTTTAAAAGCTTTGTAATTTGCAAATAACTTTTATAACTTTTTTTTTATTTGTTACTAAATAAACCTCTACAAATGCGAATATCAAATTCGTTTTATTTCTCCTTGAATTTGTAGGCGGAAATATAAACTCGGAAAAATAAAACTGAATAAATATAATCATTATGAGTTCTTTGCTCTCGTTAATCATGAAACAACAAGTTTATACGTGATTACGAAATGATATTATTGAAAATAAACAAACATACATGTATAAATTGTTTAGTCAGACATGTTTAAATACATTATATATATTTTACATACGTGCACATACATACACATCCCCCGTCATATATTAGAGCCCATTTTATACATAGTTAACATACATGTCCATATATAGTAGATAATGTTTTGTTTACGTTTATTTTAAATAAAATACAATAAAAACAAACACTTATATTTTATGATATTTTATTGAACTTTAACAAAGAAGGTAAAAATGCTTTCTATGCAGACATGATGAATCTTAAAAATAAACAAATTTTATCAGCGTCTGAAACATTGCGTCTGAAACATTGCGTCTGAAACACAAGTTTTAAAAGCGACGTCAAGAATAATTAACACAGAATAAATATTGCTTATGACGAGAAAGTCCAGCGAAAGTGTCACGGTTTTCCTATTTTAATTTTCTGATGGCGAGTTCTACGTATGACAATAAATTGTCCGTAGAAATCCCCCCATCATATCGTTAAATATCTGAGCTTAACAACTTTAACAAAATATTGCAATAACAATCATAAATATGAATGCGGGTTGTTATTTTAAGAAGTGGGTACAAATGAAAAGATTTGAAATTGACAAACGTTTTTTTTTTTCCATTTCACTGAAACAGCTGCTGGACACATCTTTTTCCTTCTTTTTTTTCATTCATGAAACCAAGTAGCGTATGTTTAGTTTATTCTGCGCAGTCAGAACGGAATACTCTATTATTTATGAGATATTGGCATAAGACGTTAAACACTTGTGATCTGTGTTTCTTTCTTTCTAGCCAAATTCCCTTATTATGAACATTTGTCTTAATAATAATTTAAAAACAATTTAGAACACGATGTTGTTTTATTTATGGTAACTGGACTTTTTGTGATTGCCTTACTCGGTTCTCGTCGTTCGATAATGTGCGTCTGGAAAATGACGCTTTTATCCCGGTCGTCATAACCTCTCGGCCTAAGATCAAAATCCCTGTGATACATTTAGTACATTTTGGTACATAATCAGATCAAAATGTTGTATCTGTTCCCATCAGCTTAGTCTGATTTTACCTCTCCACTTCTTTCTTTCTTTCTTTCTTTCACTGAAATCGTATAATGTCTTTGCCTCTCTTTCCAGGCGATCAAAACGGAATAGTTCATTATTTGTGAGGTAATGGCAGGGCATAATGGCCGTGCGAACAAACGAAGTGAGGGCCAGCACAATTATAATAGTATATGTTTTTTAAATTTCTTTTAAACGTATTTTCTTAATGATTGTCCAAATTAATAGAAACAAAACGAATAATTCAGTTATTTACTTTTTGTCGTATTTTTCCAATGAAACATGACCCAGTGCACATGTTAGTACTTCGTTTGTCCATTCCACGAATCGTTCCTTGCAGAGTGACCATAGATTCTCTCTCGATTGGAGTTAAATTAACAGAGTTTCCGAGCCAGTCTACAGTACTTTGATTTGCTCACTGGTAAGCTTGCCAGTGTGTTCGTACAGTGTTACAGTTCTCGTACGCTTCCTTGGAGTAACGTCCCTCGCAGACAATGGCCGTAGGACAACTAATCGACAGTCGAGACAATAGTGTCTGGGCGTAATGAAAATCGGATACAATCACGGTTGACGCAATATTTTTCAAGGCAAACAAATTGCCTCATACATCCATATTGATATTACTGCACACCGCTGCAAATGATCTAAACTGAGGAAAATAATAGAAATCGATTACATCTTGTCGCTCCCGTGGGTATAAAACTGACCGAATGATGAAAGAAAGGAAGCTAAAGCAGTTGTTTCAATTAATTTGCACACAGATGTATATAGATAAACATAGATGATAGGAGAATAGTTATTTAGCGATGCAGGTTGTTTTGTTCTAATGATATTATATGGAGAGACACACAATGTTGAGAGATCATATGTATTTTGAAAAGAAGCGTTCTCTCCTTCCTGTCACAAAGGTCAACGAGAAATATTTTTTGTAAATCGTCTTTGCCTTATTAAATGGAAAGTGTAAAGCCCGATGAATCCATGGTTTCCTGTGTAATTATTCTTCGTCGATTTTTCGCAATTTTCTTCCTATACATATAGAAGCTACCTTCAGAGGACTAGGCACTTGCATATGGAAGACGCTTTGGAATGGTTCAGTATTCTGAAAGCCGTGTAGCAATCGGCAAAATGCGAAATGAAAAGAAAAGCAAAAACAAAAACTGAGAATCATTTTAACTAGAAATTTTCACACACTCCCACAAAATTAATATAGTCTAATTCTGATGAGGTTGCGTAATGCAATAGGTAAAGAGGTAGTACAGCTGTGGCAGCCAGGAAGAGAATGCTGGCTTAAAACAAAAGAAAACTTGACCAGGTAATGATTTCTGGGTCGAAGGGATTAGACGCTGTTGCTAAGATTTTTTCTTGTCACTGCTATGATATCTATCTATCTATCTATCTATCTATCTATCTATCTATCTATATATATATATATATATATATATATATATATATACACACATATATATATATATATATCACTGCTTGTCACATTTCTTGTCACTGCTATGATATATATATATATACACACACACACACACACTTATATATATATATATATATATATATATATGTATGTGTGTGTGTGTGTGTGTGTGTGTGTGTGTGTGTGTGTGTGTGTGTGCAGGTATGCAGAAAAATAGGAAAGAACACGTTAGGTAAATAATCCGGAGTTCTTTAGTATTTTTGTTTTTATTTTTAAAATGACAGTCTCCATACAGATGTAGAGCTTTATTATAATATTTTTTAAAACATATGGTTCCTTCGCTACATAAGAGTTATGTTTCAAAAGCGAGAGCCGAGCCCCTCAATATAATTATTCAAATTAAGTTGGATTAAATTATCTGGTCTCGTTTCATCGTCAATCGAAAATTTAGGAATCGAGACCAGATACCTTAAATCAACTTAATTTCAATAATTATGTTGAGGATGTCGGGTCTCGCTTTTGAAACATGAGAACTCTTATGTAGCGAAGGAATCATATTTTTTTAAAAATATTATAATATATATATATATATATATATATATATATATATATATATATATATATATATATATAAGCAAGAAATATGTTAAACTAGGACATCTAGTACTAATCAAATCTTCAGACACCTACAGTCCAAGTTTCCTAAAAAATGGATTTTGAGGGCGTTTTGGACAGGGAAAACACTGGTAATGGTATTATTATCCGTTTCCTTATAAGGAACGTTAAGACAGCAGGATGAAATTTATAATATCTATTCTTTAAATCATTTCTTCAGGAAAGTAGGGTTAAGAAAATATAGGATAAATGTAAATTACCAATATTTACGTATACACGAAGAAAGTAAATGCTTATAGACTAAAAGTAAACGACTGACTTTTGCCTGTTCCTGAACCACATAAAATTTATAGATACATAGAAAATTATCAATATTTACCTATAGCTGAACTAAGGAAATGCTTATACACAAAAATGACCAATATTTAAATATAACCAAACCAAGTACAAACTGAGTCAAGTTTAAACGATTAATATTTACCTATTCTACAAAGTAAATGTTCTAGAGTCCAAAATAAAAGACCTATGTTTATCAATGCACGAACCAAGTAAATGATCGTTGGGACAAATTGAGTCAAGTATAAACAATAAATATTTAACTATTCCCGAAACAAGCAGATGCCTATTGACTGAAATATAAGTCACCAATTCCTGAAGTAAGTAATTCTCATAGATTTAAATATAAATGACAAATATTAACTGATTTACGGACAGAATAAATGCATATAGACATAAATATTTACCTATCCCAGAAACAAGTAAATAATTATAGACTCTAATATGAATGATCAATATGTACCTACCCCAGAACAAAGTAAATCTATATAGACTCAAATATAAATGACCTATGCCAGAAGCAAGTAAATTCATTATATAAAAGAAGTATACTTACCAGTCCCTGAAACAAATGCTTATCTAATATAATATAAACGACAAATATTTACATATCCCGAACCAAGTAAATGTTTATCTACTAAAATATAAACAAATATTTACATATCCAGAACCAAGTAAATGTTTATCTAATATAATATAAACGACAAATATTTACATATCCAGAACAAAGTAAATGTTTATCTAATATAATGTAAACGACAAATATTTACATATCCAGAACAAAGTAAATGTTTATTTCCCAAAATATAAACAAATACTTACATATCCAGAACCAAGTAAATGTTTATCTAATATAATATAAACGACAAATACTTACATATCCAGAACCAAGTAAATGTTTATCTAATATAATATAAACGACAAATATTTACATATCCCGAACCAAGTAAATGTTTATAGATTGAAATATGAATTACCAATGTCTATACTTTCCCGAACCAATAAATGATTATAAACTGAAATATAAATTACCAATAGTTACTTTCCCGTACTAAGTAAATGATTGCGAACTGAAATATAAAGTACCACTATTTACCTATCCCCGAAGCAAGTAATTGCTTATAGACTGAAATATAAAATATTAATATTTACATATTCACGAACCAAGAAATATAAATGACTATTGTCTACCTATTCCTAAAACAAGTAATATTTTAGAGACTAAAATGCAAATTACAAATATTTACCTATACTGAACCCATTAAATTCTTATAGACTCAAATATAAATGACCAATATTTACCTATCTCAGAACTATGTACATTCTTATCAACCCAAATATAAATGACTAATATTTAACTATTTCAGAACAATGTAAATTCTTATAGACTCAAATATAAATGACCAATATTTTCGTATCTCAGAACAATGTAAATTCTTATAGCCTCAAATATAAATGACTAATATTTACCTATCCCAGAAACAAGGAAATTCTTATAGATTGGTATATAAATTAACAATGCTTACTCTTTCCCGAACTAAGTAAATATAAAGTACCAATATTTACCTATATACCTATATACCAACTACGTGAATAACTATAGACGAAAATATAAATTACCAATACTTTACTATCGCCGAAACATGTAAAGGCCTATAGACCCAAATATAAACGAACTATATTTACCTATCACAAATATTAAAGAATAATATTTACCTATCACAATCAAGTAAATGCTTATAGACTGAAATATAACTGGGGAATACTGAACTATCACCAAAATGGCTTAGAGACTGAAACATAAATTGTCAATATATACCTATCCCCGAAAAAAGTGTAATGACAAAAGTACGCAGATGTAAACTTTAAGAAAGCTATATTCAACTGGGAATACAAGGTTCGCGTTTAGTGTCCTATAAAAGGGAACTAAACGCGAATCTAGTAAAGAGAAATATCTCTCTCAAAGAAGAGATTAACCAGACAAGAGGGGACACACTCTATTATTCATAACACAATGTAAATGCCTATAGACTCAAATATAAACGAAATATTTTTACCTACCACGATAAAGTAAATGCCTATAGACTGAAATATAAATTACCAGTATTTAACGAACGCCGAAACATGCAAAGGGATATAAATTGAAAAATAAATTGTCAATATTTACTAATAACTGAACAACGAAAATGCCTATAGGGTAAAATATAAATTACCACTAATTCCCTATCCCCGAAACAAGTAACTTCTCATAGACCCAAATATGACCAAATTTACCTATCTCCGACAAAGTAAATGATTATAGAATGAAATATAAAATAACAATATTTCCTAACCCAGAACAAAGTAAATTCTTATAGACTGAAACATAAATTACCAATGCTTACTCTTTCCTGTCCCAATTAAATGATTATAAACTGGAATATAAATTAGCAAAATTTACCTATATACAAACCACGTGAATGTTCATAGACGAAAATACAAATTACCAATATTTACCTATATACAAACCACGTGAATGCTCATAGACGAAAATACAAATTACCAAAATTTATCTATATACAAACCACGTGAAAGCTCATAGACGAAAATATAAATTACCAATATTTACCTATATACAAACCACGTGAAAGCTCATAGACGAAAATACAAATTACCAATATTTACTATCGCCGAATCGTGTGTAATGACAAAAGTACGCGGCTGTAGGATTTACGAAAGCTTTATTCAACTGAGAATCGAAGGTTCGTATATAGTGTCCTTTTATAGTCTCAGTAAACAGAAATAGTGAGGAGAGTAACAAAACAAGAGAAGATACAATTTTTAAATATAAATGCATTTAATGGATATATTTTTGTTATTTGTTTCAAACTTTCACTGGCACTTCTTAAATAAAAGTATAACATCAGTTTAATGACAAAAGTACGCAGGTGTAGGCTTTAAGAAAGCTTAATTCTACTGAGATTCCAAGGTTCGTATATAGTGTCCTTTTATAGTCCCAGTAAACGAGGAGAGTAACAATACAAAGGGAGACCACTCTTAATTATTAATAACACCAAGTAAATCAGTATAAAGTAAAAAATAAATGAGTTATATTTACCTATCCCCTAACCAAATAATTGATTGTAGACTCAAATATAAATGACCAATATTTACCTACCGCCGAACTAAGTAAATGGTTATAGAGTAAAACATAAATTACCAATATATACCTATCTCCGAACCAAGTTACTGCTTATAGACTGAGATATAAATTACCAATACTTTACTGTCGCCGAACCATGTAAATGCTTAGAGACTAAAATATAAGTAACCAATATTTACGTATAACGGAATCAAATAAATGCTTATAGGCTAAAATATAAATTACCAATATTTACTCATCCTATAAAAAAGAAAATGATTATGGACTAAAATATATAGAGTCAATAGTTATGTAGAGGGCCGTGCGGGGTGTGAATGTGAGAAGATGTCTCTGTGTTAAAATTTCCTGCTGGCCGGTCCAGCTACATAGGAATGTTGGACTATAATGGAGTCCAAAGAAGATAAAGAAACAAACAAGACCGATATATACATGTATGCAAACAAATATATATTAATATCAAATTAAAATGACATGAAGACATGAAAAGTTACAGAGTGTTTGTATGGGGAAGTTATGTGTGTGTGTTGAGTGTCCGTACGAACGAGTATATTGTTTTTAGCGTGTTCCCAGAATTTGGGAAACGCTGTCTCTGTGAGATGTCACATATTGGCCTAAGTGGGAAAAGAACGATTTTACCTCGTCTCCGTGCGAGGTTGCTACCCAGGGCCTGTGTCGAAAAAGAGAGAGAGAGAGAGAGAGAGAGAGAGAGAGAGAGAGAGAGAGAGAGAGAGAGAGAGAGAGAAGTCAGCCAGTATTTATAGTCAGGTGATAGAGACCCCTGTTGACGGATTAGGGAAACTGAGGAGGGGCTAACTGCGACAGTTACTTGAACCACGTAACTTATGCTCTGAAACATGAAATACAAATATTTACTTATCTCAGAAACAACGTAATGCTTATACACTCAGTTACAACTTACTAATAATTAACTATCCCAGAAACATATAAATTCTTATTGACTAAAATATAAATTATCAATATTTGCCTATTCCCAAGCAAGTAAAAGATTATAGACTGAAATATAAATCATTAATATTTACTTATTCCCGGACCAAACAACTACTTATAGACTGAGATATAAATTACCAATATTTACCGATATCCGAATAAACTAAATGCGTATAGACTAAAAGTAAAATATAAACAACCAATACTTACTGCTATCAAAAACAAGTAAATGCTGGTAGACAGGAATCTAATTTTTTAGTATTTTACCTTTTACCCAAACAAGTAAACAAATAAATGCCTTTGGACTAGAATATAAACGATCAGTATTTACCTAAATCCAAACCAACTAAAGACTTATAGACTGAAATCAAAATTACCACTATTACCTATACACGTACCAAGTTTATGTTTTTAGACTGAAATAGAAGTTACCAATATTTATCTATCCGAGACCCAAGTCAATTCGTATAGACTAAAATATAAATGACCAAAATTTACCAATCCCGAACAAAGTAAATGTTTGTAGACTGAGATATGAGCAATACTTCTCTATTTCCGAGCCAAATAAATGCTGACTTGTTCAAATATAAACACTATTTACCTGTTCTGGAACCAGATATATGCTTACTGCCTGAAACGTAATGACCAATATTTGCCTCTGCCTCGTTGAACGAATGCTTGCTTATAAATAAAATATAATATTTACATTATTCGGACTATTGTCCTCATCTTTGTCGCCATATTTATTACAACGTTTCGGCCGTTGTACGCTCCGGACTTCTTCAGGTGGTTGGAAGGTTGAAACTGAAAACTTTATTTCGCTCACTGTGGTAGACTGTTCTAGGTCCACGTGCAATGTTTAATGGATTTCAGTTATCAGTTATCATCTGTTAATTCTCCAAGTTCTCCACTGCCGTAACCAGGTATTGAACTCACACTCTTTTGGATCCTGTAACTGGATCTAACTAACGCCTATATCCACTGTGCCATATGTGCCTTGAGGACATCTGTGTATGATTTTTGGGGCATTATAAACCTAATGTCTTCAGCCACCATTTTTACCAGTGCAATTTTTGCTGTTATCAATGCATATATTTTGTCTCGAGGATACATGGCACAGTGGATAAAAGCGTTCGTTAGATCAAGTGACAGGACCCAAAGAGTGTGAGTTCAATACCCGGTTATGGCAGTGGCGAATTTGGAGAGGAGAATTAACAGGAGATAACTGATAATTGACATCCATTAAACATGGCACGTGGAACTAGAACAATCTACCCCAGTGAGCGAAATAAAGGGCTCAGTTCGACATTCCAACCACCTGAAGAAGGCCGGAGCGTACATAAATAAATATGGCCACAAAGATGAGGACAATAGTCCGAATAATATAAATAGTGTAAATAAAATATAACCGACAAATATCTATCTCTCATCAAAGCATGTATAGCGTTATAGACTCTAACATTAAAAAAAAAAAAAAACTATTATTCTGCTTCACAAATGGAAGCACATTACTAATGTAGTGTGTATAAACACTTTTGGTGTGAAGTTAAATCTTCCTGATTCATTTGATCCGCAAACCATTTTGGCGGATTCGTATAAATTCAAAAGAAGAATAAGATATAGAATTTGAACAAAGAAAATATATTGTCATATATTTAGTGGCAGCGATGGGCCAAATAGGCAAGAATATGGAGGAGAAAAGTCAACTTTCAAACAAAGTACAGGCTGTACAAATCACTGGTAGTCTCCATTCTCCTATACGGATGTGAAGCGCGGACGCTGTTGGCAGATACAGGGACAAGGATCCAAGAGTTTGAGAACAAATGCATGAGAAAACTCATTGGCATCTTCTATTGAGAACATAAAGCCAATGAGTTTCTGCGGAAAATGATTGAGAGTTTTGTGGTCAAACAGAAACCTCTTCTCGCCACTGTCAAAAGGAGAACATGGCGTGGTTTGGCCACATTATAAGGCACGGGAGCCTGTGTAAGACCATCATGCAAGGCACCGTTGAAGATGGACGTAGGAGAGGGCGCCAACGCAAAAATAATTTATATTTACTAAAATCAACATCAAATTCTCCCAGAGCGAGGCTCTCCCATCGCACGGTAGAGTTGACCTTTACGATCGCCCCAAATGTGTGTGACGGAATATTTCCTTTTTTTTTTTAAATTCTAGAGAATCCCTCGTAAGTACCTCAAATATCACCCGCACTTATGAAATGTGAATAACTCCCAGATTTTTGGTAATTTTGTTTTCATTCTGAGGGTGGGAGTTGTTGCTAAACAAACTCTGATTTAAAATTGATAATTTCAAAAGAGTGCCAACAGTTTTATAAAATAAATGAGGGAAACTTTGATTTAAAATTTATAATTTCAAAAGAATACCAGCAATGTAATAAAAAAAAAACAACAACAACTTTGATTTTGACAAGGTCAAAAAATGGACAGCTATGACTGTACCATAATTGCTGATGGCAGCCCTTAATTGTCCGTTGTGGAAAAGAGCTAGTGTGGCTTCTACATTCAGATCCGCCCTACGATTATAAAAGTCAAGTAGGTGATGATGATGATGATGATGATGATGATGATGATGATGTCAAGACATTTTACAAAAGAAAATAAAAAGAGAAATGAAATGGAATATGAAAAGTTCAAAGCAAATTCGATTCTCTGTAATTGATTATTCACAATTTGCAGGAGCGAAAAGAATACGGTTTTACGCCATGAAAACTCACCGAGAAAGAGGTGAAAATCTTTCGCCTTGTAAGTCGCTCGGGGTCGATAATTCCCCAAATCTCGCTGTAGTGAGATTTTATCAAACAGTGGGCAGCAATCCAACACTAGATTGACAGCTTGTTCTCATCATTCTTCAACTGAAATATCGTGATGTAGCCGTCTATTCTACGCTAATAGTCTCTTCTTTCGCACGTCGATCCTGTGCAATTCTGTTCCGGTCGATTTTAATATTTAATAATGTAAATTCAATATCAAACGTTATCTTTGGTCTTCTTAATTCTTGTTCCTATATTGTTCTCTCTCAATATTTTTTATCCCATATTTTCTTATACTCAGTAACCCTTGCGTGTTAGTGGATTTATTGCCTTGCTTGTGGGGGGGGGGGGCGGAAGGATTACAAAAAAATAAATATAATTTTCCTCGGACCGTAACTTAAATTTTTGTCTCTCATATACTTTCACATTCAGTAACCCCTTGCATCCTAGTTTCTTTCCTGTTGTGTAACGATTAAAAAGAATATCTACGTATTACCAAATGAACAAAATAATTTTTAAAATCATATAATAAAAAAATAACATTGACGTTAAATATCCAACGGTGTAACATCAAACAACGCAAATCCCATTTTTTAAAATCTTCTAGTTAATATCTTCTAGTTAATATATACTTGTTGACAACACTAATATAATAGCATCATCCACTTGCAAAAAAAGGCTAAAAATAATGGAAGCCTTACTTATAAAATTAAACAAACCAACCCTTAATAATATTAACTTTGAACATGGACATAATATCTTGACCGTGTTTTGAAACAAAAAAATGAATCACTTTATAAAACACACACAAACTATTTCTAATTCTAACAGTTGAAATACAATCCTTGATAATGGCTAAAAGTATAGCCGAAAGCGCTCGGAAAAGAACATTCGGACAATTTTTATACAATTTATCCTCTGAAAAGAAAAACTTTATTAGATCGCACGAGAAATTATATAAAAAACTAAATAAAAGCACCTTGTCAGTCGTTTTTAATGAAATGTGCTTGAAAGAAGGATTGCTGCCTAAATACGCAAATATATATATATATATATATATATATATATATATAATTATTATTTTAAAATAGGATTCCTTCGCTACATTCCTCTCTTTCTTTCTTTCTTTCTTTCTTTCTTTCTTTGTCTTCCTTCCTTCCTCTCTTTCTTTCTTTCTTTCTTTCTTCCTCTCTTTCTTTCTTTCTTTCTTTCTTCCCAGCCCTTATGTATCGGTGGTGGTAATAGGAGAGAGGCATATCTATGAATCTAAATTATTTCATCTATTTATTGTTATTAGGTTTTAAGAAAAAGGTGTTGTGTTTTTAAGTAATAGTTTCGATACATCCTATCAACTTAAAAACGAGCGGAAAATTAATTTAATCTTGTCACAGAATTTTTTTTACAACACTTATTTAATGATTTGTCAGAGTGCAAACAATGCGCATGAACGCATGTCTCTGTGGACAAATATTTATTAACTTAATCAAAGACTTAATATTACTACTTAATTACATTCTTTGGTGATACTTGTTACTTCCGTATCAAGAATTTAATTTGGTATGCGATCTACGCTTTATATCATGATCTACGTGTCATGAATCTTACCTAGACTAATTCTGTTGGTGAATGATGAGAAAACAAGCTCCTGACAACTTATTTACCATTTTTAGCCGAAGTACGTGCTCTTTATCGCTAGAATATTATTAATTAAATTTTTAAAAATATTTAATTATATTTTCTCTATGTTATATACATGTTATTAAGTTTTACTATGTAGATATCATTCCAAATTAAAATTTGTACGGTGTAGTCATTTTAGAAGATGTATGTGCTGTTTATCGATAGAATATTAATAAAATAAAAAATATAATTACATTTTCTTTATTATAAATATATATATATATATATACGTGTATATATATATATATATATATATATATATATATATATATATATATATACTCGTATCCCATATATATATATATATATATATATATATATATATATATAGCTGTTGTACTTGCCATCCTTTTGTACGGCTCAGAGTTGTGGGTTTAATACCGGTACCATATACGCCAGCTGGATGTTTTCCATAAAAGCTGTCTGCATGCAATCTGTGGAGTTAACCTTCAAGATAGGACATCTAACGTAGACCTGTTTAACAGGTGTAATATTGGAGGAATCGACACTCAGTTACGATGGACTGGTCATGTCTTGAGAATGTCTGATGACAGGATACCCAGGATCCTAATGTACAGCCAGTTAGATCAGGGCTCCAGGAATGGAGGACGCCCATGGCTAAGATACAAAGACAAGCTGAAAAGACATTTGTCAGCTGTCAATATACCACATAACACCCTTGAGCGCTTAAACTTGGAGCGGGTAGAATGGAGATCAACGTGTTTTAGTGGACTTTTTCAATCTGCTTGTCTGAATCATCTTCAAGAATCGAGAGCAAGAACTAGTAGGTCAGCCAATCTAACAGTGATCTCATCCCACAGTCCTCACTCTTCTCCATATGCGGCCTCCTTTGTAAATCACTAGCGGGTCTTAAATGCCACTTATGATTATCGCACACAATTTCATAACTAAATCAACTCAGCTGTCAGATCCTCATACGTCGAAACCTACGGGAGAGTCCATTATATATATATATATATATATATATATATATATATATATATATATATATGTTTTCCCATTTAGACATTCCAAATAAAATTTCTACGGTGTATATATTTTTTCTTTGTAGATAAGCAAGCTATAAACTCCTGGGTGAATCCCATTGAATGTTGATAGAGTTAAAAGCAAATCTAGAATTAAACTGGAATATATTAAGAGAAGCAATAGAGATGTCGGTGAATAATTGCAAGAATAACGAGAAAAGAGAATAATACGTGGATAACAGATGAGATTCTCGAGTGAGAAAAACAGGAACAAATGAGACTGAAGAATGGTGTAGATTAGCGAACATTGAAATCATAAAAGTCAAACAATTGCAAGCAGGCTACAAAGGAATGGCTAAATGAAAAGTATGAGGAAACACAAGGAATCAGCATCATGAATATGTCAAGAATTCATAAAAGAATAAAATGATTACCAAGACAAAAGATGCGATCAGCAACAGATTTGCATAAATGTTGTAAGAGAGAACATTCATTATTCAGAGTGTCCCACAGAAGAAGAAAAAATCAGGAAATTTTAGCTTTACTTTATGATAAAAAAATAAGGAACACATAAAAAAATAAATACATATACAAAAATTAACTAACATATAAAAAATTAACTATATGAATGAACATAAAATTAACTAACATATAAAAAATTAACTATAAGTTTTACTAAATGAATGAACAAAAAAATTTACTAGCATATAAATAATTAACTATATCTTTTACTATAGGAATAAACAAAAATTAACTAGCATATAAAAAAATTAATTATATATTTTATTATATGAATGAACAAAACATTAACTAACATATAAAAATAACTATATATTTTACTATATGAATGAACAAAAGAATTAATTAACATATAAAAAATTAACTATATATATTTCCTATATGAATGAACAAAAACTTAACATATAAAAATGTAACTATATATTTTACTATATGAGTGAAGAAAAACATTAATTACATATGAAAGAAAATCTATATATTTTACTATATTAATGACGTAAAAATATTAACTAGCATTAATTTATTTTAAATTTGTTGTTCCAGGATGACGCAGTTATGAAATTTTCAACACAAGTTGATCGTTCTCTGTAAAAAAGAACATCCATCATAAGGACTGAAAAATGCCAAGTAATTTTGCCAGAGTTCTTTAGTGTGAACCCCACATCTAGCATATATGTTATTGTTCTAAGCTACTAAATGGCTATCCTATGCGTTTGTTTCAAATAACTGTAACAAAAATTCCAAGAATTAAATAAATTAAAATATTACATTTATAATAAGAGCTTAGGAGAAAAAATACAACATTTTGATGTTCTTCCAATGATCAGGGCGTGAAGAAAAGCTTAACTTGAGTAGCAGTGTCTGCTCTGTCAATGAATGCCGAATGTTTCCTTATGAGGAAACAGCTCATATTACCATTGCCATTAGAGATTACGAGGACAGATACTACATTTTGATCTTTCTCCGCTAATGAACAGGACCAAACTAGCTGGGGTCAGTGGGATCGTATAGAAATGCCTTTCAGCCTTATACGATTTCGGCACCGACAAGTTTACGAAAATAACACGAATCCAGACGATTACATAACAATCAACAAAGTCTGAGACATTCTCTTTCACACTGTAATACTTATCCAGGTGAAGACAGAAGAAGCGACCACTTTCCGTTAATATCCAACCATAGAATAAAATTAGGGAAAATTAAAGACGAAAGCAAGCGCCCAAGAAGACAATACAATAGACGGTGTTACTTTGGCTTCTAATCTACGTGTTATAAATCTACGTTGGGATGCGAATCTACACTCATGACTTTTATTTAACATTTTTAGCCAACGTACGTGCTGTTTATCGATAGAATATTATTGCTATGAATAATCACGAGTAATCTCCCCTTGTTTCGTTACTCTCCTCTTTGAGAGAAATATTTACGTTTACTGGAATTAAAAGAGGTCACTGTACGCTATACCTTATTCTCAGTTGAATAATGCTTTCTTAATGACTACACCTGCGTACTTTTGTCATTTTGAAAATATTTTAATTACATTTTTTCTACGTTATATATAAGTTATTAAGTTTTACTATATAGATAACATTGCAGATTAAAATTTGTACTGTGTAGACATTCTAGCCGATGTATGTGGTGTTTATCGATAGAATATAAATCAAAGAAATTTTAATATTTTAATTACATTTTCCCTATGTTATATATATATATATATATATATATATATATATATATATGTGTGTGTGTGTGTGTGTGTGTGTGTGTGTGTGTGTGTGTGTATATATATATATATATATATATATATATATATAACACAGGGGAAACGTAACAAAAATCTTTCGTTTGGTGATACCATTCGAAATATATACGGGTCTTCTATAGCGGATCACTTGTAAATAATCCAACTTGTGCTATGGATTTAAGTGTGAGCTGGTTCTCTGTTTTGGCCAGATAATCTTGAATTAGTTTGAAAATGATCCTTAAATAATATATATATATATATATATATACATATATATATACATACATATATATATATATATATATATATATTTATGTTGTAATATTCAAATAAATAATTATATATATATATATATATGTTTGAAGTTTATTTCATTACTTCATGAGCTTTCGATCCTTAGCTAAAATTAATTAATGATGAGCATGTCATTTTCGTTATTCTTCGACATCATCACGGTTCTTCTGTCAATCTTGGAGAGTAATTATACATTCTTATTGCTCAAAGTAGAGTCGAATAATGTTATAAAATCTTCGGAGAATTCCAGTAAGATACCTTTAATCATTTATAAGTTACACGGTTCAAATCTTAATCTAACAATTGGACAATTTTGCTTTTGCACGATTTGGCCAATTTTCCTGTTCCACCCGGTTATTAAGTTACGTCTCACTAAATAATTTAGACAAGTTTTGTCTATCTATTTTGAGTAGGATTCTCTCGTAATTACGGACAAGGTTCTTAATATCCTTATTAAAGGAAGAAATAAAATTACCATGTTCATAAATATTCATTTTATTCCGAATACTTTCAACATTAGCACGTCATCATCAGGATCTTGCTTTTTCTAAGAAACACACACATCTACACACACATACGCACACACACACACACACACACACATCTACACACACAAACACACACACACATACACACACACACATATACATATATGTATATATATATATATATATATATATAAACAAACACTTCTCATGTTTGTACAGAAAGTAAAAAAATTATTTGTTAAGCAATTTTTAATTTACATTTAAATCTGTACTGGTCACAGATATATTTGCTTAATGATAAACGAAACTTTTGAGACAGTAGGAGCTTGAATATAATTTACCCTGCCTCACACCTAATGGGATGTGAAGAGGTCAAGGTAGTAGTAGTAGTAGTAGTAGTAGTAGTAGTAGGGGAGAAGAAAGAGGAGCAGGAGGAACAAAAGCGAAATTTGAAGTCAAAGTGCCAACTGCTTGAAGAATATGGAATGCATAAATGATCACTTCTCATTTCTTCACAATTATTCTTGCATATGCTTAGGGAATTGTCTTGGAAATGAATGACCGTAATGTAACATTTAATAGAACATTGCCACGGTGTTAACTGGCCCTCTTTTATTTTTAACTGAAACTCATAATCTCCACAAACGTTGAATCATTTGGGAAATAGTCCCCAGAGCTTCCGCAAAATTTACAACGAACACATGCATTTACGGCTGAACCACGCTGTAAATATCAGTATTTATTCGTTCGCCGGAGTTAAGAAAAGTGTAACTTGGTTAGAAATAAGAGTGGGGCTTTTTCTTTTCAAACAGCAAGCAATGTAAGCAATAGGAGAGTAAAGACGAAATAATTCCACTTTAAAATATGTGGGGTATGTTAACGATGGTTTTGAGTGCAGCGACAGGTTATCTTTCCGTAAAGCACCCATATCTGCTTGACATGAGAACGTCGCTGGCAACGGCAAAGACACACCGTCTCTAAAAATGAAACACTGTGACATTTAGTAGGAGTTTCGGCTCAGTAGTGAAAACTGCCATTTTCTTACACATGTCTCCCAGGAAAGTTGGTACACTGTGTCGTAAATGATACCACAGAAACTCCGGCAGAAGGTAATAAAGGAAAGAGAAACGAAGGGACTGAATATCACTTCTAAAACGACAGAAAGCGCGGTTGTCAGCAAATTAAAAATACAACACATTTGATAGGGCTATGTTGGGAGCTGATCTAAAAAATAACCCCTGGTGTCCGGGCGTAAATTATATTCAAGTCGCTACTATCTAAAAAGTTTCGCTTGTCATTAAGCAAGTATATCTGCGACCAGTACAGAGTTAAATGTAAGTTAAGAATTGTTTAACGAATAATTTTCAAATATTTTTTACTTGTTGTGCAATCATATGAAGTGTTTATATTAGGTCATTCCATCAGTTCTGTCCGAATTTTAACTTTTTGTTAAAATGAACGAAATTTAAAGAGTATTTTATAATATCTAATGGAGCTGAACATTATTTTTATGTTTAGATTCATTTAAACTGATCAAATTTTATTTCAGAGAACAATAAAATTAAATTTTGTTTGATTAAAACTCTGCTAACATGGAAGTACCCAAGAATCATTTGAGGCACATAATGCTTTATGAGTTCAAGAAAGGAAACTCAGCAGCAACATTCACTCAGTTTATGGAGAGGAATGTGTGAATGAAAGAACTTGCAGAAGATGGTTTGCAAAATTCAGAGGTGGAGATTTCACCCTTGAAGATGACGATCCTACCGGACGTCCAGTTAAGTTTGATGAAAAGCTTCTTGAAACAGCCCTTGAAGAAAATTCAAACCATGCAACTGTTTATCGTCATCTTCAACAACTTGGAAAAGTTCCTAAACTTGGAAAATGGGTCCCTCATGAATTGTCTGAAAACAACCTCAAATTCCGAGTTGACATCTGCTCTTCTCTCCATTCCCGCCAACTTGTTTCACTTTTTTGGGATAGACTTGTGACTGGCGACGAAAAATGGATCTTTTATCGAAATGTTAAGCGTCGTAGACAGTGGCTTGGTAAAGGGGAAGGACCCCAGCCACAGCCGAGAAGGGAACTTCATGGGGAAAAAGGTTCTTCTACCAATCTGGTGGGATTGCCAAGGAATAATCCAGTTTGAATTCTTACCACCTAATGCAACAATTAATGCTTAAATATACTGTCAGCAATTAGAGCGTTTGAACCAAGCTTCGAGGGAACAAAAGACCAGCTCTAGTGAATCGAAAACGGGTGATGTTCCATCAGGACAATGCGCGACCACGCACAGCAAGAATCACGTCACAAAAGATCGAAGAAGTTGGTTGGGAGAAAATTCCTCATCCACCTTATTCTCCCGACCTTGCTCCTTCAGACTACCATTTGTTCGTAGCTTATAGAATCATTTGGAAGAAACAGCTTTTGTAACACAGGAAGAGGTTAAAACTTACATTTGTGAGTTCTTCGAATCAAAGCCAAAAGAATTTTACAGTAATGGAATTAGTAAGCTTGTTAATAGATGGAAGGAAGTAATAGATAATCAAGGAAATTATATTGTTGATTGAATCTGTAATTAAATGTAACATTTGGTCACTTGTTTTCCTTATTCAAAATTCGGACAGAACTTATGGGATGACCTGATATATATGTTAAATGGGGCAAGGAGTGGCTTATCAATTTTAACTCCACGAAAAAGAATCTGCTCTCTTTTAATCATCTTAACGAACCCTTTTTTCGCTTCCATCAGTCTAGCTGATGCTAATAACCTGGAGGGGAACTCATAGCGCTTTCTCAGTCTAAGGTTTACAGCTGAAATGAAATGGGACAAGTATATTAAATCAATTGCTAAGTCAGCAGCTACGAAAATCGGTACACTATGTCGTGCTAGACATTTTCTCTACAGAATCTCTCTTACTCATTTATATATCTAACCTTTGTCCATGTTTCGAATATTGCTGACCCACGTGTGATCTGGTGCTCCTGCTATAAATTTAGAGATTCTTGATGAAATCCAAAGAATAATCAGCAATGTTATTGGTCCTAAACTGGCACCTCGGCTTCAGTTACTTTCGCACTGCCGTGATATATATTTTTATGACAATCGTTCTACTAAACTTTCCTCTTTGGTACCTAAAATTTATCATTTTACGCGCAGTACGAGATTGGCAATCACGTCTCATCATTTTATAATTGAATTGGGTGCATGTAACCGTAAGTTCTTTGCAAAAAGATTTTTCCCGTATTTCTCGTCTATGAAACTCTCTTCTGGATTTTGCTTTTTAACCTGCTGTGAAATGCAAACTTTTAAATGCAATTCCAGTCATCATCCACTGTCTTCTTAATATCCCTTCTTTTATTCTTCTCACTCTTTAATAATGTTTTAAGAAAGTAACCCCTTGTGTCTTTGGAGTGACAGAATTAATTTCACCTCGGAATTAATTTCAACTGGGAACTAATTTCACCTTGGAATTAATTTCAACTGGGAACTACTTTCACATCGGAATTAATTTCAACTGGGAACTAATTTCATCTTGGAATTAATTTCAACTGGGAACTAATTTCACCTCGGGATTAATTTCAACTGGGAACTAATTTCACCTCGGAATTAATTTCAACTGGGAACTAATTTCACCTTGGAATTAATTTCAACTGGGAACTAATTTCACCTCGGGATTAATTTCAACTGGGAACTAATTTCACCTTGGAATTAATTTCAACTGGGAACTAATTTCACCTCGGGATTAATTTCAACTGGGAACTAATTTCACCTCGGGATTAATTTCAACTGGGAACTAATTTCACCTTGGAATTACTTTCAACTGGGAACTAATTTCACCTCGGAATTAATTTCAACTTGGAAATACTTTCACCACAGAATTAATTTCAGCTCAGAATTAACTTCAACTCGGAACTAATTTCAACTCGAGACTAATTTCACCGGGGAATTAATTTCAACTCGGAAGTAATTTCATCGCGGAATTAATTTCAACTCGGTACTAATTTCAACTCGGTACTAATTTCAACTCGATTTAAAAACCCTAACCCCTGATCTTAACACTTAGTTCCGAGTTGAAATTAGTTCCCAGTTGAAATTAATTCTGTACCCCTGTCTTTATGACTTTATTTCTTTGCTGAGTTTATACGGTCATCCTCAGGCATTTAATCCCTCAACAATGGCGCGATGTATTTATCAAGTGAAAGACAAATACAATTGGTGAGCATAAGTAAACGACAGAAATTTTATTTATGCTATTCTTTCTTTGTCTTGTATCAGGAGAAGTGTGAGGTAATAATCGTTACTTAACATCTTAGAAACGGGGGAGCGAGAGAAGAGAAAGGAAGAGCGGATGACATCAGCCCCGCTGGCTAGCACCCGCGTGTCGCTATCCGTGTTGCGAACCTGCACCGGCCTGTGATTTGCATTCAACTATTCCTGTTAAAAAGCGACGCATACACAAAATAATTTCAGGGGTCGAGTATTAGAATCCTTGACCCCAATTGCCGGAATTGTAGCATTTTCCATGCTTATAATAAAAACTGACACAAAGAGAATCCATTACTGTCAGGATTCTACGCCTGTGTGATTTAACCCAGTACAACATATTTTGGGTCGTTCCGGACCGATGTTTAGAATAGGAAAGTTGTTTCTCTGTGCGTCGTGCCAGGCAATTTCCTATCTCCAGCTTTGCAATCAGGCATATTTTTAGATTGTAAGAACTTGAGTGAATAATAATGGTTTAGTTATGAAAGTCTTATAATTAACCCATAGGTACCCTACACACAAGCCGGCTAGTGGCCCGTTGATGGTATGGCAGTGGTGGCAGCCACCGGCAGAGCACTAGCGGTCCACCGGTGGGCCTCTAGCGGTTCACCAGTGGTAACACTCCCCAAACGAACACGCCGGCGGTCCGACAGCGGTAAACGCTTGTGACATCCCACCCAGTGGCTGAGTGGTGTCTTGCGTGTAGGGTAGGGACAGAAGTGTTGGATGGATGAATTTTCCCAGGGGTATTTGCCTGTAAGTGAACTGGAATTCAGCTCACTGGGCATATTTCGTTTATAAACCTACCATTCGTCCGTGCTGTGTTTGGTCTGTGGCTGCTACTATATACCTTTAGATTCTTGACAAAATCCAAAGTCTGTGATGATATCATTCCTACCCTGGTATATCGACTTCAATCATTTTCTCAAAGTCGTAATTTCCCTACACGTAAGACGCTAGTCGCTTGCTGTCGGGCTGCCGATGCCAACACCAGTGTTCTCTGGTGGCAGTGGTAACATTGGCAAGACGAACACGCCGGCAATCTGACATTGGTCCACGAGCGGTAAAAACTGTTTGGCATACCACCCAGCGGCAAATTAGTGGCTTGAAGACACGGTAGCCACGTGGCTTCTTTGTCTTTTCCTATAAATATTTTTTTATGGCAGTTGTTCTAACGAAATCACCTCCTTTGTACTTCGAGCGCGCGAATTAAAGGGTACTTTTAGATTGTCAAGTCTCATCGTTTTATTGTTGGAATAGCTAGATATAATCGTAAGTGCTGTTCTGTTTATTTTGCACCTTTGCGTCCATGATGCGTGATTGAAATATTAGAAGAGAAGACTATTAATGAATCTATTTTCATCAAATGATTCATTCGTTTTTTACGGGTTATCAACCATTTGCAGGTTATTTAGAGCCAGAATAAAGTTTTAGATAGTAAGAGTTTTGATGGAGTGAGATAATAATGATTGAGTTATACAAGTTTTATAATTAGCCCATATCTAGGGGTAGAAGCCGTGAATGAATAACTTTCCCAGGGGTATTTGCGGGTAAGTTTATATAACAAACTCAACGGGAATTGGAACTCAGCTTTCCGATTAAACAATTCCGAGCCATTATCCATTGCCTTACTCACATTCATTTCTTTTACAAATACCTCAAAACTTTGTTCCCGTTATTTAATACATTACATTTCGAGCTACACAGCAAGTTAAAGCTCATTGTGTTTTTTGGGTGGCTTTTTGGGGCGTTTTCGTGACCAACAGCATCTTGTGTTTTCCTGAAACCAAGTGTTGGTTGATACGTTTTCTTTGTATCATTGGACTTTTTTTTTCTATCTGAGTTCATTGCGTGATCCAACTCCATACTGATCTACTATTTCACTTCCTCGTTTCTTGCTTATTATTTCATTTTTTTTAGGTCCCCTGTAGTAATTATAATTTCTTGAGATTTCCATTGATCTTTGTCTCTATATATTGCGTGCTCGAAAACTTAACCAATTCTTCCGTGTTTTTTGATATTGGCCCGTATACATCTCTGAAGATTATATAAGTCTCCCCCTCGCAGTTTCATTATGAGGACTCAGTCCGAAAAATATTCTAAACCAAATTATTCCATATTTTTGTGTATTATTAATTTTACTACTCTTTATTTCTCTTGTATCCTCTATTTATGATTCTATATTTTACTTGCTTATGTAGTCTCCATTACGTAATGGAAATGCATTGCTCAAAGTATAACTGAGTTAAAAATTCCAAATAATTTTTATTTAGTAATAACTTGTAAAATATTTACTAGATATTTGAATTGTAAAAATATAAATTTATATAAAAAATCTTTTTTACACTAATATTCACTCTGGACAAAGTTAAAAAGAAATACGGTACAAAGCCCCAAAAGGTACGGTACAAGGCTCAATGAGGCACGGTACAAGCCTCAAGGAAACAAGTATAGAAAATAATTGCTAATACCTACTAATACGAAAGGAAAAGTATGACTCTAACTTTTCTCTCCCTAGCTATGGGTAAATAATAACACAGATTAAATTCTATAGCCTTGAGGAGACAACAGGTCAAGAAGGAAAACTCTGAATTCAAAACTGTATGTAGCCCTGGCAAATCATATGCAGCTCAAGGAAAAGATCGTTAGCATTGACTCAGTGATTCTGACTACATTTTTACAAGAGCCATTCGAGGTAGCGTGTTACAGAGTAAGGGGCAGAGATTACGGAGCTATATAGGGGAAGATAACGCTTCAGCCGAGATTTGAACAGGTGAAGATTGTTGTTGTGATCGGGGAAGCATTCCCTTCGGTGTTGGTTCCATGGAATATGAACAGAATGTGAGTGGGTCGCTACAATGGGCGTGTCACGGTGGGTCTTAACCCTGCTGGTTAGCACTGGTGGAATTAAGAAATGTAATTCGTTATTAGTACTTTCATAGAAATAGCGATAGAGCAGCGAGAGGCTTGCGACGTTTCATCTCTGGGAAAGGTTTTGTCGTGTGGGAAAATAAATCATTACCCATAAAGACGCGGAAACTTTGGGGCTCTTTAAAAACTGTAATGTGAACACTGTGCTTATCTTGTCCATATATGGCAGCAGCAGTTCATTTTAGGTCTGATGTAATTCTTGGAGAGGATAGCTGGATCAGTCAGGTACTCACAGAGTTATATAGAGTACCAACCATTTTCTCAGCATCTTTAGCGATTGATCGTACGAATGATTTCCACTTTAGGCCTGTGTTGAGCATAAGTGCCAAGAAGCACTCAAGGCACAAGGCCTCCCTGGGAAAACTCCCGTTCATCCCGATAGGTGAAAATTCGGGGTCCGTTCGGTGATGATGGAAGTTCACAGGTTTGACTTGAACAGGTTAAGATTTTAACGATCAGGGAAACCTCTCCTCATGAGTCGGTTACATAAAGCAGCGGTTCTTGGGAAAAACGCGCACGCCCTAATGCAATGCGAAAGGAGTAAGGGTGGTTCGCTACAATGGGTGTGGTGTGGTGGGTCTTAGCCGTGAGGGTTAGAACTGGTGGAATTAAGAAATGGAATTCATCTCAACATGGAAATAACAACAGACAAGTCTTGCGAGGTTTCATCTGTGGGAAAGTTTTTATAAGGTGGAAAATAATTCATCATCCATAAAGACGCGGAGACTTTGGGGTTCTTTCAAAACGATAAAGTGAAGACTGTTCCGCCCCTGTCCATATATGGCAACAGTATTTCATTTATGCTTGATCTGATTCTTGTAATAATTATAAAATTGTCGATTCTTTTTATTCATCCAACAGATTTTTTTTATTTAAACGTTATTTTTAGTGGATACTCGTATTTGAATAGACGCTCCGTTTATTAATTAAACCATATATTTATTTATTTTCGTCTACCGAGAAATCTTATTAGAACAAAATATGCGCTCTCCGGGCTACAAATTAAGAGGCACAGTTTATGCAGATATGTGGGGAAAATAACGGTTAACCCGAGACTTGAACAGGTTAAGTATGTAGTGATCGGGGAAGAATACCGCTGGGAGTCGGCTCGATAAACATCGGTTCGTGGGGCGAAGCTGCTCGAGTGGAACTTACTTCTCACAAATGGAATACGAAGGGAATAAAGATAGTTGTTGATGTAAAATAAGAGATTGTTATTAGCCCACCGACCCCGTCTATGAAATCATTCTACAAGAAACTCTCTAACCTTTCATAGATTTTCAATGACAACAACTACATATGTTTTCTCATTTGTTTAAATCTTCTGATACAAAAAACATCTTGCCTCTTGAAATCTCTCGTTGAGAGCGGGAAGGAAAGCGAAAAAATAACGTGGCGCCTAATTCCTTGGAGTTGGGGTCTTAGGCTTCAATGGAAAGCTTTATGAAAGTCTCGTTGAACAGGCGAATGGTATACCATGCTTTAATGGCATATATATATATATATATATATATATATATATATATATATATATATATATATATATATATATATATATATATATATATATATATATCATCGACTCTCCCGTCGAATTCGACGTACGAGGGTCAAGCAGATCAGTTCCTAGAAACTGAGAGCCCGACGCCGGCGCATGAGCTTTGATTATAGTGGTGAAAGTTTCGTGCAGGACCATCCACACTTTTTGGAGGGACGAATACAGAGACCTGGTGCACTGAGTGCCACAAGGTCCCCAAACGACCCTCCGTAGGTTTTGAATTCAGAGTTGTCCTTCTCCTAGATCAGTTGCCATCCAAGGCTATAGAACCCAGTCTGTCCTGCTATTTACCCATAGTTGGAGGGAGAAGAAGAGGATTCACACCTTTCCTAAGGGTATTAGAACGTAAGTGAATGTAATGGATTCGACTGGATTTCGAACTCGGCTCTCCGATTCCTCAATCCAAGCCGTTATCCCTTACTCCACCGTGTCTCTTATATATATATATAATTGGATTGATGTGAATTAGTGACCCTGGGTTCCACGCTCTTTGCGATCGTCATACAAATTTATTTTTGAAATTTTGGCTTTACTTATGATTGCGTATATCGGTGGTTTTATGGTAGTGGAGGAAAAATTGTCTTTGGAATGTCATTTATACGTACACAAACATACATATATACACACACGTACACGCATTGCGGCTCACACACCAGAAACATATCTGAACAGTGTGGGACTGGGTGTATATGCGTATCCATGTGTCGTTGCGTGCATACGTACGTATTTGGTCACTGTATTCAATGTTGGATTGTGTAGTGAACTTCTTTCGAAGTCGCAATGCCAACGCACAGAACGTTCGTATGTTTTGTTTTTCTCACACACATATATACGTATGCACGCGCACACAGACACCTTCTATCCATCTGTTTTTTTTATTATCTTAAGATGGGTTCTGTGTAAAATTGTTATTATTTTTTAATTTTTTAATGATGTTTTGTTATTATTTTAAAGACGGTCATTTGTTTGTTTCTGGCGATTGCGCTTATGCAAAAATGGTAGAAACTCAAATTTTGCTGGGGTGGGGAGGAAATATAATTGTTGACTAATGCGGTTATGGTAATTGTGGTGCGGTAGTAATGGTGGGGGATCGGGTAATGATAATAACAATTGTAGCAGCAAAGAGTTATGGCAAAATGGTAGAAGTGACTGTAATAATGGTGGTAGAATGGTAATAACAATAATTATAATTATTATGATGGTAGGTAGAATTAGAAAATAATTGATGGTGTTATGGTGGTCAATGTTTTCTCTTTTCGTGTTCATAGGGTCAATGATGTTTTATATAGCAGTGTTGGTTGGTATTTTTTTATCCGTTTTGTATAAATTGTGATAATAGGTATTTGTTTTCATGTCTGCATTTAGAAATTATTTCTGATCTGATGTTTAGAAATTTCTTTTGTTGTGTGTGGGAAATTATTGCTACCTTTTCGTGGAGGCAAAGTTGGCATTTCTTTGTTATGTTGTAGGCAGGTGCATTTTTCAGTATTTCCCAGCTTATTGTTGGTGTAATATTACTGTCTTTCAGTTTTCATATATATGTGGATAGTATAGTGCGGTTTAAGCATTTCCTGTCGAAGATTGAGAGCTCGTGGTTGTGTTTACTTTCCTTGAATGGACCCTCAGTGGCACCGATTGTACGGTTCGTATGCATTTTTGTTCCGGTTGAGAGTGACGCCTAAGAAGTTTACTGTTCTTCTACCTGCATTTATTTCTATTTCAAATCCAATTGTTTTTAGCGTAAATATCCCACCTTGCTAGCTATTACACCACGCTGAGGTGTTAGAATGATTTTCTAATCGTATCTTATTTGTGGCACAAGGCCGAAAACATTCAGTGAGAATTGAACTCACTACTCAGGCTTGCCAACCATTACACCACATCGAAGTGCCAGCATAATTTTCTAAGCGTAGCCTAGATGTGGCACAAGGCCGAAAGTGTGGAGCACCCAGTGAAGATTGAACTAACTACTCAGTCGTAATTGTCCCAGCGAGACAAGCTTGCTAATCATTAAGCAACGTCTATGTGCCTTGATATTCACTCCTATAATCAATTTAACAGGACAGTTATATATATATATATATATATATATATATATATATATATATATATATATATATATATATATATATATACTTTAATTTAAATAGAAAACTGAAAACTTTAAGTTTTTCTGCTTGCTATTTAAATTGATTTAATAATTGCACTGATTTGACATTGAGCTCTCTGGATTACATCCATCTTGGGATTATCCATATGGATTACCAAACTTTTCATTACTTATATATATATATATATATATATATATATATATATATATATATATATATATATATATATATATTAAATCATAAAACCCCATGCATGGCAGGAAAGCCACTAAGACTTAGAGGGGTCACTCTGTGGCAAAGAATAAGAAAAAAGATAAACATTATTAAGATCAATAAGTGTAGAATCAAGAAGGCAGTAGATAACAGTTAAATAATAATTTGGCATACTATTATTTTTAGTTTGGCATAGTATCTCTGCTCGAACCTCCTTGGGGTTGACCTTTAGAGTCAAATGCATGACAAAACAAAGGAGTCTATTTCGATTGGCTGAACGAGCGTGAGAACAATAGATATAGAAAGGACTTTCAGCGGGTAGTTTCTTACCCGTCGAACTATGTAGACGTGTTTCCTTTCGTATCTGAAACAACTCCTCAGTAGAGAGACAGCGACACCCATTGGATGGTTGTAGGATGTATTCGTCGACGTTGATAAACTAGATAAACTGTTGTTGTAGACTTTTATATCCGGACCCAAAATATTTCGCAACCCGGCCGAGAGAAGAAAGAGAGAGAATACATCATGACAATTGACATTTTAAAGAAAGAAAAAAAAAACGTGATTGTGATTAAACCTGGACTGAAATTGAAAAAGCTATTGAAAAGGATTGTCAGTTTTATGGAAAGAAATACAGGATTCCGCTATGACGATTGCAATAACGCACGCAGATTTAAAAGCGTCTTTCGTTTAAAAAATTCAAGAACAAAAATAAAATGAAATGCGGAAAAAGTTGAGAATGACATTAGAAACGAAAGAATCATCATGCAACAGCGATTAAAAAATCCTCGTTACATTATTTGTTTTGCATACGTGGCATACTTTATTATATTTATTTTCGTTAGCATTACATAATTTATTTCTTTTTCCTTAAAATCAATTCCGTTATATTTCACTCAGCATTAGCTTATTTTGTTTACTATAAAACATGGAAAATAAATGTTAAACCTGAATACAGTTCTTTTATTTTAATCTAAATATAAACCCTCATATCCGGACATTATAATCAATTCTTAATATCCCTCATATCCGGAATCACTCATATCCGGATTTTGTAATCAATTCCTCATATCCGGAATACCTCATATCCGGACTTTGTAACCAATTCCTCATATCCGGAATACCTCATATCCGGAATACCTCATATCCGGACTTTGTCACCAATTCCTCATATTCGGAATACCTCATATCCGGAATACCTTTTATCCGGACTTTGTAACAAATTCCTCATATCTGGACTTTGTAACCAATTCCTCATATCCGGAATACCTCATATCCGGAATACCTCATATACGGACTGTGTGACCAATTCCTCATATTCCGAAGGCCTTCTTAGTTTGGTAGTCAGGGATTCTACTGTATTAATTTTTCATTATTTTAAGTTCGATATTTTAATTATTTCTCGAAAATAATATTTTTATATATTCTTATATTCTCTTAGTTGTTAATATTTCCAGTAAGACTTCTTTTTTTCTTCTTTTTAGTTATTTATTTTTGATAAATGTGGGCATCTTTCCAACATAAGCTTTTCAAGTTTCACGAATTCGGGTTAGGACATAACGGAGCCGACGTCACTAAAAATAATTTTAAAATTAGGTAGTTTTTTTTTGTTTTTGCTTTTAAAAATGAAAAATAAAATAAAAGACCACCTGCAAAACGAAGGGTGTTAAACAGAAAACTGTCTTGTAAAATGATTAACTGATTTCTAACTGAAAACCGGAACCAAATTTTAACGTGCCAAATATAATGTTTCAAAGCACCTAGCAAGAAAATTACTATCACACCTGGGTTGGTGCTTCTGCTATATATATATATATATATATATATATATATATATATATATATATATATACATATATATATATATGTATATATATACATACATATATATATATATATATATACACATATATATATATTTATATATATATATATATATATATATTTATATATATATATACATATATATATATATATATATATATATATATATATATATATATATATATATATATATATATATATACAGAAATACTTGGCAAAATCCAAAGAATCTGCAGTGTTATTGAACGTGTCCTGGTTTCGGTCACTTTCAACGATATTCGCTTTGCCTATTCTATAGATATTTTCACATACAATTGTTCCAATGACCTTTCCTCTTTGGTATCTCGACTTCACGCATTTAACCCTTTGAGCCCTACGTTCCAGGACAATTTTAGCCTTTCTGCTTTAGCTCCTGTGTCAAAATTTAAAAAATAATTGCTATGTAATGTTTCACTGTAGATATAAAAATAGTTACAAGTTTTTTAACCACCGTTCAACCGGTGGCTGAACATTAAGTCACTTTCCTCTACCACTGTTCAAACGATGCCTGGGCATTAATTCATTTCTCTCTAACACCGGTAAAGCGATGGTCAAGGATCAAAGGGTTAAGCATAGTACTACAGGGTGATCCGAAAGTCTTGTTACTCTCTACCAAACATTAATGAGAACACTAGATGAACAAGTAATACAGAATTATAAAGCACATGAACTGGATTCAGTTCATTCCCACGATTATGTTCATACACTTCCAAACATCTTCTCTTCCAAACTTTTTTCCTAACAGAATGCTTTCCCTACCACTATAATCTTCCCCCATAACTTCGTAAAAATCATCTTGTTATAGGGTGAATATTTTTCCCAAGAGGATGTTTCCCCGGCAAAATATTCTCTCCGTCATATCTTCATAAAAAAGCATTTCTTAATTACCTTTTAATCTTACTGTTCACTCAACAAATTCCTTTAGTAGACCTTTAGCCCCAGTGGCTCTAGTGATAGCCTGAAAATAGTAAAACATCGAATCGTACTAAATATAATGTTTCAAAGCACCTAGCATGAAAATTACTACCACACCTGTTTTGGTGCTTCTTCTATATATATATCTTGAAATTCTTGGCTAAATCCATAGAATCTGCAGTGTTATTAAACCTGGCCTGGTTTCGGTCACTTTCAAAGAGCTTTTGCCTATTCTATGAATATTTTCACGGAAAGAAAAATCTTCATTTCCCTGTTCCGCTAGCTGACTTGCTATCCTCTATCTTTACAAGTGTTGACAAGTCATCCAGCTTTTATAGATTCCGAAAGCCTCCTGGCGATCTTGTGGGTGATGAATTATTTTCCATGCTACAAACTATTTCCCATAGACGAAAAGCTGCATGCCTCTTGACATGCTATTTCTATTCCCATGAAAAATGTTTAGACGAGTTAAATTCCTTAGTTCCACCAGTCCTAACCAGCAGAGCTAAAACCCACCTCGCCACGGCCGTTGTAGCGAACCACCTTTATACCCTTCGTATTCTATTAGTGAAAAATAAGATCCACTCGAACAGCTTGTGGAAACATGTGGAATTTTTTTCACAAGAGAATGTTTCCCCGGCACTATATTCTCTCCGCCATATCTTCATAAAAAAGCATCTCTTAATTACCTTTTAATCTTACTGTTCACTCAATATCTCCTTTAGTAGACCTTTAGCCCCAGTGGCTCTGGTGATAACCTAAAAATTGTAAAACATCGAATCGTACCAAATATAATGTTTCAAAGCACATAGCAAGAAAATTACTACAACACCTGTTTTGATGCTTCTTCTACATATATATATATATATATATATATATATATATATATATATATATATATATATATATATATATATGGAATTTCTTGGCTAAATCCACCCGATCATTTGTCCATACACTTGCAAGCAGTTTCTCTTCCAGACTGTAGGAGCTCGTATCAGCCATCTGAAATAGAAAATTATTATATTATTATAAGTGTTTCATTAAGACGGATTATATATCAGGGGGTTTCATTAAGACGGATCAAAGTCAGTATTAAATAAATCAGTCGTAGTGGGGAAAATTAATTCATTTCTCTATTGAATCATGCTATTTAAGTCATGGCAATTATGTGTGAAAAATAATATCGCCCAAATGTCCGTCAAATATTAAAGAGAAAATTTTAAAAAATCATTAGACGCTTAAACTTAATTCACATTTAAAATCGTTCCAAATTATTAGAACACCCTTTTTAGATAGAGGTGATGACAAGACTTTCGGACCACCGTGTAAATTGTCAGACTGGTCGTATAATTTCATTGTTCAATTTGTCAGCCTTAGAGTTTTTTCTCCGCACATCTCGCTTGTGGAAATTTATTCCGGCTTTCTGCTTTCCTGACAACTACGATCCTCACGGTTAATCGTTATCTTTTTTCTTCTTCCTTGGATCCTATTTTATTTCCCTCTCTGTTTCATTCAAACTCAATAAAGCCCTGGCATTTTATTCGCTTTTATCGCCTTATATAGTGTGATTTTTTTTTTTTATCTGAATTTACTGAAATATTATTAAGGTTGGTATTATTAACGTTTTTATGCCCTATAGTAATGAACGGTTATGTTTCTCGTATTATTCGATATTCTCATTATATAAATTGCATGCACTTCTGCCAAACGATTCGACTGTTTTGCCTTGCTCGAAATGGCGCAGTTCCTCTTTACATGGACTTGTAGTAAATAATTATATTCGGTGGATTCCGTTGAGGAGATATGGAAACTTGAAAAGACAAAAGTCGCAAATATGTTAAAGCAGGAAGATATTTTTGTGCTTTCGATAAGAAGCTAACATATCAAGAGAAACAACTGAGAGATTATGGAGAAGGCTTAAATGAATGGGTTTGATACACGAGGAATTTCTTGAATGTCACACTGAAACCAAGAGCACATAAACATGAAACCGACCTTTAAAGTCATTTTTAATTCAAACTGCGCGCAGAAGAATTATCATTTTACCAAATGAATTGATATTACTCTCTAATCTAAACTTTTCCATCGATCAATCTCCTCTCACGTGATTAATTTTCAAGATTAACACCGATTCTTTGAGAAATTCCTTAGCGGCAAGATCTTATTTCTTAATTAATTTCAAGTTTTGTTTACTCTGATTTTTTTATGAAGAATTATTTCCTAAAGTAACGGGTGGATTATCACAAATCCCCAAATGTATAGAACCTGCTTTAATTGAAATAAAATTACAAAAGCTAATTTTTAAAAATCGGTATTTTTATGCTGTAAGTACAGTGGTGATAATAAATGCTTATATGCATTGACAGATCGAATCACACCCAATATCGTTTACTTAACGTTGGTGACTTTTTTTATGATTTCACCCCAAACAAGGCAAGAGAGCCACTAAGACGAAAAAGAGTTACCGATTTTGAGAGAATGAGAAAAAGAAAACATTAAAGAGAGAGAACAATAACTGAACAGAAATTACTTTTTTAATCATTTCAACTCAGGCAAGGCAATAAAGTCACTAAGACGCAAAGGGTTACCGAGTGTGAGAGAATTAAAAAAAAGAAAAAATTAAGGAGAGAGAACAACAACAGAACAGAAATTACTTTTCTTTAATCATTTCGTCTCAAGGAAGGCAATAAAGCCACTAAGACGCAAAGGGTTAATGAGTGTGAGAGAATATGAGTAAAAGAAAACATTATTAAGGAGAGAGAACAATGAAAGTACTGGAATTACTTTTTGAATCATTTCACCCCAAGCAATGCAAAGAAGCCACTAAGACGCAAGGGTTACTGAGTGTGAGAGAATATGAGAAAAAGAAAACATTATTAACGGGAGAGAAAATTAAATGTACAAGAATTAAGAAGAGTGAAGATAACGATTGACATCGAATTTAAAAATTTGAAGATAAAACTGGACCGTAAAGCAGGAAGCAGGAAGAAAGTTCTGTAAGCGACAACTGCCAGAGAAGGAACTGTTAGTATAAAACTTACGGTTACATCCAGTCACTTCAACAGTAAACTGATGAGACCTTACCGTTTATCTAGTTGTCCGCTCACATTCATAAATACGGAGTACCAAAATTGAAACCGATATTTATTCTGTATAAATTACTGAAATGTTTCACAAGGCCGAAGGGGGAATTGGGGATAGGACGGTCTTCTTCTGTCTTAAATATAACTTAGCTAGCCGCAGACACTTACCCAATCGTACGAAAGCTCATCAGAGCACTTACCATGAAAGTATGTATAGAAAAGGGAGAATGAAGCTTGCTTACGGCGGTTGGAAAGTGACTGAAGCCGAAATGTCAAGTAAGGATCAATGATATTGTAGATTCTTCTTTGGATTTTATCACGAATCTATAAATATATAGCAGGAGCACCAAACTAGATTTGGCAGCAATATTTGAAGTTTGGACGAATGGTAGAGATAAATTGTCTCTCACAACACAGTGAAACAACTTTCCTAACAGCGGACCTAGCAACAGATCCAATACAATCTCTCCACTTCATGTTAGCGGAAAGAGTTAGTCCGAGAAGGCACAATTTTTTACGCTTCTGAGGGTTAGCATCAGCCATGCAGATGAAATGTAATAAGGGCTCTCTCAGATCGTTAAAAGAGAACAGTTTCGGAATTTTCGAGGTGTTAAAATTAACAAGCCGTCACTTGCCGCAGTTAACAACAGAATGGAGTTCACTTTTTAGTTCAGTTACCAATTCGGTCTTATCGAACCACTCAGACCTACAATTAAGTCAGGAATAAATTGTTATGTCATCAGCACAGAGAGCGTGTTGAGATCTGATGTCATCTGGAAGGTCGGTGATGAAATTTACGAACAACGTTGGTCCGAGATTAGAGATTTAAAGCAAAAATACCTAGAAGAGAGAGGTCCGATCATCCTCCATCCGGACGACATGACCAATCGATCGTTAACCGTGGCTGATGTACCAGTGGTACTTACAGATAGACTGACCGCATACTAATATATCAATGTCACTCGCTCACATTTACCACCAGATATCGTTCCTATATAATTACATGCTTCTATACATATGAACGTGTTGCCGACTGTTTAGACCTGGGTTCGAATCTCATCATGGTCAGTTTATTAGAAAGGTTATTTCTTGAGGCTATCGGCATGGAGGGGGGGCGATCCTAGCGTGCGGTACATTTGAAAAGAATAACATAGTTTGGCGCAATCCTCGGGAGCGAAATTGAGTTGACAAAAGCCGTCGATTATTCTACTAGTCCGAATTGAAAAGTCTTCTGTGTTTGAGTGCAATGGTTTTATTCAAATCACGCCAGATTATTTGCTATCTGCCAGAAATTGTAGCTAAGGTCCGCTCGGAATAGCTGCTGTATAAATTGCAGGTGGGTTCATTCGCAAAAAGACCTTGAAGAGAGGGGTCCTATCGTCCTTCATCTGGACTACATGATTCTTCTTTGTATTTCAAGGTGTCTTTAATTACTAGAATTCCCCAAATACAAGTTTCAAGAGTCCCTCAATGTAGAGGGCTACTGGCTGATGTATTTGTGTTGTGGCCTGTTAGGGGACAGAAAGAAAGACACGGAAAAAAAGAACGTAGGTTGAACAAGTGTATTGAAAAAACAGAACATATATACAAAATAAGAGTGTTATTAGTCAGCAGATAGAAGTGTCCGTCCGAACTGTCAGGTTACACTGCGTTCCGACTGCCGATATTTAACAGTCCACCACCACGCGGGATGTATGTAGCACAAGGCCGAGTTTCACCGTGGGTTCTCCGAGCCCGTAGGCTCGGCCAAAAATATCCCCACAGAACCCGCATAAACGGGTTTGGGTCTGTTACTTCCTCGGACGCCCGACAGCCTCGCTTAGGAAGTCTCGCAGGTTAGTATTTATGAAGGCGGAAGAGTTCATTCTAATGGAGATAGATCACCATAACAATATGAAAGAGGTGTTAGGAAGTGAAGATTATAGGATAATAGGGATAGAAAAATGAATTAAGGAGGACGAAGTTTTTTTTTGTTCAGGGAAGCAGCGACATGGTAGTCCATACTACTAAATCGCAATCTTTGCGGGGAAAAAGTTGTGGTAGCTGAAAAGATTTTCCCCTACATTTGGAACACGAAAGAATTGAGGTAGATTCATCTTTATCAAAGTAGTCTGGCGTGCCATAGCCGTAAAGGTCTGAACACTTGGAAGTAGAAAAGGGAATTCATCTGAACACTTGCCACTGAAATTGGGTTAGCGTTGACATAGGCCTGCGATGTTGTATGTGTGGAACAGAACCTGCTCAGTGGAGTATACCTCCTATTTTAAAATTGTTTCACCGCAAGCAAGACAATAAATCCACACAGACACATGGAGGTTACTGAATGGTAAAGAATATGAGAAAATATATACTATGAAAGAGAGAAGACAATAAAAGAACAAGAATTAAATGCAGAAGATAATGATTCACATAGCATTTAAATTTATGAAGATCAAACTTGACTGGAAAGCAAAAAGTTAAAAAAGTGTAATTTACATGTGAGACGTGCAAAGAAACAGATAAAATGATTGCCTTCCTGTAATGCTCCAGTAAATAGCTGCCACCACATCCTATTCTCTACCTTTATAAGAGCCAGATTAAGCCGAAAATGAAGTACTGATGCTATATTTTGCAAAAGCTGCCCAGACCACACTTTCGAGGCTCAAAAGCGTCTCCAAGTCTTTGTCGTAGAAGAATTAGTTTTTCACACGTCACAGGCGGAGTGTGGTGAGTCTCTCACTGTTCTATCGGTAATACAATGGGAAGTGCTCGGACGAACTGCATCTCCTGGTTCCACCCGGTCTGACCTTTACAGCCAGGACCTGCTATGCCAATTACATAGGAACAACCCCCCCCATTCTCTCTGTATTCCATTGGCGAGAAGTAAGTTCCACTCGACCAGCTTCTTCCTGCGAAGCACTGCCCTATGAAATGGACTCCGAAGAGAATATTTCCCCAATTACTACAATCATAACCTGTTCAAATATAAAGACAACCGTTATCTTCCGTTTCTGTTCATATAAACTACTCCTTAACGTAATCCTCTATCTCAAGTGAGCCCCGGATCTTGTACAGGGTGAACCTTACTGTAAAAAAGACAGAGGGACTGTTAGCTTAGAACTTCAGGTTACATTTAACCGTTTCAAATGTAACTTTAAATCCAGAAGAGAGTTCATCTAAATAATTACTCTGAAAGTATTTATAGAAAAGGCACAGTGAAGGTACGTTACGAAGGTGGGAAATTGACTGAAGCCGAGATGCCAGTTCAGAACCAATAATATTGCCTATTGTTCTTTAGGGGTTTAACAATAAGAAATATGAGATTCTGCAGAAGGTTGATGAGAATTGGACATGCGTTTGAGTAGGAGTTTGTCAGGAAAACAGAAAAAAAGACTCTTATACTTGAAATCAAAATTGATATTTCTATGACGCAACATGAATTAAGTGTGTTTTCAGAATTTGACACGCCCATGACATATTGAAAGCAGGTGGAGCAGAGGGAATCAGCGAGTAATCTCCCTAACGAGCTTATGTAAATGGACCGCAGAACAGGGATAGTAAAAAAAAAGACACAGGAAGTTCTAAGTAAAATAAGAATGGAAAGAGGGCTTGGAGAACTTGACACTCACAGGACATATTGGAAGAGCACGGGGATGCATCGAATATTCTACCTAATGCGTGAACTTGTATAAATGGACGCCCAAACAAGTATATTAAAAGAGACAAACAGATGTTCTAAGGAAAACGGGATTGGGAAGAGCGCTTGGAGAATTTGACACTCACAAGTCACTATGAAGCATAAGTTCAAATAACGATAAATATATTAAATTTTAACTGGAAATAGAATGTTGTATGCCTGTATTTAGTATTATAGAATGTTTTATTTTCAAAACACAGTCAGCATATTGTATCCATTTTCATAGTTGATTATTGAGTATTGCTTTTGTTGTTTTTATTAATCAGTCTCCCATTATATTCAAAATTATTACATGTAGACGATGCTAATATATTTCTATTAACAACAACTATGTTGAAAAAGTGTCCGGTTGGTTTCCATTAATATTTAAATGGGACCTAATTGAGCTATGGTCAAAAAGATGTAGCGTGAGTCTTCTTGTTAAGCATGTTGTAGTGTGACCGATATAATTGTTTACGAATTTTGATTGATCAAGAACACAATTCCTTAATGACCATTTAAATTAGTAAGTGGCTAAAACTATAGTCAAAAGCGCTCGGAAAAATAAAACATTTGGATAGTTTCTGCATAAATTATGTACTGAAAAGAAAAAATTACAAAATCATATGAGAAATTATATAAAAATCTTAATCAAAGCTCCTTATCTGTCATACTTAATGAAAGTTTCATGAAAGAAGGATTATTGCCTAAATACACACACACTATATATATATATATATATATATATATATATATATATATATATATATATATATATACATACATATGTTTGTGTATGCGCACGTGTGTGTGTATATATTAGGTCATCTCATGAGTTCTGTCCGAATTTTAACTTTTTGTTAAAATGAACGAAATTTAAAGAGTATTTTATAATGTCTAATGGAGCTAATGTTTAATATAGTGCTTAGAAAAAATTCTCAGTGTGAGATAGGAAAGAAGTAAGGCATGTAGCAACATCAGTACGGCAAAAGGCACTCCTTTAAAGGCAAGGAAGGGCAAAGATATTTCAAGTCAAGTGATAGCGATTGCTGTATGAGTCGTACGATTTTTGAATCAAGCACGGGCAACGCCGGCCCATGCTGCTAGTTTAAACATATAGATATAAGAAAGTCATTTAAATATATAGATAATACAAAATTAAATAAAATGCAACTGTTAACTAAAGGGTCTTTATATAAGATGTTACTAACACCATTCAAGGTGAAATGTCAAAAAGTCAAAATGCCAGCGCAATGCCATTATATCTATAGTAAATATTACCAACTCTACTAAAAACATTAATGTAAAAATTATACTACGTCGAAATTGATCTTACTCACTTTTTACACATATATATATATATATATATATATATATATATATATATATATATATATATATATATATATATATATAAGTTTCACTTGAGGTCTAGAGTGGACTTGAAACCCAACGAAAGAAGACTCGTTGAAAATGTAATCATTCCCGTGACTAGAGAACCATAAACGTCTGATCTGACATTTTATTGGAATTTTCACTTTTACTGCCATCTTAATATTTGAAGAGACATTTCGATATTTGGCGGGGCATAAATTGACATTTATTAACATTTCCATATTGAAGGGGTAATTTATTGACATATTGATATTTACTGATATTTCGATATTTGAAGGGACAATTAATTGACATATTGACATTTCGATATTTGGCGGGTCATTTATTAATATTTATTAACATTTATTAACATTTCCATATTTGAAGGGACATTTATTGATATATTGAAATTTATGGACATTTCGATATTTGAAGAGACATTTAATATAGTGACATTTATTGACATTTTAGTATTTGACGTGTCATTTATTAATATTTATTGAAATTCATTGACATTTCGATATCTGAGGGGACATTAATTAACATTTCGATATTTGAAGGGAGATTTATTGACATTTATTGCAGTTTCAGTATTTGAAGGGGCATTTATTGACATATTGGCATTTATTGATTTTCGATATTTGACGGGAAATTTATTGATATACTGATATTTTGATATACAGCTATCTGTTTTAAAAAATACTTTAGTTTAAAATTAATCATTTCCCAGTGATAACAGAGTATTCGAACTTGGAACGCTGAGTTTCAAATAAAGAATAAAGAAAGAAAGCGTGTTCTATATCAAAGAGGTGTGCATTACGCCAAATCTTCTTTAGCTGACTACACAGTCTTTTCTGTGCACGGCACAAAAGGTTAAGCTGTCGATCACGTGATGCTTTTCTACACACATGCTCTGAAATAGTTAAGAGTTCTCCGCCTTTGCGATTATTTGAACTGCAGTTGAGACGATAAAACTGCACTGATGTCGTGTGCAACGCATCGAGATCCTCAATTGCGACCATTTGACAATTGAAAAGTGTCAGCAAATTAATCTAAGACATGATTAAAAGAGTTAGGGAAATGCAGAGGAGGACAAAGGAGGAGAGGAAAGAGACCCCAAGAAAAAGAGAAAATAGAGTGGCTTTGATGGCGGCCGCTGGAGTCTGATTTTCAGTGATGACAAAAAAATGAAAAGTGATTGAAAGGCGTAGGAGAAAGAAAAATAGATTAATTGGATGCGAAAGAAGAAGAAAGAAAATACGAGGAAGGAAAGGCGGAAGAAAATATAAAGAGAAATAAATGAAAGAAGAGATAAAGACATATTAAAGGAACAAAGCTAAAAGAGAAGTAAATCAAAAAGAAGAAAAGGAAAAGAAAGCCATTAACAAGAAATGGAAACAGAAACGAAAACAGAAAAAGTCAAAAGAAAATCTAAAAGAACGAACGGAAAAGAAAATGAAAAGAGAAAAGGAAAATGAAATCAAAAAGAAGAAAATGAAAAAAAAGAAAAAAAAAGAAGGAAAATCAAATCAAAAAGAAGAATAGGAAATGAAATCAAACAGAAGAAAAGGAAAAGAAAATCAAGAAAAAAGAAAGGAAAAGAAAATCAAAAAGAAAGAAACGGAAAGAAAATCAAAAGGAAAGAAAGAAGGGAAAAGAGAATCAAAAGAAGAAAAACAAAATAAAATCAAGGAAAAGGGAAGGAAAAGAAAATCAAAAGGAAGAAAAGGAAAAGCAAATCAAAAAGAAGAAAAGGAAAAGAAAATCAAAAAGTAGAAAAGGAAAAGGAAATCCAAAAAAAAGAAGAGGAAAAGAAAATCAAAAAGAAGAAAAGGAAAACAAAATCAAAAAGAAGAAAAGGAAAAGAAAATCAAAAAGAAGAAGAGGAAAAGGAAATCAAAAAGTAGAAAAGGAAAACAAAATCCAAAAGAAGAAAAGGAAACGGAAATCAAAAAGAAGAAGAGGAAAAGAAAATCTAAAAGAAAAAAAGGAAAAGAAAATCAAGATAAGAGAAAGGAAAAGAAAATGAAAAAAGTAATAGGAAAAGAAAATCCAAAAGAAAGAGAGAAGGGAAAAGAGAATCAAAAGAATAAAAGCAAAATAAAATCAAGCAAAAGGGAAGGAAAAGAAAATCAAAAAGAAAGAAAGGAAAAGAAAATGAAAAAGAAGTAAAGGGAAAAACAAAAGGAGTAAATGAAAAGAAAAGCAAACAAGGAAACGAGACGAAAATCAAGAAAAAGGAAAGGGTTTGAAAATAAGAAAGAAAACAGTTAAAAAAAAACAAAGAGGAAGAAAATGTAGAAGAATAAAGAAAAAGAAGAAATTAAGAAGAAAATAATGAACAGAAATAAAAAGAAAGAGAAAAAGAATAAGTGAAGTAAATGATGAAAAAGAAGTAGCATCTGAAAAAGAAGGAAAAGGAAAGTTAAATGATGACAAAGTAGAATGAAAAAAGAAAAACAAGAAATTAACAAGAAAATGTAGAAGAGAAAGAATAAGAAAAGAAACAGAAGAAAAAGGAGAAAAAGAATCAGAGAAGTATAAGAGGGATAAGAAGAAGAAGAAAAAGAAAAAAAGAAATTGAATTTGTAAAACAAGAAAAAAAAGAGAAAAATTAAAAGATGACAAAGAAGAAGAAAAAGAAGAAGAAAAAAGAAAAAGAAGAAAATGAAATAGAGGAATAAAAGAAAAAGAAACAGGAGAAGAAAAAGAAGAAACAGAATAAGACGGAAGCGAGGTGTAAGCGACGGGGGGAGAAAAAGAAGAAGAAAATGATGAAGAAGAAGAAGAAAATATAGAAGATGAAAGTGAAGAGCGAAGGAAAAGAAGAAAATTTAGAAAATGAAAATAAGGAGACAACTGAATAGAATAAGAAAATTGAAGAAAAAGAAAAGAAAAAGAAAAAGAAGAAGAGGAAAGAAAAATAGAAACAAAAGATAAAAAAGATGTAAAAAAGATGAAAAAAGGAGTAAAAGAAAAAGGAGAAAAGGAATAAAACGATGAAGAAGAAGAGAAAGAAGGAGAAAAAGGAAAAAGAAGAAAAAGAAAATAAGAGAGACAATGAAGAAGAAGCAGAAGAAGAAGAAGAAGAACAAGAAGGAGAAGTAAATATTAAATCTGAACTTGGTAACGGAGGAAAGAATACTGAGTTGTTACATGACATCTGTCCTTCTTTACGGCAGCGAATGTTAGACGACTTCCTCAAAGATGAAGAAGAGACTCGAGGCGACAGAGATGTGTTTCTACAGAGGGATGCTAAGGATATCATGGACCGAGCGTGTGAGCAAGGATAAGAAATTAGAGAGGTTGCATCAATGAGGAGGCTTATACTTAATATCAAGAAAATGTAGAAGAATGCTGGACAATCCCCACACAAATGAAGAAGAGACTTGCAGTAACAGAAATTCGGTTCTACAGAAAGATGCTGAGAATGCAATGGGCCGAACATGTGAGCAACGACGAAGTTCTAGAGACAATAGCAATGAAAATGGAAGGGACTGTTATAATTTCAGGTGTACATAATGTAGAAAAAGTGCTTGGAAATTTTGATATTCACAGGACAGATTGAAAGTAATAGAGACAAAAGCAACGCACAACCTTGACTGAATGGATGTCGATGGAGGTTTTGGGATAGATGGCTACAGAGGAAGATAATTGAAAACTACAAAGGACACGAAATTGTGGAGATCCAAGTTTCTGAAGAGACATGGGACAAAGAACAATAATTAGGTCATTTTAATGTTGTTGATCTCTTGTAGAAACAAATCGTCTCCGTGAATTTCAGAAAATCCTTGTCCTGATCAGATTTGTTTCTATTGACACATCAGAAATATTTCTTTCCTTTCCCCCGTTTCATAACATGAGTTTCAGCAAGCTAGATTTGCGGACATGTGCTGGGGACAGGTTTGATTGACGGTCTTGATTCACTCATAACGTTGCTTTGTTTCTCGGCTGCTGATCGCCATTTGTTTTGTTCGAAGATAAATGCGAACTTCAACAAATTTAACAAGTTTAACTTAACTATTTATTTTATTAACCACGACAACGGGTCCATCTTCTAACTAGCCAGTGGGGTTGCTATTCATACCCCGCTGGGGAGCAAGTTCCGAGACATGATTTTAACAAGTCTACATTATTCGGCATGTAAAACTTAACTCCTTGAAATCCCATTTTACATGTAACATTCCCACACAAGCATCAGCCAATCACAATTGACTTCCTTTGTTTTCTCGTATCTGACCTCAAAGGTCAAAATGAGAAAGTGAAAGCAGAATTCTCTAAAATATAGTCTGCTAAACTAATATTTAACATATGTTCGGTGGTCAAGGTGGAAGTTTGGATGGTGTAATAGATAGTAGCTCGTAATGAGCCGAGTTCGAATTCCAGTCGGGTCAGTTACATTCTTTTACGCGCAAATACCCTTGGGAAAGTCATGAAACCATCTCTCCCCCACATAGTTAAATAGTAATGGGGATAAATGGGTCACATAGAAGGTCTCCTGTCTGAAAGAATGAATTTGTTATTCTCAAGAAAAAAGTTAATGTTAAAAAGGATTATTCTAACAATTCAAATGTTGTTTGGCTTTCAAGAAACCAATCAGTTATGCGCCATGCGTGATACACGATTAGGCGATCATGTATCTTTCGATACATGACTGACATGTAGTTTGCCATTTCTTTCTGCCGTAGACCAGTTGCCATTCAAGGTTATAAAACCCAGTCTGCCCTACTATTTACCCATAGCTGGATGGAGAAAAAGAGGAATAATACCTTTTCCAAGTGTCAGTCAGTCAGTTATGTGCCATGCGTGATACACGCGTAGGCGATCATGTAACTTTCGATAAATGACTGATGAGACAGATTTTTTCCCACAGTAGGTTGCCATTTCTTTCTGCGGTAGACCAGTTGCCATCCAAGGCTAGAGAACCCGGTCATAGCTAGGGTAGGGGGAAGAAGTGGATTCATACATTTCCCAGACGTGCCGTCGCCTCCCTCTGTCTTTTTTTTTTTTACTGATGAGCTGTTTTACAGCGAAACAGTACTGTCTGCGAATGACATAACCCGGATATAAGAGAGTTGTCAGGACCGGTTAAGAAGTCTCTAATATCCGTGTTTCTCTTATATCCGGGTTTGGTCTATTTTGTTTTATTAACACAGCCTCTAATTTGAGGCCAGAGAAAATCTCTCTTATATCCGGGTTTCTTTTATATCGGGGTCTCTTATATCCGGGTTACACTATATATATATATATATATATTCATATATAT
>OZ038513.1:33523448-33548448 GCA_964036315.1 Acanthosepion esculentum
GGAAGGAAATAATGAATGAGCTGTAAATTAAAAAGAAAAATATGCCAAAAAAGAACACCAAATTAAAAGAAAGAATAATGAAAGAATAAATTAAAGAACGAATGAAATAAGGAATGAATTAGAAACAAATTAAAATATGCAATAAGAAAAGGGAATTAAAAGGAAAAAACAAAGAAAGAATGAAGGAACGAACGAACGAATAAAAGAAGAGTGAATTTGTAGGAATCCTTCGACTCGGTTTTTCGTTGAACGTTAGAATTCGGAATGTCGGGATTCGATACATTAACAAAATATCGTTACAGGGTCGCTCGTAATTTGACCGTCTAGAATAATCAGACGATTTTCATTGAAGGAATAAAATTCAGTAGAAAGGACAACGCAGTTTCAACAAATAAACATTAATTTAATATAACGACAAGAATACAAACAGTTGATGATAGATTGGAAAGTAATGTCTTTTTGTTTGGGTTGATAAAGTTCTGAAATAAAATATAAATTCTCTGTGTGTACGTATGTGAGAAACAATGAAATGTTGTGGTGTGTGTGTTTGTCTGAAAAAGTCAACATGTGTGTGCGTGATTCATAGTAAAAATGGATACGAAAGATAGGAATTGTTTCTTAATGTTGGCGGTGTTGCCGTAGTCTGGAGTTTGTCAACGCTGTCGCTTTTAACATGAGGTCATGAAGATCATCAGCGAGAGTTGTGTGGAGTTTGGTGACGGCCGCATGTATACTATTTGGGAATGGATTTCGTATGTTTTTATACACTTTTTCCGAATAAATCGGCTCCAGAATTAAATTATTTAGTTATTCCTAATTGGCCCTGAAAGGACACGTTGTATGTCTTCTACTACGTCCGTACGATATTTGGTCGGTATCTACCTAAAAATAATGATGACTAATACAACAAATATTCTGATTTGTAATCTATGATTTTATTGGTGGGTTTTAAGATGTAAGTGTTTTCTTGAGTGTGATTGGTTTATAAATATTGTAATTGATATTTTAGTGGACACGACAAATTAAAAGATGAATTAGCAACAATATAAAGGAAAGAAAGAATATTTTAATGAATAATCAACGAATTTAAAGAAATAATAAAAATGATAATGAACAAAAAGAAAGAAAAAGAATAGGTGAATAAACGAAGGAAAGTCTAACAAAAAAGAAAAGAATGATTGAAGGAAAAATATAAAAGGAAGATAAAAAGAAATTGAAAGAAACAATCATAAAAAACATAAAAGACAAAATTAAAAATGAATGAAAGAAAATGAACAACAAATTAACAAATTTCTTTTGATTTGACAGGTAAAAAGAAAGAAGGAAAAAAGAAAGAAAGAAAAAAGAAGAAAGAAAGCAAACAAAAAAGACAGAAAAAAGTAAAATGTATAGGAAAGAAAGAGAGAAAAAATAATGCAAACGGAATATTTATTCTAAATAATAAGCATATCACAAAGCAACTAGGTTCAGAAAAAATAATTTCCATCCAATATACATACATATATATATATATGTGAGTGAGTGTGTGTGTGTGTGTGTGTGTGTGTGTGTGTGTGTCTGTGTGTGTGTGTGTGTGTGTATAAAGAAAAAAACTGGCTAAGTAATGATGATGTATGTCAGGGATCACGATTAGAAAAGCCGAACGAGAAACATAGATTTAAAAATAAAATAAGGCGTGAATCCAGCATTTGACACGCGTGGCTAATAAGCGGCTAAAGTGGTAAAAATACGAAAAAGGAAAAAAAAAAAAAAAACTGGATGAAAAATTGAAAGCCGGGAGCTATGCATTATGGGAAGGGTTCCGATTTACCAAGTTAATTCAAGGAATGAAAGGTTAAATATGGCAGTAAGAATCAAACAAATGCTATCCAACGGGTCCTCTTTTGTGCTATTTTTTTTTTCAACTACAAAAAAACAAAGACCGGGGAAGAATGGAAATCAATAAAATTCAGCACAAAAGCGAATTTATAGGCGATTTAGCCGTCCTTACTCAAGTTTTCGCGTACTATCCATACATATATGCACGAACTGAGCACCTCGACGTGCAAGATTGTTTGCAACTGAATAGTGAGTTCGATCCTCACTGGGCGCCCCATACTTTCGACCTTCTCTCACATTAAGCTATATATATATATATATATATATATATTATATATATATATATATATATATATATATATATATATATATATATATATATATTTGTGTATTTAGGCAGCAATCCTTCTTTCATGGACATTTCATTAAAAACGTCTGACAAGGTGCTTTTCTTTAGTTTTTTATACAATTTCTCATGCGATCTAATAATGTTTTTCTTTTCGGATAAATAAAATATATAAAAACTGTCCGAATGTTCTTTTTATCCGAGCGCTTTCGGCTACACATTTAGCCATTTTCAAGAATTATATTTTAACTGTTAGAATTCGGACAGTTTTTATATAATTTACCATGCGGAAAGAAAAACATTATTAGATCGCATGAGAAATTGTATAAAAACTAAATAAAAGCACATTGTCAGTCGTTTTTAATGAAATGGGAATATATATATATATATATATATATATATATATATATATATATATATATATATATATATATAATTTTATATATATATAATTTATATATATATATATATATATATAATTTTTACCTGTTATATATATATATTCCTGGTATAAGAGCAGAACTGTCCAAATCGTATAGCAGTATAATTATCCATTCCACAAAATCTTTAATATCTAAAAAAAAAACTAGACTAATTGAGTTTCTTTTTTTCAGGTTTCAGATAAGACGTTTAACCATGTTGACGCCATTTTTCGTAAGAAACACTGAAACAGACTTGTGTTATTCAGCAAAAAAGAGAGTAGGTAAAAATAGTTTTGAATCAGACCCACTGTCTTCCCAACTAAGCAATGGTGAGAGGGAAAAGATCATTCAGCCTTCAGTAATGATACCAACATTCATACTCTGGGTTCCATCTTCAGTGTCCAAGATAACGGTAAATATGCTTAAAAAAAGAGGAAACAGTAGAGAGAAAAACTGGATGAGGAGATCCCAACAGGAAGAGGGGTCATCATTTCAACTTAGAACTAAAATGATCCATTAGCAAAGATCCAACTTAATTCATACGGCTTTTGGTACGTTAGAGAGGTGTTTCAGCTATGACAGTCCAAAAAGCAGTGAAAAAAGACTTGAAAATTAAATCCTACGTGAAACCAGTGAGGCGACTTGTTACTCCTGGACAGAAAGTTAAAAGGTTAAAGAGGGCGATGATCATCTAAGTTGCAAAATGATCCCGGAAGAACACACACACACACACACACACACACATACATATATATATATATATATATATATATATATATATATATATATGTATAAAAGTGGACATGGAAGTCAGCACTTAGAGGCGACAGTCTGTTTCATGCTAGTGCAATCGTCAGGCGACTAGTGCTGTTATTTTTCTCGACTGTTTATATAAGGGTCAGTGGTGCATTATGGGTAGTATATTTTGGCGGGTACTTTTACCGGAAGTCGCTTATTTGTTTATTTATTTATGTCAAATTATTTTGCTTGTTTTTTTGTTTGTTTTTTTATTTTTATTTTTTATCTTATATATTTATTTATTTATTCTTTTATTTTGATCGGTGTTTTTGGTTAACGTAGTAAAAAAATTTGTTTATATAGCTTATTGTTGGTAGTCTATATATATATATATATATATATATATATATATAAATATAAAAGTGGACATGGAAGTCAGCACTTAGAGACTAAATATATATATATATATATATATATATATATATATATATATATATATATATATATATATATATATATATTATTATTACTTCCTGAGCGTTCGATCCTTAGCTAGGATTAATTAATGAAGAACATGTCATTTTCGTTTATGTTCGATTTCATCACGATATTTCTGTTAAGCTTAGAGAATAATTATTTATTATACATTCTTATTGCTCAAAGAAGAGTCCAATAGTTTTTATAAAAACTTCGGAGTTTTTCAGTTCGATATCTTTAATCATTTCTAAGATAGTACTATTCGAGGCTTAATCTAAGTAGTGGACAATTTTCGTGTTACCCGATTTGGACAATTTTTCTGTTACACCCTGGTATATTTATACCCTCAAAATTGCGCTCAACGAGGAAACAGACTATCGCCAATTGATGTTAGCTTAGTAACTACTTAAATATATATATGTGTGTGTTTGTGTGTGTGTGTGTGTGTAAAAGATTTGCTCTTTGGTACCTCGACTTCATGTTTTTAAGGTAGGTACTATATTGGTAGCGAGGCCTCGTAATTTTACTGTAGACGTAACCATACATTTTCTCCCCAATTTTGTTCTCCTTTTCCCGCACTTAAAACTCTCTTACTTGCATATCAACCACGGTCTTCAAAATGTAAATGCAACGTCAAACGTCCTCTTCCGCCTCATTGAACCCTGTTCTGTTTACGGTCTTTTCTCCCCAACAACGTTTCAAAAGAGACGCCGTATTATCTTTCTTGTTTTATCGCCTTGCTTGGGGTGAAACGATAAAGACATTGCACACACACACACACACTTGTGAGATGATGTGCCTAAACTCTTGGCCGATGTTTTACAGCGAAAAAAGTTCCACAGACCAATCAACATTAAACACCCGGTCCATACATCGCCAAACTGCTATCAACAAGCACTATTGTTTCACTCCGATACCTATATATATATATATATATATATATATATATATATATATTTTCTTCTCAAAGAAATGGAATAAAGGAAGTCAGGTTTCACATCTGGCTTGCCTACAAGCAGGATTGTTCATAACCATTTTCGACCCTCACCCGTCGATGTGCAGTTGAAATGCACTGAAACCAAGTTGCATCTTTGTAGTGAGTAAAATGGTTTTGTCTATATGATAAAATTATAATATACATATATATATATATATATATATATATATATATATATATATATAGAATTTGACATGTCCAGGAAAATTTCCTTCTTTCCTTCATAGACCTCTTTTACGCAGATGTCCAATATTAAAGACGGTAATGTCTTTACATGCATTTACTTCGTGTGACGCTGGTGTTTGGCGAAGGATCCGTGGCTTATTCAAAATATTTGTCTTGGCGGGCGCTTGTGAGTACATACGTGTTCGATATCGATTTCTTCATGGCTGATATATTTGTGGCAAGGTAATGCATTTTCTCTTTTTTTTCTCCTCTTTCCATTCCCGTAACCACGCGCAAGTGCGCACACACACACACAGACAGACACACACACACACACAACACACACACACATACACACACATATATAGATATATATGTTTGTGCATTGGGAAGTAGCACTCAAGAACTGATAGAAGTCTAATGTAGGGAGCGCTGAAAGAGATTAATGGGGTTATGAAAAGAGAAATGTGCAAAAAAAAAAAAAAAATGAGGGCAAAAGTCATCGGGGCCGAATGGCAACGTATGTATGGACGTAAGAAATTTCTTAAAATTGAAACGACGGGAGGTGTGTAAGAGAAAAACGACGAATGCTTACAAGAAAAAGAAAAAGCAAATGTTTCTTTATTGCAAGTCATCTCTTTGAATAAATGTCAAACACGTTTCCAACAAAATATGTCTACCTCTCGATTGGAAATATATTCGAGGGGCGGTTGATGAAAAGATCTTCCTCCAGACGACCTTGCTATCTCCTGACCAAATAAACAAATAAGGGAATATTTTCTCATATCTGTTCGTATATGTTCGTATCTATCTATCTATCTATCTATCTATCTATCTATCTATCTATCTATCTATCTATCTATCTATCTATCTCATTCTGTTCATGTCTGTCTATCTATCTATCTATATATCTATCTATCTATCTCATTCTGTCTTTATCTATCTATCTCATTCTGTTCATATCTATCTATCTATCTATCTATCTATCTATCTATCTATCGCATTCTGTTCATGTCTATCTATCTATCTATCTATCTATCTCATTCTGTCTTTATTTATCTATCTATCTATCTATCTATATCATTCTGTCTTTATCTATCTATCTATCTATCTATCTATCTATCTATCTATCTATCTATCTATCTATCTATCTATATCATTCTGTCTTTAGCTATCTATCTATCTATCTATCTATCTATCTATCTATCTATCTGATTTTGTTCGTATATCTATCTCTCAATCTGAGTTTTTCCTATTTATCTATCTGCCTATCTATGTGTGTGTATATGTGTGCGTTTGCGTGAAAATACTTATATCAAAAACATATATATGTGAGCATGAAAATTATATTATAATATCATATATGCATATGTGTGTATGCATGTATATACGTGTGCGTGTGTAAAAAATGCATTTAGCATATACCGAAATAAAAGCACATCCTACACATAGGATCATAAAAAGGTGCCTATTAAACACCAATGTATTTTCACCTACGATAAATATTTTATAAAGGAAATTTTGTTTGCCAATGAGTCCCCCCGCCACTTAACGCTAAACCCATGCCCCTGACATTTTCAACCCATAGCGGTATCGATTTTCTATCCGGAACGGCATCATTACGACGTAACAAAAAAGCTCTCTGTGCTGCAATTATAAAATTCAGCAGAGGTAAAAAAGAAACACGTCTCAACAGCAAACACACGGTGTGCACCTTTTCAAATGTTTGTGAAAAAGAAATGCCATGGCATTAGCTAGATGAAGACACCATTATCAAAAATAAATAAACATAATATGTCTATAATATTCCATATAAAAAAAAGAGGTTATAGGAGTTCCAACGAGAGAAAAGTGTGTATATTAAAAAGAAGAGAGAAACCGAAAACGTTTTTGGTTGTAATGTGGATATTTATTATTATGGTCTCTTTTCCATAATTTTGCTACACGGGTTTCCGTTCTCGCGACCGTCATCACGCTAAGGGTGGACATTTCCAAATATAATTAAAGATAATTCATTTTTTTCTTAATGTTTTTCAATTTTAAATATTCTCGATATGAGACATTCTCTTTTTTGTGTGTTAGTGACCCAAACGTCTTTTTTTGAACTGGCAGTGAAATGTTCTGCGTGAAGGGTTATAAAACAATTAACACTGGTCCGAGAAATGGTGAAGGTGTTATCGGCATTCTTATCTTTTAATGACCCCTGTGTGTTCTTAGATCTATTTCCATTTTTGTGTGTTTTTGTCAGCATGCGAGTATATATGTATATTCCCTCTCCATGCATACACACTGTCTCATTACGATGAATTAGCAAACATATTTTTACATATACACACATATATACACACACACACATATGCACACATTATTCCATATATATATATATATATATATATATATATATATATATATATATATATATATAAATGTAAAAGTAAACATAGAAGTCAACACTTAGAGGCGACAGTCTGTTTCATAGCTAGATGCAATCGTCAGGCCACCTATCTATCTATTTATATTTACACACGCTCTAACTCTGATATTGAGCACTTTATCCCATAAATATAGCACACTTTAAGACTATATTACTTTATATATATATATATATATATATATATATATATATATATATATATATATATATATATATATATATATATATATATATACGTTATTTTTATCGATACAAATATTTACAATAAACAATATTAACCGGCCAAAATATCCGAGAAATTTCAGAGAAAATACTTGTCCTCCGAGAGGAATCGAACCTGTATCCTACACGGAACCGTCATATAGCCTGACGTAAAATACCATTTAGCTACAGAGGAAGTGTCTCTTTCGCAACGTCAAATTACTGCTTTTAAACTACAAATTCCTTATCATTTCTTTCGAGCGCTCATATCTGTTCGAAGCGTTTCTTTATTGTTGTTGTTTTTTGTTTTTTATTTGTTTTTTGGTTTATTTAGACGCTCCCTGCATGCATATTTAAGTACATGATTTAAATATGTACGTACATCAGTGTCCGCACACATAAACACACGGTTGCGCGTACACACACACACACACACACACACACACACACACACACACACACACACACACACACACACACACACACATATATATATATATATATGAATGAATAAAGATAAAAAGAAATCTTGTCTTCGTCGACGTCCTCTTATTGACTGTATCAAGGCAAATGTAAGAATTTTATTGTGCAGCAAGTATTTATAAACAAAATTAAAAATGTCGTCAATGCTTCAGAATTTTTACATTTGAGGACGCTTATAGATATGCAGTGTTTTCCGAAAGTCTTGTAATTCCCTACCCAACAGTAATGACAACAATAGAAGAACAACTAATACAGTAATACGAATCACATGTACTAGATTCAGTTTATTCACTTTCATTGGCGCTGTCTCGCATCGAGAAGATCCGTATGGACACCATCATTTTTGTGGCACAATGTGATGCGCTGCCTTGTCCTGTGTGATATTTATTTTTTTGCAGCTGCTCTCCGAACGGTGTCCTTCAACTGATGAGTTTTCTGCTAGCGTTCATGTGAAACTCTTTCCTTGATAATACTCCACATAAGTGGGTTTTTTTTACGTTGATGTGACATTGAATATTGGTTCATTTGAATGACATTTTTTCTTTTTTTTTAAGCTTATCACCCCAAGCAAGGCTGGAAGCCACTAGTACGCATGGGGTTACAGAAGGTTTGGAGGAAGAGCAGATAGGTGTAGTAAAGGAGAGGATGTGGAGAAAGATAGTGGATCGATCAAGGCTAGGGGGTTACAGAAGATTTGGAGCGAGAGCAGATAGGAATGAAAGGTGAAAGGATGTGGAGAAGGGAAGTGGATAGATCAAGGCAACTGGAGATGTCGATTGGCGGTATTCTTAAATAGTTGTAGATTGTATTTGTCAGGAATAAGGAAGGGAGTTCCACAGGCGAGATGTGCGAGACATGAAGCTATTGGAGTAGATGAGACGTCTACATCTAACAGTTTCAACGGTGAAGGGGTGGGAACGGGATGCCAGCCTCGTGGGACGTTTAAATTCATGAGGCCTAGGAACCAGCGAAAGCAGCTCCTCGGAGCAATTACCGTGAAAGTATTTATAAAAAAGACAGAGCGAGGCAACGTCTCGTCTGTGAGAGAGAGACTGCAGACGAGATGACAGATCGGGGCCAATCACATTGCATATCCGTCTCTGGATCTTATCAAGAACCTTGAGGCAAACAGCAGGGGCTCCAGACCATATATGGCAGCAATACTCCATGCAAGGGCGATTGGTCGATTTATAGATTTGCAGGATAGACTCCGGGGAGAAAAATTTCCTGGCTCGGCACAGGGAGCCAACTTTCCTTGCGGTGGACGATGCAACTGACTCGATGTATTTGTTCCATCTCAGATCAGCGGACAGCGTGAGACCGAGCAGCCGCAGAGAGGAGCTCTCAAGAAGTTGGTCATCAGACATTCTAATGGGATATTTTACAATATTCATTAAGCTGCATTATTTACTAATTTTAAAAAAGCTACAATCTGCATTAAAACTTTCTGAAATTTTCTACGACATTGCTCTAATTATTGGACCAATAATCCATGTCACGTCAACGGAAAAAAAAAACTTACAATAACAGAAATTGTCTATTACTATATTACGACAATATTAAAAAATCTAGCGTCCTATTACTGCAAGTTCAAAAATATTCTTAACTGCTAATAATAGCAGACTTTTTAATAAAACGTCTTTCGACAAGTATCACATCCATTTTCGTCTTGGAATTTTACCCAGAATTACTTGAAATAGAGAAAAAAATAACATCTCTGCCTAAAGATGGCAAATGTTTTTACCGAAAGTACTTGCAAGCAATATAGACCGAACATCTAATCCATTGTAGAAATAATAAAAACAAATATCGTGCCGTTCAGCGAGTGGTCAGTGAGTTCATGCCTTCTTAATCTGTTAGCAAAGTGAGTTCACTATTAATTACATTAACTTTATTAAAATTTTTTTCTCTGAATGACTATTTTACAATATATGCATACATATATATATACGTTTGAATGATAATTCTAACATTTTTAGGGGATTTAACTCAACATGCCTGACCGCATACACAATTCCGGAGAATCCTTGTTGAATAAACAACTATACTTATACATGAAAAGAATAAAAAAAGACTAAACATTCTTGAAGCTATATACATAAAACAGTTGAAACCTAACTTGAACAAAATAAACTATGAAAACTCCACAAATATTCTTAAGTGCCTATAAATGATAACAGAAGCCACCGATGTATACCAACGGTTTCCCATACTTAACACTTCTCGTTTTCACTCTCACGTGGTCATGTGTGTTGTCATGAGCCGCGGTGCGATTTTCGCTTCCAGGGTCTCGTATGCACGATATGTCGCTGCTTGGAAATCTTCCATGAAAACAAAACAGATTATCACTGTTGCTATGTCCCTGTTCTGTTTAATATGTTGTAATGTAATTGTCATCTTTGATGATGGCTTATCTAAGCCAAAAGCATAGATAGCATTAAAAAAATGTATCAATATGGTGATTCTCTTTTGTCTTTCAATGATAATGTTGTTAAGCTTATCAGACAAAATGAAAGGAATTTGCTTCAAAAAGACAAAACTTGTCTATATCATTTAATGAAACATGCATTAAGTTAAATTGGTAATTTTTAATTATATACTATAATTCAATGTTAATTAATTAGAATGGATTCTATTTTAGTCTAACCCTAACATTAAAGCATTAGATAATTATAATAACCAAAGTTCGTTGTCAATTTAATTGAATTCTTATATACTTGTATTTTGATTGGTCATTCCAGTTTATGTAAAGGCGTTTCTCCTAGCGAGGGGTGTTTGATAGATTTGAACTTTTAAAAACCTTTCTTCTACATTCAGTACCATTTGATAAGACACCAGAAGTGTTGAAACAAAATGGCTATTTTTATAGCGATTTAATAACATATTTATGTTATGATTTTCGAATAAATAATTATTTTCGCTCTACTCTGTATTGAGCACCCTTTTAAGAATAATATTTTTGGGTTATTGGAATTTATTCCTTTTACACCAATCCTATACTTGTATATATATATATATATATATATATATATATATATATATATATATATATTATGAAATGGACAAAGTTCGACAAATAATTGTCGAACTTTGTCCATTTTTTATGTTTATACGTTCTTTTTATAGATACAATTATTTATTTTTATTATTGTTTTTTCATGGAGAATTGTAGTTAAAAAAAAACAGTAAAATCGACCTGACTAGCCGAAACGCTCCTCTGTGGCTCAATCGGTAAAGCACGTCAGGCTATATGACGGTTCCGTATGGATACAAGTTCGATTCTATGAAATTTCTCGGACATTCAGACCGGTTAATACTGTTTGTTATAAACAGAGCATTTACTTTTATATTCTGTATATATAGAAACAACGTATAAAACTAAGAAATGTTTTAATATATATATATATATATATATATATATATATATATATATATATATATATATATATATATATATATGTATATATATATATATATATATAGAGAGAGAGAGAGAGAGAGAGAGAGAGAGAGACACGGTGGAATAATAGATAGCGGCTTGGATTGAGGAATCCGAGATATGATATGCAATAACATTCACTTACGTGCTGATACCCTTGGGAAAGGTGTGAATCCTCTTCTTCTCTCTCTATGGGTAAATAGCAGGGCAGACTGGGTTCTATAGCCTTGGATAGCAACTCGTCTGGGAGAAGGACAACTCTGAATTCAAAATCTGCGGAGGGTTGTTTGGGTGCACTTAGTGCACCAGATCTCTGTATTCGGTCCTTCGAAAAGTGTGGATGGTCCTGCACGGAACCTTCACCACTATAATCAAATCTCAGGTTTGTCGGACTGTCGGTTTCCTAGGAACTGATATGCTTGACACTCATACGTCGAATCCGACGGGAGAGTCCAGTATATATATATATATATATATATATATATATATATATATATATATATATATATATATATATATATATTAATACATGTCTCATTAAATAATATAGATAAGCGTTGTCTATATATTTTATGTAAGTTATGTAGACAACGCTTATCTATATTATTTAATGAGACATGTATTAATGAAAAAATGCTGCCTAAATACACACAATATATATATATATATATATATGTGTGTGTGAGTGTGTGTGTGTGTGTGTGTGTGTGTGTGTGTGTGTGTGTATATATATATATATACTAGTTGTAATCTTATAAATATATTATTATACTCGTCCGGAAAACCTTAGGTTTCTTGATTTGCAAATAAACAAACCAATACCAAAGGGAAAAAAGGTTCAAAAAAAGAAAGAACAGAGAACATGTATGTCAGCCGAAAATAATCGTCTAGCAAACAAGTTCAGAGTCCAAAGAAAAAAAAACCGATACGAGTAAGTAAAATAACTAAACAAAGTGCTCGATACGCTAAGTGGGCAAACCTACGTTAAACCTAAAGAGCCAGACAAACCTACCACGGTTTCACGTAAGCATTTAATATACATGAAATAATATATCATTCACTACATGAGAATGTGCCTTGAGGAGCATATTATATAATTAATGTGCGCACATATTTTATCAGTATTATAATTTTAAAAAATACAAATTTAAGCTAAATTAATGAATAAAAAAATCTTTTTGTGCGGCCTCCTTCCCAAAAACCGTTACACATGACGTCACGATAGATACTTTCAATCTTCCAACTTCCCAAAGAATACCAAGATGCCGCCAATGGAATTCTAATTACCACACAGTCTTGATAAAGATTACGAAATTCGAAAAGTACTTGAACAAGACAATAACAAAATATAAATTTCTGACAGTTTATCCAGAACTTCGAGCACAATTCTCAACACCTTGAAATTGAAGAAATACAATAAACAATTAAAAAGAGAGACCTCGCCTCGGTTCTTTTTAATCAAACTCGTTTGGATATATATATATATATATATATATATATATATATATATATATATACTAGCTTCATGGCCCGGCGTTGCCTGTGCTTGATTCAAAAATCGTACGACTCATACAGCTATCGCTATCACTTGACTTAAAATATTTTTGCCCTTCCTTGACTTTAAAGGAGTGCACTTTGCCGTGCTGATGTTGCTACATGCCTTATTTCTTGCCTATCTCACACTGATTTCACAATGTCTATACTAAACATTAAATCTGTTACGAAAAAAGAACTAAACAAAATGAACACAAAATGATCAGCTTTAAAAAAGGACTCGTAACTGGAAAAAAAACGAATGAAAAAAGAATGTTAACGACATAACGACTTTTTCATACCCAACCATGTTCTGCGGAATCAGAATCAACGTTGACTTTAAGCAAGCGAATGAGCCAATTGGAGTAAAGTGCCATGCAGATTTAAATTTTTCCCACTTGTGACGAATGCAGCTATCGATTTTTTTTGCATGTTAGCATGCTAGTTAACATTCGTGTCAGTCAACTGTTGGCTCTCACGCTGGCCTATAGAATCTTCCTGCCTATTCGTGACAGCCAGCTATAGGCTCTCACCCTGGCCAGTAGAAAATGGCCGCAAACTACAGGAAAACTGCCGTAGAAGCATGAAAAAAAACGATTATTTCCACTAAAACCACAGACCAAAACCACGTGACCGAAGACAAAAAAAAAACAAACAAAAAAACAAACACCGTTGTTGTTTTTTTTCGTCTTTGGTCACGTGATTTTAGTCTTTTATTTATTGACTATAAGTATACCGTTGCTTTTTTTTACCTCTTTAGCCAGCCTTCCTTGACGATCCGCTTAGGTGAAACCTTGGTAGGTTTGTCTGGCTCTCTAGGTTTAACTAACTATATATATATATATATATATATATATATATATATAGTCAAACCTAATGAGCCAGACACATCTACCAAGGTTTCACTTAGGCAGATCGTCAGGGTGACGATCTGCCTAAGGTTTGACTAGGTTTGCTCTACGCTTGTATTGAGCTCTTTAGTTAGTTGTTTACTCGTATCGGGGTTTTTTCTTTGGGCCTTGAACCTGTATCTGTGCGATTATTTTCGACAGACTTTCATGTTCCTGGCTCTTTCTTTTTTTAAAACCTTCTTTTCCTTCGTGATTGATTTGGCTGTTGTTAAATCAAGAGTTCGAAGGTTTTTCGACACGAGTATAGTTACCTATATTTATATATATATATATATATATATATATATATATATATATATATATATATATATATATATATGTAGTTTTAGGGTATGATGTGTAAAACTCCGCGATGTTAGAGATAGAGCATATACAAAAATAAATCTGTAATCAGAGATCAACATCAAGTTGCAACACTCTGTTTCATTCCTGAACGTAATTTTCCGGCCTCATAGCTAGGTTTTGTCTTGTCACTTTTGAAATTGCTAAATATAACCATACGTTGTATGCTATCATTTTTTTTTCTTCTATCGCCCTCCTCGCTTATGGAACTCTTCCGACTTCCGGTTTTCCAGTAAACTTTACTCTTCAAAAATCTAAATGCAATGTCAATCGTTATCTTCGTAAATCCTGTTCTTTTACTGTTCTCTCTCTTTAATATATATATTTTTTTAATATTCTTTCACACGCTGTAAAACCTTGTGCCTGTGTGTGTGTGTCGAAATATGAGTTATTTTCTCGTTACCGTTCTCGCGAGATTTTCTTTTTTATACGAAAATTCTCATTAACCTATTCTGTATTTACAGATTATATCAAATTATCCCTTTTCCGTATTCCCATATATCACGATATAAAAAATATGTTTTATTAGGTTTAAAGATTTCCCGGCATCGCTGCATACATTACATTTTTTTTTTGACGTCTTCCTTCTCTGATAAATCTTGCTTTCTCCTGTTGCGAACGGTTTCCCTGTTTTATTTGGGTTTTTTAAAGTCACTTTAATATTGCTCACTTCCTTTGTACGGTTTCTCTCTACTGTAATGTTGAAGTTATATTCGTTACGGCATTAGCGATTATCTATTCTTCATCTTGATCATTTTTAATTCCAGAGGAAATGTCAAATTTAAGGATTTTATATTACTGCAGTAATTTATATCTAAAAAAAAATTAGTTCTAATATACCTCTGTTTCTGTCTATATTTCTGAGATGATGTATTATGTACACTATTTACATTATTCGGACTACTATCCTCATCTTTGTCTCTACATTTCTGAGATGAGGTATTATGTACACTATTTGCATTATTCGAGCTATTGTCCTCATCTTTCTGTCTATTATTTCTGAGATGAGGTATTATGTACACTATTTACATTATTCGGACAATTGTCCTCAACTTTCTGTCTATATTTGTGAGATGAGGTATTATGAACACTATTTACATTATTCGGACTATTGTTATATTTATCACAACGTTTCGGCCGTTGTACGCTGCGGCCTTGTTCAGGTGGTTGGAATGTTGAACTGAAGCCTTTATTTCGCTCATTGGGTTAGACTGTTCTAGTTAGACGTACCATGTTTAATGGATGTCAGTTATCAGTTATCTCCTGCTAATTTTCCCTCTGAAAGTTCTCCACTCCTTTAGCCGAGTATTGAACTCACACTTTTTGGGTCCTGTCACTGAATATAACTAACGCCTTTATCCACTGTACCATGGGTACTTGGCACAGTGGATAAAGGCGTTAGGTAGATCCAGTGACAGGACCCAAAGTGTGAGTTTTGGATTCTATCGCGAGTGGTAAGTGGAGAACTTGGAGAGGTGAATTAACAGAAGATAACTGACAACTGACATCCATTAAACATGGCACGTGGAACTAGAACAGTCTACCCCAGTGACAGAAATAAATGGTTCAGTTCGACATTCCAACCACCTGAAGAAGGCCGGAGCGTACAACGGCCGAAACATTGTAATAAATATAGCGACAAAGATGAGGACAATAGTCCGAATAGTGTAAATAATGTATCTCTCTTTTCGTCTCTCTTTCCCTAAGTGATAATAATAGCCGTTTCCCTACAAGGAAACCTTCTCTATTCATTGACCGATTAACCAGTAATGTTGTTGGGTTAAATTTATAAAATCTTTTTCTTGAAACAATTCATCAGGAAAATAGTCTTCTTACTTGTTATCACTCTTTCCAGTACTGATGGGCTTTCCTTCCGAACCTTTTTTTGAATTAGTGTGGAATATCAACATCTTCATGTGATGATTATTTTATCTTCGAGTTGGATGCGCTATCCGTTTTAGTTGTTGACAATCCTCATGTGATGTTGTTTCTGTAATTTGCAACAGTTCTTTGATCGTGATTCTGTAGCGTCAGTCCATACTTTTCAAAGAAGGATGGTCTTTGCCAAGATCTACAGTTTTCACTGATCTGAGAAAGCTCTTGTAGATATTTTGCATCAGTTATATTTAATGATATTGTAGTATCGTAAGCAAATTAGATAGACAAGTATAAATAGAGAATAACTGGCGAACATAGAAAGGAGCTATACGTAACAAACCCGGTTTGTATTCAGGACACGGAGAACTGTACTACGACTACTACTATGCAGAGATATATGCAAAACATAACAGATATATTATTCTAAAACATGAAGTGTTAGAAAAATATTTATCATTTCGTTTATGTGATTGTTGTAGGTAAATATATCGGCGAAAATTCATGTTGTGTTGTCATCAGGTTTCGATTCTCAGGTAAGATTTTTTGAAAATCTATAGCTTCATCTACTACAAGGAAAGTTGGTTATCTGTGTCATGCCAGAAGGTTCTTCTCGCCTGAGACCATCCTTCAAATCTACAAATCGTCCATTCGTCCTTGCATGGAATACTGCTGCCATATATGGTCTGGTGTTCCTGCTATTCATCTCGAGGTCCTAAACAAAATCCAGAGACGGATATGCAACACTATCCCCTCCCCAATTTATAGTTAGAAGCACACAAATGTACACTGGGATTTCTTTCTAGCCAATATAATAGGCCAGAGTTCCGGTCAGTATTGCTTTGAAGTCAGGAAGTTATATTCGTTTATACGAATTTGCTCTTGTATTTCAAACTCATTGCTTAGTTTGTGATCTTTTTGGACGTTACTATTGCTTTGCCTCGTTACTGTTAATTTGCCTTGCATGTATTGTTTGCTTTATAATTGTTGTATTGTCTTCTCTCTAATGAGGCTATTATGGACTCTTCCACTTACTATAAAGTAGTACGAAAATTAAACCTCGGGGGAACGGTGATATAAACCGTTCAATGCAGTCAAACTCTCCGACCGGACGAGGCTTTGCCGAAGGGCAAGATTTGGTCCGCGGAGATAGACAGGCCCTGAACCCGTTTATACGGGTTCGAAGGGAATATTTTTAGCTCGGAAAACCCATGTTAAATCGGCCTTGTGCCACATACGACCCACGTGGTGGGGCGTTAAATATAACGGTGATATGCACTGTTCAACTGTTAGACTCTCCGCTTCGGACCCAGACGATGCTTTGCCGAAGGGCAAAGTTTCGTCCGGGGAGGTAGACAGGCCCTGAACCCGTTTATCCGGTTTCAAAGGGAATATTTTTGGCCGAGCCTACGAGCTCGGAGAACCCACCATAAACTCGGCCTTGTGCCGCATACGACCTACGGGGTGGGGGGCGTTAAATATAACGGTGATATAGACTGTTCGACTGTGGCTGTTTGTAGCTCGTGTCGAACTCTCTGCTTTTGTCAGAGAGGAACACGGACGAGGCTGCGCCGAAGGGCAGAGTTTTGTCCGGGGAGGTCGACAGACCTGAACCCGTTTATGCGGGTTCTACGGGGATGTTTTAGCCGAGCCGACGGTCTCCGATGACCTACGTTAAACTCGGCCTTGTGCCACATGTGCCCTCGTGGTGGGGTCACTGAATATAACGGTGATATAGTTTGAACGCTGGTCAACCGACACAAACTTTCAAGTTGTGTAACTAACCTCTATTGTATTTACTGTTCAGCACACTATTTATCTGCAACCTCTTGTTTTGTTATTCTTTAACCAATTACTTGGTCACAACAACAATATTATTTTTTGTCTCTATTCCTTTCTTTTTCTTATTATTTATCGCAAAGTTTGTCGATTCTGTTTGCTGGTCAGTTCTGCCATTTTCTTTACCAGGGACACTCGTACTATAGCTTTAAAGTATTTTCACTCTTTCGGATTTTATCGAAAACCACCCATGTGCAAAGTAATAAAATTACGTCGGATTAAAAAAAAATCTATTTAATTAGGCATTAATTTAAACATTGCTTTATTTGCATTTCGAATTCGAAAACTGATTTTTGACATATTGTCTGGTTAATAAATCCTTCTGCCGTCACTTTATTTAAAGATAATTTCCTGTGCGTAGGTCCTTGCTTTCCGTGCAAAGAATTATTTTTATTTCATGGGTGACTTTCGCTGGATTTCGCCATTATTTCTAACTATTCACAAATTTATTCCCAAGTTATAAAAACTGTTATCGTACAAAAAAATTGTCGCAAAAATATCACGTAAAAAATCGCCGTAATCGCAACAATGAAAACTTGGGAATCCAAAATTACTGTAACGTGAGCTATTGAAAGTTAGAGAGTTGTGTACCTTTAATTGAAAAATGTGACACAGTGACACATTGACATTCGCGTTTATTATATAGATTGGGAGAATTACAATTGAATAGTTTGTCTCTAATTGCATGAAGTTATACAACAATATGGCGACGCCGATTGGATGTTAAATTCGCTTGCATGAACAAGAATTTGTTGAGACTTGGATCAGGTGTTTTGAAAGTTAAGCAAGGCTTAAAAAAAGAAAGACAGCAAGCCAAGAGTGGTAGAGATAATGAAATAGCTGACCTCTTCCTAGCTTCCACAGGTTGTGAGGATATAATGAAAATTTCTCTCATGGCTTACCTCATGAATTGCAGGCTTTGACTTTCATCGATATTTCTGAAATTATAAAAAGAAATTTACGACCGAAAGAGAAACCTGTCATGGCGGAAAGAACCAAATTTCCATCCAAACAAATGAATCGATTATAAAACATCTTCACAGATTGAGAGTAGCTAGCAGATTCTGCTAGTTTAAGAAATTGGAAACTCAAGATTTGAGAACGAATCGATTCAATTCCAATTGAAAGAAGATATGGTTGATTTATCTCATAAATATGCACCCTTGTGCAAATTAATTGAAACAACCGCTTTAGTTTCCTTTCTTTCACCATACGGTCAGTTTTAGACCCACTGGATTGTGACAGGGTGTAAACGATTTATATTTTTTCCTCGGTTTAAGTCATTTGCAGTGGCGTGCAGTAATACGAATCTGTTTTCAGTGTGTATGATGAAATTTGTTTGGCCTTGAAAATATTGCGTCATCAGTGATTGCATCGGATTTTTATCACGCCCAGACACTATTGTCTTGACTGTTGATTAATTGTTCTACAGCCATTGTCTGTGATGGACCTTACTCCACGGAAGCATACGAAAATTGTAACGTTGCACGATCACACTGGAAAGCTTTACAAGTGAGCAAAGTACTACAGACTGGTCTGGAAATTCTCCTGATTTAAATCCAATCGAGAATCTGTGGTTAGTCTACAAGGAACGACTTCGGGGAATGGACATGCGAAGTACAAACATGGGCACTGGGTCATGTTTCATTGGAAAAATACGAAAGATATCGTAAATAGTAACGGAATTAATCGTTTTGTTTCAATTAATTTGCACAAGGGTGTATCTCCGCAACACGCATTCATCTAAGACACTCCGTAAGCTAAAATTCAGAATATACCAGATTCGCTAGAAAGTCCTGACTCGCTTAGGAAGCGGAAAGAAAACAAGAAAATTTGATCACTGTCTGGTGAAATTTCCAAGGAGTGTTGCATTTCGAGCTTGTTCAACAGGGAAGCGCCATCAACGCTAAACGGTATTGCCAAGAGCTAGACCGCGTGTACGACAAACTAATGGAGTATCCTGTTTTAATCAATCGAGGTTGGGCCTTCGTCCAGCAAGTCAATGTGTGACCGCACACTGCCAGGTTGACTAAGGGTAGTTCAAACAGATCGACGGTGTTGAGATTCTTCCACTTCCACCATACAGTCTCGATGCTGCTCCGAGGGACTATAGCCAATTCTGCTCAATGGTACACTTCCTCCACGACCAGCGATTCAACATTTTTGATTAAGTGAAGGAAGCTTGTTTACAGCTTTTTTTTTTAATTCAAAGTCAGCTGACTGGAATCTGGGACAAATTCAGATGCTGGTTGATCTCTGGCAGAAGATCGACGAGAAAGATGGATTTATTTTGAAGAATAAATGTCGGTGTTGCTCTATAAATTTTTGTTGTTTTCTTTTCGCTTCCTAAGTGAGTCAGGACTTTCTGGCCAGCCTAATAAATAATTCTCACAACAGCATGACGTAGCATATTACAGCGCAAGGTGGCCGGAGTGTTACACCTGTGAGGATTATACTCGTGGTGATTTTCGATCAAATATTCTGGACCATTTTCTTCGCAAATGAACAGCAGAAACCGTTACCGAATTTTACAATGTTCTTGCTATGAGCCAGAATTGTCGGATTCTTTTTGAGACCCAAATTCAAATCACATTTAAACATTGGTACATGGAAGATGCATTTTCAACATAGGCTTTGTCTGTACAAATAGAATATTTTGAGAAAGGTTAAATTTCGAGAAGAAATATGAGGCAGAAAAAAAAAAAACATTACAATGGATATTTAAAAAAAAACTGTCAAATGTCATCTTAAAAAGCATTTTTAATTTCAAATATACATCGTTTTAAAAATTTCTATAATTACTTGACATTTCCAGGGCATTTCTCTTGTAAATGTCGAGTTCAATGAGTGAATACACATTCTTAATCTCTCTCTCTCTCTTGTTCTCTCTCTCTCTTTATATATATATATATATATATATATATATATATATATATATATATATATATATATATATATATGTGTAGGAAGAGAGGGAGAGAGGGACAGAGAAAGTTGGCGGCTATTAAACGAGTTAGAGATTACTGCTTTATTATTGATAAGAAAATTAATATTATAAAGTAGGCACAAACACCGGTACATTTCCACAACGATTGTCTGTGGACTAAGAGAAAAAAAAAGAGTTTAATATTGCTATGAGTGTATATGATTCTGCAGAAGTATGTAATACTGTCGGAATTCTATTGCCGTGGAGTCTTAGATTTATATTCGACATTAAGGATACCAGACTATATAGGAATGACGGTATAATTCTCATCCGAAAAGCTAACCTGCGTAATACAGACCGATTAATAAACGATCTTAAGATTACCACCACCACCAATACAAAAGTGATCAATTTTCTAGATGCAATATTATACCTAGCTAATGGTTACCATAAACGATACACGCGGTATTTACTCTGTCCCCACCCCCAATTGGACGTGATGTGACACAAGGTCTATTTTTAGGTGGGGGACCTGAGCGCGTACACCCGGGACAGGAACAAACATTCCCCTCAGCCTACTCAACCGTCGGTTGCGCTGGCCTCGGTGTGAGCACCGATCCCTCCCTCTTGTGCAATGGGCGGGCGCGGCCTCGGGCAGCTGTTCCCCAGGGCTGGGCACCTCTCAGTATTATTTTCTTAGTTACCCGTCTGCCCTTCGACAGAGAAACTCCTGAGCGTACTCTGTCCAAGGACAGAGAAAAACATTTGGTCACTTGTTTCAAAATTCAAAATTCGTACAGAACTTATGGGATGCCCTGATATATATACAGGGTGTCCATAAATTTCGTGTGCACTTTAAAAAAATTATAACTTTATTTGTATTTGCGATAGAAATAATATGTAAAAAATGTTTTAAAGTTTTATGCACCTAGTTTTGAGTAAAGCTAAAATAACTAATGTGCTTTCAGGCATTACTGTAAATCAGTTGGCAAATGTTTTCCGTGAACTGCAAAATCGTATTACACTTTGTATTGCTAATGATGGAGGACATGTGGAAACTTAAATAAAATTTCAATGAAACCTTAAAAAATATAGATTTACTTCTTTCTAATCCTTTTTACAAATTATTTCTATCGCAAATACAAATAAAATTATAAATTTATTACGAAATTTATGGACACCCTGTATATATATATATATATATATATATATATATATATATATATATATATATATATATATATAAAATGAAATGAAGAGGTTATAATGGTTCCAACAAGAGAAAAGTGTGTATATTAAAAAGAAGAGAGGTACTGCAAACTTTTTTGGTTGTAATGTGGGTTTTTAAAAAATTATTATTCTTTATTTTTCATAGTTTTACATAGTTTTTCAACACGAGTTTCTGGTCTTACGACCGTCTTCAGGTAAAGCGTGGAGATTTCCACATATTATTAAAAATAATTATTAAAAATAATTAATTTTTTCCTTTATGTTTTTCAGTGTTAAATCTTCTCTATATGAGACATTCTCTGTTTTTGTGTTGGTCATTCCAATGTCTTTCTTTAAAAAAATATATATATATATCTTTTTAATAGATATATATATATATATATATATATATATATATATATATAGATAGAGAGAGAGAGAGAGAGAGAGAGAGAGAGTGTGTGTGTTGGGGCGGAAGCAAATATGATCAGAGCTAGATATAAATTGATTGAAAGGGATAGATATATAGTTAAATCGATACGATGTAAAAAGGTTGCTACACACACACATTTATATATAAAAATAAAAAGTGATAAAAATGTTTTTCCTATTTACATTATTTGGACTGTTTTCCTCAGCTTTATTGTCATATTCACGCCGTTTCGGCCGTTATACTCTCCGGACTTCTTCTGATATATGTTGGAAGTTCGAATCGAACCTTTACTTAGTCCACGATGCTGGGTAGATTGTTCTCGGTCCACGTGCTATGTCTTTTCTGGATATCTCAGTATCAGTTATTTTCTTTTAGTTACTCATCTCTCCAAATTTTGTCCACTTTTGCTGTGACCAGGTATTGAAGTCTTCGATTCTTTGGGAAAAGTCATTGGATTACATTAGCCAACGCTGGGACATAAGTCCAAACAGTGTAAATAATTAAAATACTTCATCTTAGAAATATAGACAGATGTAGAATTTAACTATTTTGAATTCATAACTGTTGTGGACCCAGAATAGGTCCGAAAGAAAACTCCAACTCAGCACTTTAGTGAAAACATATTATTAAACAAAAGAACGAATACAAAAATGTTGCACGTCCGACTGACGGCAAAGTACAGTAGTCAACTCATCAACTGTAGACAGCGATATTTACTGTCCTTGCCACGAGGGAAAGATGTGGCACAAGGCCGAGTTTAACGTGGGTATTCCGAGCCCGTAGGCTCGGCCAAAATTACCCGTAGAGACTGTAAAAACAGAATTGGGTTGGTCAACCTCCCCGAAGGAGACTCTGCCCTTTGGCGGAGCCTCATACGGGTTCCTCTTTGCTCAGAGGCAGAGAGTTCGACCGTCTCTCAACTGTAGACAGCAACATTTACTCTCCTCCCCACCATGACGGAAAGATGTGGCACAAGGCCGAGTTTAACGTGGGTAATCCCGAGCCCGTAGGCTCGGCCAGAAAATGCCCGTAGAAACTGTAAAAACAAAATCAAGTGGTCAACCTCCCCGAAAGAGACTCTGCCCTTCGGTGGAGCCTTGTCCGGGTTCCACTCTGCTCAGAGACAGTGAGTATGACCAACTTGGTGGAACAAGTGGCAGCAAGGCTGTCAACGGTGGCCAGCTCTCTTGAGAGGCATACTCTCCCCGTATATATAGTAATAGGACGAGTCCATTTAGTCCATAAAGGTAGGTCCCATAACAATAACCACAGTTTTTTGCCACATTCCAGCATCCGATGTTAGATGTTCTTTAGACTACTTTAGTCTTTTATTCTGATTTTTTTTAATTTGATGACATTTTTATTCTGCTATATACTAGTTCATTTAGTTTTCTTTCGTAATATTCGGCTCACCGTATCAAATAAAACCTCACTGTTCAAACGGCACTCTCTCCTCAATTGTCTAGCTCTTAATTCTGGATTATCTACCAAGACTCACAGAATCCTTCTTTCATCTCTTTGGTTTAACCTTTGTGTTCTTCCGGTTTGTCTTTGGACTACATGCGGTGTTTAGCGAACATCTTTCTTGTGGTTGTACACTGTTTTTTGAAACTTCCCATCCGTCTATCATTGAGTCATCTTCTTTTTCGAAGTCGGAACCACCATCTCCATCTGATAGGGTTGTAGCGTAGAAAAGCCGGCTAATGTTCAACAAAAATCACTTGTCATTGCACTCTGCACTCAGGTTAGTACGATGGAATAAATGCTACTTAGAAACGAGCATATTATAAGGATTTTATCCTCTGATATCTTTCATTGTCCCAATAGTTTCGTAGGGCCATTTTCCAGATGAAATCAGCTTAAAGCGGTGTATCTACTCTTATATGGTAACTAAGAAATAGCGACAACTTATTTCCCAATCCCAAAGTCACTACCAATAAACAAATGCTACTACACAATCTTAACTCAATAATATAAAGGTTGTCATATTGAAGAATATGAGTAACTACCAACACCGAGGTTCGATCGTGACACAATTGATTTATGAATATATGTTTTCCTCCAGGTGTATAAAAAACGATGTCAGGATACTGACTGCAGTGATTATTGAGTGACTTTTGAGTATAACTATCCAGTGTGAATTAGTGTGAATTATTGTGCGTCGATGATTTGGGTTTTGATTGAGGATTTACCGGAGGTTAAGCTGAGCCGCGCTAATAACAAGGTATTCACTGAAATGGCTAATTATCTTTGGTTGACTTTCACTTCATTGTTCTTGGTAAGTATTTATTGCGGTTGTAATTAAACACTGTTTTATCTTAACATTGAAGTCTTGAGATATACTTAATTATTAACGACCATCGTACGTCACAACACAATTATAAGTGTTCTTTTAGTTTCCATTTTCTCTAA
>OZ038513.1:33553448-33560948 GCA_964036315.1 Acanthosepion esculentum
ACGTGGCCGAATCTGTCTAAAGCAAGTTGGGTCTGATGACGGTTTAACCTGAACAGGGAAACGCAGTTAGAATCCTGCAAGAGGACATATATATTTTTACTTTAATAAAATTTCTCGAATAATCAGGCCGGCAATCGCAAATAAAAAAAAATATATTTTAATAAACGAAGCGTCTACTGAAATAAATGTATCCACTAAAATTAATATTTATAATGATGAATATCTGACAGATTTTTAAAAAAAAGCCCATTATTTCTTTATGAATTGCTTTGTTTACGTTTTGAATAAGAAACCGAACAGATATGAACCTTCAAGAATATGGAACGAGTTATTTGAGACATACCCCCACAAGTCTATTTTTTTATGTTCTCCCCACTATGACTTTCGACAAATAAGTAACACTTTGTTTTTAAATTTTTCTAAAAAACATTTAATTACCAGTTACTTACCATCGCCTAAAGAAGTACAATCAAATTAGTGAAACATGAAAGCCTTCGTATAACGATTTCAACATGTTTTTTTATTATAATCTCTTATAATATATATATATATATATATATATATATATATATATATATTATAATAATATAAAGAAAGAACAGTAAGATATAAAATCCGGTGTTCTTATTGACATTTTTATTTTTACAAAACAGTTCTCAATGTAAATTTTACAGACCATAAATATTATAAATTAACTGATTTAAAATATGGTTTCTTCGCTACACAGGAATTACCATGTTTCAAAAACCAAAGCTAAAAATTTCAAACTTAATTATGTAATTAAATTAAAAGCATAATTCTGTTTCATCTTCAAGCGAATTTTAGAAAAACATTTTAAGCGCACACATAATTCATAATTTCTTGTTTCCAAGGATACAGAGAAATCCAGTCATTTAGACAGGAGCTGTAGCGTGTTCATTTTTATTAACTATTGTTTTATCAATTATGAGTTTGTGATATATATATATATATATATATATATATATATATATATATATATATATATATTTATGATACTATTTGTCGTTTTCGCGGTAAAACGGAAGAAAGTTTTGTTAAAACATAAGAAAGTTTTGTGTGCTGAGAGACATTGAAACGAGAAGGGTTATTACCAAAAATCCTTTCGAAGAATTGAGGATTTAATTCACACATAAACGACTACTTGGATTGTATGTCGAGTAGTTCGAACAATGGAAAAGTGACCGAGACTTAGGGGGCAATGTTGATTGACACACAGCTGCAAATGCAAGCTGTAAAGCGAAAATTTCATTTTTCGTAAACAAAGAACTTGTAGCAGAATCCCCTTGTCGAAAGTTGATAATGTTAGTCCTTGATGGAAGCGGTCACTTCAGCGCGATCAGCCGCGGATTTGGATTTCTTGGACAGCCGGGGAAGGCCTGGCACGATTGATTACATATTGGGTATAGTGTAATAGTAAGAAAATTGATATCTTTACATCAATTACGATTAAATAGTGAGTTCTAGCCTCACTGGGTGCTGAAAATTTGTAAATTGTTAGTAGGCAAAGGTGGGATATTTTCATATATATATATATATATATATATATATATATATATATATATATATATATATATATATATATATATATATATAGGTAACTATACTCATCTCGAAAAACCTTCGGTTTCTTGATTTGCCAATAATCAAATCAATATGGAAGGAAAAAAAGGTTTTTAAAAAAGAAAGAGCCAGGGACATGAACGTCTGTCGAAAATAATCGTACAGCTTACAGGTTCAAAGCCCAAAGAAAAAAACCGCGACACGAGTAAACAACTAACTAAAACGTTCTCAATACATGAGTAGAGCAGGCCTAGTCAAACCTAGAGAGCCAGACAAACCTACCAAGGTTTCACCTAAGCGGCTCGTCAGATGAAAAGTAAACGGTATACTTATAGGCAATAAACAAAGACAACACCACGTGACCAAAGACAAAAAAGGAGAAATCAAGAAAATAAAAGAAAATCAAAAAAACAACACGGGGGTGGGTGGGAACGATTTTTTCGAAACGGCTTAAAAGGGGAGGGGTTATTTTAAGAAAACAGCTTAAAAGCTTAAAATATATATATATATATATATATATATATATATATATATATATATATATATATATATATATATAAAGAAGACTTAGACCAAATGAACGTCGTACAAGTTCTGGTATAATCTGTCTTTTTTCTACGTAATATTATTCGTATTTTGAAAAGTCGATCAGCAAAATTAATCGAGACATAATGTCTGTCGTCTTTGATAACATTTGCCTTAAAGAACTTTTGTCTAATTACGCAGCACATTTGTATATATGTGTGTATTGATATATATATATATATATATATATATATATATATATATATATATATATTCAAAGGTAGTATGAAGCCAAAAATGCTGACATTCAGTGGAATATTACGATAAAAATAGTTTTCGATTTTTTTAAGCACTTATGATTGGTATAAGTTTTTCGTAATATTTGTGTTCATGTGTGCGTTTACGCGCGTCCTACCATACACCCGTCTGCGCAGATATGCGTACGTGTAGGGTGTCGTGATCATTTTTCCTTTACTTCGTTTTTTTTACACTTTAGGCTCCTTCATTAGCTTTTCCTATTTATTTGCCTTCTTGATTTTTCACTTAATTTTTGCCATTTGTGACTAATTATCTTAATATTGTAATATTATGTCACCCTTTTTAATTTTTGCTTTTTGAGCAAACTAGTCTATGGAAGTCATATATATATATATATATATATATATATATATATATAGATAGATTTATTTACACAACTGGTATGATTTCTAAATAACAAAATATCAATAAGTATTATGTGTTCGTCTTTTATGTGAATTCAATAGTAAGTTCAATATTCTTTGGGTTCTTTCTAAAATGTAGTAATTTATTTTTATACATATATTTATAAGGTTCATGTACACAGCGAATGTATTCAACATCTTGGCGTCAGAAATTTTGAAATATTCCGGATTCTAATAAATTGAACAAGAGACGAAGTAATACACTTCTGATAAGAGAAGCCATGATGGTTTTGTCTGTAAAATCTATTATTGAACGTGAAAAATATACGTTTGTAAAAAGTTGTAATTTATTTTGTAGGAACGTATGTGCAAATAGTTTTTTTTATGTATATGACTAACGTTATGTTGGAATCAAGAAATCGCTGGCGAAAAGGTGTTATAACGCAGCATGTATTCATCCCAAATTATTTTCTTTGTTCAAAAACCACAAGGTCTGTCTGCTTAATCATTTATAGTCAGATACGAATTTTGTTGTCGTAAGATGTTTTTTTCTCGTCACAGTCCATCTCGAACATTTTCAAAACAACCATTCGTCCGTGCATTAAATACTGTTGCCATATCCGGTCTCATGTTCCTGATAGTCATCTCGAAGTTCTTGACAAAATCCAAAGACGATCTGTAATGTAATTGGTTCTCTCATTTGGCATTTCGTTTTCAGTCACTTTCTCACCGAACGACGCGGTTTCCTTCTTTCATTTCTATAAATATTTTCATGGCGACTGCTCAAACGAGATTTTTTCACTGCATGAATTTAAGCGTGCTACTAGGTTGCCATTTAGGTCCCTCCCGTTTTCTGTTGAAGTAGCTAAGTGCAACCGCCGTTTCTACTCCAACAGTTTCTTTCCTTGCACTTCTCAGCTGTGGAACTCACTTCCGTTTACTTGTTTCCCTGATAACTACAATCTTAAAAAAATGCAAAAACAACGTCAATCGTCATTTTATATCTTCTTGAAACCCGTTCATCTTTCCTCAATTCTCCCTATACCTTTTCTTTCACTTTTATTCCATGCAATCCGCTGTGTACCCGTGGCGTCACTGCCTTGCTTCGGGTGAAATAATTTTAAAAAATCGTACACTGACTGGAGACCAACAGTTTTTCTTGATTTTATTCTACGTACAAACAGATATCATTGGACCTACTACCACTTTTCTCATGATCGGGTCACAGATGTGGCAGATGAGACCAGGAAGTCGGCTATCTTATTCGCTTAAAAAGAAATCACAGCATGCGTCTTGTACCTTTTGTCTAGAAATTTAGGGAGGGAAATGTTTTTTTTTGTCATTCGGAAAATTTTTCTCGTCCGAGTTCATCATGTATATTCCGACATCGACCATTCGCTCGGGCATTGGATACTGCTGTCATATCTGGTCAGGTGTTCCTGCTACTCATCCCGAGGTTATTGACCAAATCCAAAGAAGGACCTGCAATGTAATCGTTCCTGACTTTGCATCTCGACATCAGTCACTTTCTCATCGACGTGACGTCGTTTCCCACTGTCCTTTCTACAGATATTTTCATGGCCATTGCTCTGACGAGCTTTTTCCCCTGGTTCCCCGACTACATGAACTTAAGCGTGCTGCTAGATTGGCATCTAGGTCCCACCCTTTTGCTGTTGAAACAGTTAAATATAACCGTCACCTCTACACCAGTAGTTTCTTTTCTTTCACTTCCCACCTGTAGAACTCACTTTCATTTACTTTATTCTCTGCAAACTCCAATCTGCAAACATTTAAATGCAACGTCGATTGCCATCTTCTGTCGTCTTGAACCCCATTCAGTTTTTATCCTTTCCTCAGTCTCCCTATTACCAGTCTTTTCCCTCAATTACACTTTCTGTAACCCACAGCGTACTAGTGGCACTCCCGCCTTACTTGGGGTGAAATAATTAAAAAAAGAAAGATCTTATGTTTATTCTGTGTTGAGGTATCTCCCCTTTTTACACAAATGGACTCACCCAAGGTATACATATAATACCGCCAGTGAATACCCGAACGGTAGTAGTGGAGTCGAGTCGGTCAGTAGAAGACAGTCAGTCAGTAGAATAACATAGCGGCAAGAGTCACAGCCACGAGCACATAGACTCAGTAAGAAGTCATACATCGATACGTCGATATCAATGACTATATATATATTTTGCTACTAACCCGTATTCCTGGAACTACTAACCTGTATTACCAGTTTATATTATTACGTTAATACATTAATTCCCTATATTCATTCTTGGCGTTTGTTATTTCATACCGGATTTCATCCCGGAATCCACAACATTCTGTTTGTTCAAAATACATTCGAACATCGTTATCAAGAAACCGGTGATATATATATATATATATATATATATATATATATATATATATGGGTTTCTTGATAACGATGTTCTAATGTATTTTGACCAAACACGAAGGAAGGGAAATTTGAAACAGTCGAATTTGACGTCATATATGCTGATTAAGGTAAGTGGGGCCGCACCGGATAAGTATTTATAAAATATTTATACGAATTATTCTTATTATTTCTAGTCTTGGGTATGACATTAAACTACATCCGCCAGCAAGGGTTCTGATCGAGAGATTGAAGCTTTTGAGGAGCGTCGGATCACCTCTTAATTGCTGTTGTTCCCAAGTCCAAACTGACACGGGTGGTAATTCCCTTTTCGGGTCCCTGGAAATAGTGAACTCCCAAACAAAAAATAAATAAACAGTATTGACGACATTTACCGGTCTGAATGTTCGAAAAATTTTCATAGAAAATAGGCGTCCTACGATTGCAATCGAACCTGTATCCTATACGGAAACGTCATATAGCCAGACGTGCTTTACCGATTTAGCTACAGAGGAGCGTTTCGGTGAGCAAGGTCGATTTTACTGTTTTTAAACTACAATTCTCCATCGACCTTGCTAACCGAAACGCTCGTCTGTCGCTAAATCGGTAAAGCACGTCAGGATATATGACGGTTCTGTATAGGATACAGGTTCGATTCCTGTCGGAGGATGCTTAATTTCTATGAAAATTTCTCGGACATTCAGACCGGTAAATGTCGTTAATACTGTTTATTATAAACAGAGCATTTACTTAAATATTTGTACCTATAAAAAGAATGTATATCTTAGGTTGGTGCAAAAATAATGTCGTTTTCTCACATGAAGTTGAACGTCAAAAAACGACATTATTTTTGCACCAACCTAATATATATATATATAACATTATTATTATTATATTTCGATTTCTGCTACGATCACACTACTTCCGAAGTCTGCAAGAAGACAATGCAATTATTCGTGTGTTGTCATTGCCACATTTGCTGGTTTGTTTTCCTAACTCTTATAATATGACTACTGTTGCATGGACAAAGCTCTCTTAAGTGCGTGGGTTGTATTTATCAAGACATTTTTTGTATTTCTCTTAAACTGGGATTTCCAGTGACTTTTTAAATGTGTTGTGTTCCTTTTTTATCATTCCAAGCGCACCTTCCGTGAAAGGTATTATTCTTGTTTTCAATTTCCATATTTCTTCCACTTATTCATACTTTAAGACTTTTTTCATATTCCTTGGTTTTTATGTTACGGTCCGCTGGGCAAGCCATATCAATTAGTAGCCATGTTTTTTTAATTTTTATTTTATTTTCTGTTTTTAACAATTATGTCCGGACTATTTGCTCCAGTCTTCCTCTCTGTAAATATGGTATTATCCCATAGAATTGTGATGTCTATGTCTGTAACCAGAGCTGGGTGATGTTCATACCAGTGTTTATTAACATCTTTTCCAAAGTGCTTGCACATTGTCCACTGTAAGTATTGACCCACTCTATCGGGACCATTTTTATAATCATTTGCCGCGCAAGTACAGAATATCTAGAGATTCTATGGTCTCCTTATGTTTGTCACACAACCTGCATTTGCTTCTGTTAAGATTCCTGGTTAATGCTAATAGGGATATACCAAATAGTAAATCCGATAAAATAGTCAACTTGAAATATGCCTCTGTTAATGTTTATTTCAACAGACTTATAGACTCCATTTATGTGATTGAGCTGAAGTGTTGTTTTTCATATGGGCATACTTTATGTGGTAAAATTATTATTATTGTTGTTTGTGGTACCATCTTTCCAGAGAGTCATTTTAAGTACCTAATTACCAAGTCCTCCCCGCGGTCTATGATAAAAAAAATGAACGATTAGGTGAGTTATCTATGCGCATTTGGTACGTTTCGTTTAGATGGAGAGAATTTTGGAGACGATATGTGCAGTTCTGCACAAATTAATCTTTTGTAGCTCTGAGATGCCGATGTGTCTAGGAATTTCACTCACATGAGTATCGGTGCCGTTCGTTATCATAACCAATACCCCTATCACAGCAGGGATAATCATGGTTTTAGGTTTCCAGATTTTTGTTACTACGGTTTCTTTCTTTTTATGTGCCATGTCCTTTCAGGGCGTAGGCGATCATGGCTCTCCACCCCCTCCTCTATCCCTTGCAGCTCGCAACAAGTTCCTTCCCCCTGCTTCCTCCCCTAGACCACGTTCTGTATCCACTTGGTTAAATCCGCTTGGTATGTCACGCATTGTTTTCCCTTGTCTCTCTTTCTCTCTAGTCGACCCGTGAGTATCCGATTCTCCAGGCCGTCCTTCCTCATTATGTTTCCCAGAAACTTCAGCTGCCCCTTTCTGATGTT
>OZ038513.1:33565948-33590948 GCA_964036315.1 Acanthosepion esculentum
TAGTGTTGCTACTAACATCTGCAAAACCCACATTTGTACAAAAGTTTAAGAAATTGTCGGTTACAACCTCAGAAAGTCAATTAACACCATTTCTAAGGAGCTCATATTTCAAACCACTCTATCGGAGGAATTGTGCATGAAGACCTTCGATACAAATATTGTGTCACTACCACGTTGCGTAGCGTGTTTAAGTAATTGTTACTCTAATATGTCACGTTAGTATATAAATAATTAAACAACTTTATACCTACTTTTCGATCACCCTGTATGCATAGAGAAACTATCGAAAAATCTGTAATATCAGATTTTGTTTTAACGCATAAAAATTTGGACAGCAAATTGAATCAAGTTTCGTTGCATTTGGACGGGTTTGCATTCAGCTACCAACGATACAACATCATTCTGCGATCAGTCTAACGCATTAAACTAAACTGAAATCACCGACCTGAGTATAACGATAAAGTACATCCGTGTCCCGGGTAAAATGATAAACTACGTCCAGCAGCAAGACCTCTGATCAGGAGGTTTTGAGGAGCGTGGAAACACCTCTTAATTGCTGTTCCCAAGTTCACCTTTACCCGGGGTGGTAGCACCTGTTAGGGTCAAATATATGGACAAATAGTTAAGCCCAAAACTGGGATCAAAACACTATGAAAGCGTAAAAATAGGGTTTAGTACCAGCAGTACATTTTTATAGGAAATTATTACCAGCAATGATTTTTTGTAGGAAAAAAATATTACCAGCAATATACATTTGATGGAAAAAATATTACCAGCAATACATATTTGAGGAAATAAATATTACCAGCAATATATTTTTGAGGAAACAAATATTACCAGAAATATATTTTTGATGAAATAAAAATAACCAGCAATACATTTTTTTAAGAAAGAAGAATCACCATCAATACATTTTTTAAGAAAATTTATTACCAGCAATATATTTTTGAGGAAAAATATATTACCACCAATACATTTTTGAGGGAAAAAATATTACCAGCAATACATTTTTGAAGAAAAAAAATATTACCAGCAATATATTTTTGAGGAAAAAAAAATATTACCAGCAATATATTTTTGAGGAAAAAAAATACCAGCAATATATATTCTTGAGGAAAAAAAATATTACCAGCAATACATTTTTGAAGAAAGAATAATTACCATCAATACATTTAAAAAAATATTACCAGCAATATAATTCTGAGGAAAATATATTACCAGCAATACATTTTTGAGGGAAGAAATATTACCAGCAATACATTTTTGAAGAAAAAATATTACCAGCAATATATTTTTGAGGAAAGAAATATTACCAGCAATATATTTTTGAGGAAAAAAAATATTACCAGCAATACATTTTTGAAGAAAGAATAATTACCATCAATACATTTAAAAAAATATTACCAGCAATATAATTCTGAGGAAAATATATTACCAGCAATACATTTTTGAGGGAAGAAATATTACCAGCAATACATTTTTGAAGAAAAAATATTACCAGCAATATATTTTTGAGGAAAGAAATATTACCAGCAATATATTTTTGAGGAAAAAAAATATTACCAGCAATACATTTTTGAAGAAAGAATAATTACCATCAATACATTTTTTAAGAAAAAAATATTACCAGCAAATATAATTTTGAGGAAAAATATATTACCAGCAATACATTTTTGAGGGAAAAAATATTACCTGCAATATATTTTTGAGGAAAAAATATTACCAGCAATACATTTTTGAAGAAAGAATAATTACCATCAATACATTTAAAAAAAATATTACCAGCAATATAATTTTGAGGAAAAATATATTACCAGCAATACATTTTTGAGGGAAGAAATATTACCAGCAATACATTTTGGAAGAAAAAATATTACCAGCAATACATTTTTGAAGAAAAAATATTACCAGCAATACATTTTTGAGGAAAAATATTACCAGCAATATATTTGTGTAAATAATTCTTACCTGTAGTACATTATTACCAGCAATACATTTTTGAATGAATATATTATTCGCAATATACTTTTGATGGAAAGCATATTACCAGCAATATATAAAATAAAAAATATTACCAGCAATATATAAAATAAAAATCTTGTCGGTATTAAATAAGTAACTGCCGTAAAAGAAACAAAACCAAACCAAACTAAACTCTAATCATATATTTTCATCATAATTTTTACTCAAGCGAGAATTGGTGTTTATCACGACAAAAAAAAAAACTTTCCTCATTATGTATATGCCTCAAAATTTTAATTCTTTAAAATGGCAATGTTTTGAAAATATTTCTTGGAACATGAGTTAGTATTATAAGCACACTATATTCCGCAAAAATGAAAATGTTTTCTGTGAAAACGCGTTGGCGAACAGAGAGGGGAAACTGTGTAAAATCCTGGAAGACGGAGAACAAGAAAATGAGAATAAAAGACATAATTATTAGTTTTAAGAAGAAATACTGCATTGCGGCCTGCAGCCGATAGCCAGCTTGGAAGTAGATACATTAGAAGCAAGGAGGTACAGTAATTTAATTTCCTGGCTAGTGTAGTTTAAGACAATGGAACATTTAACAGACATCCGAAGGCTGGTCTGAACACCGAAAGGTGCCTACAGAATGCAAGTATAATATAAAGAATGAAAAGTTCGCAAAGAAAAATCTACTTTCTTAAATATCTTTTGTACCTATCTTCGTCTATGCCAGTGAATACTTGACAAGTTTCCAAAAAGTATTTCTGGTAAGATTCTTATCCAAAAATGGTAATATACTTTCCAAAAATGGTAATATTTTTTGAAAGTTATTTAATTCCAGAAAATAGATAATAATGGTTTCCGTGATATAGGTATTAATATTTAAACCATGTCTGGGACAAAGGCGGTTTGGTTTATCATCATTATTATTACCAGCAATACATTTTCGAGGAAAAAATATTCCAGCAATATATTTTTGTAAATAATTCTTACCTGTATTACATTATTGGTTTGTTTTACTGCATATAAAACTCAATGGATTATTTAATACCAACAAGATTTTTACTGTTGGTAATATATTTTTTCAAAAAGTATTTCTGGTAATATTTTTTCCATACATGTATTGCTAGTATTTTTTTTCAAAAATGTATTGCTCGTAATATTTTTTCCCAAAATTTATTGCTAGAAATATTTTTTTTTTCCAAAAAAGTATTACTGGTAATAAGGTTTTCTTCAAAACTTTATTACCGGGAATATATTTTTCCCAAAATGTATTGCTGGTATTAAAACCTATTTTTACACTATTATGGAGTTTTGATCCCAGTTTGGGGGTTAACTATTTGCCCATAGCTGGAGCCCTAACAGATGCTTCCGCCACGGGTCAGGGTTGACCTGGGAACAGCAGCAATTATGAGGTCGTTCCACGCTCTTCAAAACATCCTCATCACAGGCCTTGCTGTCGGGTGTGGTTTATCGTCTTACCCAGGACGGACGAATAACGAGGAAAAAGGCTTAGAAAAGCCAGCACTTGCAGGACATATTTAAACCAGGAAGAGCAGAGATGCAAACGAGTAAGCTACCTCATCATGTATGCAAATCGATGTAGTAGAATCCATGCTAATACAATTGGAAAACCTATGAATCCTCTTCTTCTCCACCGAGCTATGGGTAAATGACAGGACAAACCGGGTTCTATAGCCTTGGATGGCAACTGGACTACGGCAGAAAGAAATGGCAACCTAATGAAGGAAAAAAAATCTGCCTCGTCAGTCGTATATCGAAAGATACATGATCGCCTAAGCGTGTATCACACATGGCATATAACTGACTGAATGACCGCATATACTCGCGTATCATGCGACTTTTAAAGGTCAAATTTTGAAGCTAATTTTAAAGGGATATGATGCGACCCCCTTAAAATTACAGAATTATTTCTTCAAAAGTCACATGCTACGCGTGTATATATGATAATGTTTCCTGTTTGGAAATATTATACATTTTGCCAAAGTATACGTTATAACTTCAACTCTGAAAGAGACTCAATTTTGTTTACAGATAAAATCCTGGTTATTCATGTACCACCGCCGCCACCGCTGCCACCACGTTCAAAACCAACATCACCACCAACACCCCAAAATTAAAGGAGAACTGAATAGAAATTTCTTGACATTAGATTTTTAAAGTTCATATGTCTGGATTTTGAACTCTTCCCATGTAAACACAAAAATAAAACTTTATTTTATAGTTAAGCAGCTTGTTGCTATTGTTTCCGATTCAGATAAATAAAAATGTCGGTAATTTTAAAAATCACAGAGACAGACAAGCAAAATAACTGAAAGAGCTTAAAATAAAGAAAACTGTGAGGAAATTAACTGTTTTTATTTTTCATTTGTTATATTTTTATTTTAAAAGAATTTGATATTTAAATTTTATATTTATTGTATTTTTTGTCAAATTTTATCAGAACGTTACAAACCATAAAATGTGACAATTTTCTTTATTTTCGGGCTATATAATAATAATAATAATAATAATAATAATTATTATTATTATTATTATTATTATTATTATTATTATTATTATTATTGTCATCATCATCATTAAAAACCAAAATGTTTGACAAAATACATCTAATATTTTTCAACATTTACGAGAAGAGTCCAGTTTAAGAAAATAAATACATACCTGTTCAAAAATATTGAAAGAGTTACGTCAAACATTTTGTTTGTTCATCTGAAGTAGATTAAGATCATGGTTGACATAACACCGAATAAGTATTGTGAAATATATTTCTGTACAATGACTTAAAGTCGTCGAACTGTTATTCTTTATTTTAATTGTGCTCTTCTCTTAACTGTGATATTATTATTATTATTATTATTATTATTATTATTATTATTATTATTATTGTGATGATGATGATGATGATGATGATGATGATGAGCAGCAGCAGCAGCAGCAGAATCAGCATCATCATGACCATCGTCTTTGATTTCTGGTGCGTACACATTTCATTCCGGGTCTCGAACAGAGACCTAAGGTCAGGAATGGCATCATGACATTTCCCTCTGACCAATTAAAAAAAGAAAAAAAAAACAACATTTTTTACATAGATGAAGCCCTTTGTAAGGTGTGAGCTGTGCTCGTGAGAACAAGTTTTTTGTATTTCTTTGGGGCATGGGTTTCCAGGAATTCATTCAATTAGTCTACTGGAATCTTTTTCCAAACAATCCGAGGGCCCCAACTACAACAAGGATCGTTAATGTCCCCATGTGCCACATTTTTGAGATTTCGATTTCAAGGTCCTTGTATTTTGAGGGCTTTCTGAAGATCTTCAAAGATACATAGCAGTCTGCAGGGACTGCCATATCAATAAGGAGGCAGTTTTTTGTTTGCGGTCTCTAATAACAATGTCTAGGCGGTTAGCTTTGATTGTTCTCTCTGTGCGTATTGTGTAGTCCCATAAAATTGTTATAGGTCCTCTTTCCGTGACCGGGTTTGGTTGGTGTTCATATCAAGTTCTTTCAGTTTCCTTTCCGGAGAAGGTGCAGATTTTCCCTTGCAGATATTGGCCCACCATGTCATGCCGGATTTTATATTCAGTAGGTGCCAATACCGTGCAACCTGATCAATTATGCCTGGATATTTATCACGCAATCTGCATTTATTAGTAGTAGTATTAATAATAGTAGTAGCAGTAGTAGCAGTAGTAGGAGTATTTGTGCATGCTATGTTTGTATCTTGTAGAACCGGGTCCAAACTATGGTCCTTAGACTCAATATGAGAACTCTCATTTAATTGGTAGCACTTTTCTTAGTATATGGGATGTTCATGTAGGGCGATACTCTGGGCAACTTGTATGGAAATGTAACCTGGGACTGCCGTGTCCCTTCAGGACGTAGTCGATCACGGCTCTCGTTTCTTCCTGTTCTTTGTAGCACTCAATAAGGTTTGTCTTTTTGTAATTTCTCCCAGAACCTTTCTGCCATCCATTTCCTTAATCCCCTTAAGTATGTCACGCGTGCTTTCCGTCCCCCCTCTTTCCGCCCGGTGAGTATCAGTTTTATTCCTTTTGATGCGTTCATTACAGGACAATCGTTTTTTCGTTACAAGACACAAGCAATGTTTATACAAAGACTTGTGAATTTTATAGATTTATATATTTTTATACTTGAAAAATTTTTTTTAAGTACATCTCGAAGAAGGCAGACATATTGTTGAAATATTGTCAAACATTGTTTTTTTTCTTCAATCACGCTCTTTTCTTAATTGTTAAAAAATATTGCATCCTTTTGTTTAATAATAATAATGAAAAAGAAGCAAAAGAAAATAATAATAAGAAGAAGACGACGACGACGACGACGACGACGAAGACGAAGACGAAGAAGAAGAAGAAGAAATACCATGCTAATAACTAGAAAGACCAGTGAAAACTTGACGGTTTTACTATTTAAATTTTCTGATGAGTCTTAATTCTTAACTATGAAGTTAATGACTGAATAAACTTATGGCGACTTCTATGACAAAAAAGTATCCTTAGTAATTCCCCTGTTGCATTCTTGAATATTTTAGCTTAACAACTTAAAAAAATAGATATTGCAATAACAAACATAAATATGAATGATGGTTTTTATTATAAGAAGTAAGGGGGTACAAATGAAAAGATCTGAAATTGACGACTTTCCCCATTTCATTGAAACTTTCTTTCTTTCACTCATTTTCTCACTGAAACCAAGTAATGGCGATTCCCTTCTTTTTACGCGATCAAAACGGAATATTCCATTATTTATGAGATATTGGCAGAAAACATTAAACACTTTCATCTTCCATTATTTCTTTATTTATTTCTAGCCAAATGCTCGTCTTACGAACATTTCTCTTAAAATAATTGAGCAGGCAAAAGATATTATTTTATTCAAATAACTAAATTTGAGAAAATGCGGAAGAAGAAGAAGAAAAAAAAAGAAACAAACGAATAAAATAATAATAATAATAATAATAATAATAATAATAATAATAATAAGAAGAAGAAGAAGAAGAAGAAGAAGAAGAAGAAGAAGAAGAAGAAGGAGAAGAAGAAGAAGAAGAAGAAGAAAAGAAAAACATAATAATAAGAAGAAAAAGCAAAGGAAAAAATAAGAGAAGAAAAAAGAAGAAGCAAAGGTAAATAATAATAATAATAATAATAATAATAATAATAATAATAATAATAATAATAATAAGAAGAAGAAGAAGAAGAAGAAGAAGAAGAAGAAGAAGTGGAAGAAGAAGAAGGAGAAGAAGAAGAGGAAAAAGAAGAAGAAGAAGAGGAAGAAGGAGAAGAAGAAGAAGAAGAAGAAGGAGAAGAAAAAGAAGAAGAAGAAGAAGGAGAAGGAGAAGGAGAAGAAGTGGAAGAAGAAGGAATAAAGAAAAATCATAATACGAAGTAAAAGAAGAAGCAAAGAAAAACCATAACAATAATAATAAGAAAAAAGATGATGATGATGATGATGATGATGATGATGATGATGATGATGATGATGATGTAGGAAAAAAAGAAGCAGCAAAGGAAAAACAAAATATAAATAATAAATGAGAAAAAGAAGCATAAAGCATAATAATAATAATAATAATAATAATAAAATAAGCTAATACTGTTCTGTTACATTTGCTTAGAAGATGGCCTCAACTCCGTTATTAAATATTTTGAGAATTGCGCACACCTGTTATTGAAAACACATTACGTGAAAATATGAATTACAACAGTTGAATGAACGGTGGGACGAATAAAAACAGATTGAATCTCCGAAAATGGAAAGAAAAGAAACGCTGCGACCATTTCAAGAGACACATTGAAGAAATTGTAGCTAAAACGACATTGAATATTTGATAAAGCCTACTAGATCATTATTAATGGCAACCAGAACAACATTATCCGATTCAATTATACAAAACCCTAGATAGTCACAACACAGGAACATAAAAAATCAATTCAAATACAAGATGGTTCTCAATAAGTGTAGAGATAGGTATGACGAGCATAAGAAAGGCGTTTCCCCTAAGGCAGAAGCAAGCATCTATAATCTGGCCATAAAGAAATTATGGGACGGTAGTCGTTCAAACAGTTCTTAGTCTCCCCCAAAAAGAAGAACCAGCATTGAATATTTTTGCTGTGGCAAAACACTACCATTTCTAATTAAACTAGAAAAGCTCATTCAGATTTCTGTCTTTTTTCTGTGCAGGGGGGGGGGGGCGACAAATCTAAAAATGGACAAAAAGAGACCGGAGCAGTTTGCAAAAGAAATGTATGGCAACCCAAAGAAATCTATGATGACATAGTACAGACACTTGGTGAGGACGACTCCCTTTCCTATACAACTGTGAAGAAGAGGTCTGCGGAATTCAAGCGGGGCGGGGACAGCACAGAAGATGACCCTCGGTCAGGTCGTCCGAATACTTCTACCATTGATGAACAAGTTGATGCCATTAGCCGCATGGTTTTGGATGGCAGACATCTTACTGTCTATCAGATAGCGAAGTCCAGAGGCATTGGTTCTGGTTCGGTCCGTACTGTCTTAGTCGAGATCTTGGGGATGAGGAAGCTGTCAAGAAGATGGGTCCCAAGAATGGTGACACCAGAGTAAAAGCTGAAAAGGATTGTTATTTCCAGGACAATTCTGACTCGATTTCATATTGACCCTGAGAATTTACACCAAGATTGAAACATGGGTTTACCACTTCTAACATGAATAAAAGACTCAAATCAAACTGTGGAGACACTTTGATTATCCACCACGAAGTTGTTCAAATAGGCAGTGTCAGTTGGCAAGGTGATGACTTCTGTTTTCTTTTTTTGGAGGGGAGGGGGAGTCTGAAGCGTAAGTATGATAGACTACCTTGAAAAAAAATGAAAAAAAAAATATTGATGGAGAGTACTATGCATCAGAAAGAAAACAGTAACTGAAAGATACAATCAAGACGAAATGCAGGGAGAATCTGAGAGCAGTTGTGCTCTTCGTTCAGGTTAACGAGCCCGTTGACACTGCTAAGGTTGCAGTAGCTGAATTACTACCCCCATCTTCCTTAGTCACCCGACAGCTTCATCTGATTGCTTCCTACTTCCGCAACGCACATCCCACCTGCCTGATTGCCATTTTGCTCTGAATGTCCACCGCAGATTAGTAACTCAAGATGAAACATAGGTTTCCTACTTCGAGCCTGAATCTAAGACTCAAAGCAAACTGTGAAGACACTCTGATTATCCACCCGAAGTAGTTCAAGCAGGCAGCGTCAGTTGGCAATGTGATGACTTCTCTTTTTGATTCTGAAAGCGTAATTATGATAGACTACCTGGAAAAGAAGGGGAAAAAACTATTAATGGGCAGTACTATACATCAGAAGGAAAACAGCAACTGAAGGAAGCAATCAAGGAGAAACGCAGGGAGAAGCTGAGAGCAGATGTGCTCTTCGATCAGGTTAACGAGCTCGTTGACACTGCTAAGTTTTCAGTGGCTGAATTACTACCCCCATCTTCCTTACTCACCAGACAGCTTCATCTGATTGCTTTCTGCTTTCGCAATGCACATCCCACCTGCCTTATTGCCATTTTGGAAACAATGATTAGATCATATGTGCTGTGGAGGGGTTTTTGTATGACAAGGGCGCCTCCTTCTTCCGTGATGAGATTGCAATGTTTAAACATCCTTGGTCCAGGTACATTGATGTCAAGATGGACTATATTAAATGTTAGTGAAAACTGTTGTCCTAACCTTCTGAGTGAGGCTTAGAAATTTTTGAACGACCATCATATATTCACAAACTAGTTTATATTTGTAGGAAATTTGTTTAAAGTAACGTAAGATTTTCTTGGATTTTTCAGATGAAATACACTAGAAGCTCGGAATCGAGTAATATTAAAACGAATATACTCTGTGATGTAAGCAGTTTCACTAATTCGACAGATAAGGCAAACTTATTATCGAATGAGAGCGGCACCACAGCAAAGTGGAGTAGGGTACAAATACACGACGCCCAATGTGCCCTACATGGCACCCAGTCAGTTAAGGGCATGACGGGATATTTTAAACTTGAATGGAAGCTATAAATGTTACTCGAGTACAAATATACGTAGTCCAGTATAGTTACTTGACAATTACTGATAATTGATACTTATTTGCTAAGGTCAAATTGGCATCTGATCTAAAAAATGACATACAATCTATTGTTAAATAGTGCAAAGAGTGTCTTGTAAATTTAAAACACCTCCAAAACAAAACTACTCACTTTTAATCATCTGAGAGAATCCATTTTACCTTCCATCAACATGGCTGATTATAATTGCCAGGAGAGAGACTCAATGCGTCTTCTTGAACTAAGGTTTACAGCTGAAATGAAGTGGGGAAGAGACAATTGAATTAATTTCTATGTCTGCTGCTAAGAATTTTGGTTCATTGTGTCGTACTAAACATTCTTTTATCGCCAGAATCTATTTTACATGTTTATAAGAATACCATTCCTTCTTGCATTTAATACTACTGCTACATCTGATCTGTTGCTCGTCTTATATATTTATTGATCCTTGATAAAAAACAAATAAGAATCTGCAATGTTATTAGTCTTGAACTAGCAACTCGGCTTCAGTTATTTAACATCGCCGTAACCTAGATTTTCATTGTTTTTTGGGCAATGATCATCATCCAGTCTTCTGTAGTTTCTATGTATCTTTAAAAGCCCATTGTTGTAGTTTTGTAAGACAGTTCTAGTTGAACTAATCCTCTAACTCTTTCGGATCTGACCACACACAAACGATAAACATCAGACTTGGGATGATACAGGTGGTGGCAGGTAAGAAGGTTTCACAGTGATTATCGTGTATTTCAGTTTCTTTATCATGATCCCTTGGTTTGTATGATGTTAGTAATTTCTTTGTCCATTTCTGGTTTACATTCACGTTCTGTTGATTCACCTAATTTTGTTGGGGATCTTTTTATTTTTTTAATTTGGTTGGAGGTCTTTTTATTTTTTTTTTAATTTGGTTGGAGTTCTTTTTATTTTTTTAAATTTGGCTGGAGTTCTTTTTATTTTTTTTAATTTGGTTGGAGTCTTTTTATTTATTTTTTTTTTTGGTTGGGGTTCTTTTAATTTGTTTTTTAATTTGGTTGGAGTTATTTATATTTTTTTAATATGGTTGGAGGTCTTTTTATTTTTTTTTAATTTGGTTGGAGTTCTTTTAATTTTTTTTAATTTGATTGGAGTTCTTTTTATTTTTTTTTAATTTGATTGGAGGTCTTTTTATTTTTTTTTAATTTGGTTGGAGGTCTTTTTATTTTTTTTAATTTAGTTGGAGGTCTTTTTATTTTTTTTTAATTTGGTTGGAGGTCTTTTTATTTTTTTAAATTTGGTTGGAGGTCTTTTTATTTATTTTTAATTTGGTTGGAGGTCTTTTTATTTTTTTTAATTTGGTTGGAGGTCTTTTTATTTTTTTTTAATTTGGTTGGAGGTCTTTTTATTTTTTTTTAATTTGGTTGGAGGTCTTTTTATGTTTTTTTAATTTCGGAAGCTGTCAACCGGCGAATTCTCAAGATGCACCTTCTTATATTGTGTAGTTTATTTTCGTCTAATTACTTGGCCAACATTTTATTGCCAAAATATCTTATGTGTGGCGAGTGATTTTTTTGAGGTTTGTGCAACGCTTCATAGAATGCAATCATAACGAACTTGTATCCCCACAGGACCACGTTACATTTTCAATCTTTAAATGAATGATTAGGCATCAAATTGGAGAATTTGCAGAGCCATCATTGTGATTAACCCCGTTGTGAAGAGCCGAAGTTTCATTATTTGTGTACGAGTTTGTTCCTATGGTAGATTTTTCGACCTCAGGTTTTCCCACTGAGTGACGGGTTTCCTGTTTGTCCACTGATAGAGTCCTACTGGTCTTTTGAGGTTGACTTTTAGTTCTCGTACTTCTTCCCAAAGTGGTAAACGAATCCAAAAGTTGCCTCGCACATTGGGTAATGGTCTTTTACAGAGATGATTCCGACGCCTTTAGGGGATCGTTCGCAACCTCATAACGCAGCATCCATTCATTCCAATTAACACCTTGAGTTGCGGGTTGTTGTTCGGAGTTTTCCTTTTCTTAGATGGGTTGCCAAGATACAGCAACCCGATTGGAATCCATAAAGAAAGACGTTCGAAAATATTGTTGGAAAAATAAAGTATTCAAAGAATAAAAAAAAACAGTATTATACTAGAGTATTACGCTCAAATAATACATTATATATTTATAATTTATTTGCTAGGCCACAAAAATCTCCTGAGCCGACCAAGCATAGAAATAAATACTATATGGGAACCAGTAATAAGGAGTGCCAGAGAAAAGCGATAATAACAAAAATTGCACTATGAGCTCTGGTAAAAACATAAAAGGATAAAAGCAAAAATTGCAATATGAGCACTGGTAAAAAAAAAGTATGCTGAAGACATTAGTTTTATAATACCCAGAAATTCATACACAGATGTCTTCAAGGACACATGGCACAGTGGATAAAGGCGTTGGTTAGATCCAGTGACAGGACCCAAAGAGTGTGATTTCAATACTCGCTTAAAGCAGTGGAGAACTTGGAGAGGGGAATTAACAAGAGATAACTGATAACTGACACCCCTCAGACATGGCACGTGGAACTAGAACAGTCTACACCAGTGAGCGAAATAAAGGGTTCAGTTCGACATTCCAACCACCTGAAGAAGGCCGGAGCGTACAATGTCCGAAACGTTGTAAATATGTTATAAAAATGGCGACAAAGATGAGGACAATAGTCCCAATAATGTAAATCGTATATATTTATAATTACGAAAAAAAGAGATCCTTATTTTTAATTATTTATTTATTATCGTTGCTACTGTTAATTAGATTAGTTGTTAATTAATTAAAACAAATAGTACTGTTGTTTCTGTCATCCATCAATTGTGTGACATGCGAGATAAACGTTTAGACGATAATGTATCTTTCGATACATGGTTGACGAGGTATATTTTTCCCGCAGTAGGTTGCTATTTCCTTCTGCGGTAGACCAATTGCCATCCAAGACTATAGAACCAGGTCTTTCTAGCTATTTACCCATACACAGAGGCACATATATAAGAACAACATTTATAACAATAATTATTCTAATAATCTTATATTTCTTTATGTTATTTACCCATAGCTGGTGGGGAGAAGAAGAGGATTCATACCTTTTCCAAGAGTATTAGCACGTAAGTGAATTTCACTCAGTTATGTGCCATGCGTGATACACGCTTAGACGATCATGTATCTTTCGATACATGTCTGACCAGGCAGTTTTTGTCCCGCAGTAGGTTGCCGTTTCTTTCTGACATCCAACCCAGTCTGTCGTGCCTCGGCATCAGAGAGCCGCTATTCATTACTCGACCGTACATCCTCCACCATCATTAATCCTTAAAACGAAATTAACTGCCAAGAAAAATTAATGAAAAAAGAAAAAAAATGGCATTCGGTTAATGAAGTTTAGAATTTATACGAATGATAATGTTCCACTTCTTTGAAATTTAAATAATAATAATAATAATAATAATAATAATAATAATAATAATAATGCAAAGAGAAATGCGACCGACCAGATAAAGAAACAATGGCAAAATAAACCGCTCCATGGCCAATACTCTGCCCGTACCAAACAAGCAGACGTAGACATAAACCGCACCCATCAGTGGCTACGTAGTGCAGGGTTGAAAGGTGAAACTGAGGGTTTTATCATTGCTGCACAAACCAATGCTTATTAACTAGGAATTATCAAGCACATATACTAAAATACTGTGTTAGCCCAAGATGCAGATTCTGTGACAAATATCCAGAAACCATTGATCATCTTATATCAGGTTGCACGATATTGGCACCCACTGAATATAAAACCCGGCATGACAGAGTGGGCCAATATCTGCACTGGAAAATTTGCAACTCCTATGGGAAGGAAACTGGAAGAAATTGGTACGAACACAACCCTGACCCGGTTACGGAGATAGGACCTTTTTAAAATTCTATGGGACTACGCAATACACACTGACAGAACAATCAAAGCCAACCGCCCAGACATTGTTATTAAAGACCACAAACAAAATAAGTGCCTCCTTATTGATATGGCAGTCCCTGCAGACTGCAATGTGTCTTTGAAGATATTCGAAAAACTGTCAAAATACAAGGACCTTGAAATAGAAATCTCAAAAATGTGGCACATGGGAACATCAACAATTCCTGTTGTAGTTGGAGCCCTTGGACTGGTTGGAAAAGATTCCAGTAGGCTGATTGAAGGGATCCCTGGAAGTCCATGCCTCAAAGAGATACAAAAAATTGTTCTGACAAGTACAGCCCACACTTTACGAAGGGCTTTATCTATGTAATTATTTATTTTTATTTTTTTTATTTTTTTTGCAGTGGAAAGTGTCATGATGCCATTTCTAACCTTAGGTCTCTGGGCGGGACCCGGAAAGAAATGAGTAAACGCCAGATATCAAAGAAAAAAAAAAAAAAAAAAAAAAAAAAAATAATAATAATAATAATAATAATAATAATAATAATTGTTATTAAAGACCACAAACAAAATAAGTGCCTCCTCATTGATATGGCAGTCCCTGCAGACTGCAATGTATCTTTGAACATATTCGAAAAACTGTCAAAATACAAGGACCATGAAATAAAAATCTCAAAAATGTGGCGCATGGGGACATCAACAATCCCTGTTGTAATTGGAGCCCTAGGATTGGTTGGAAAAGATTCCAGAGACTAATTGAAGGGATCCCTGGAAGTCCATGCGTCAAAGGGATACAAAAAATTGTTCTGACAAGTACAGCCCACACTTTACGAAGGGCTTTATCTATGTAATTATTTTTTTTTATTTTTTATTTTTTTTTGCAGTGGAAAGTGTCATGATGCCATTTCTAACCTTAGGTTCCTGGGCGGGACCCGGAAAGAAATGTGTAAACGCTAGATATCAAAGGAAATAAAAATAATAATAATAATAATCTTTACTATTTTTTAATATAATTAGATTAAATCAAAACTGCCTGCAAATTGGAAACAAATTTATTTTTTTTACTTATTGATTAATTTAAAGAAAGCAGAGATATTACTTATCGGATAAAATGTATTTAAAAAATACAAGATTATTGATGACTTATTGATTTGCATAAAATTATATCCAGTGGGGAGGAACAAATATTCGTACACATACAAATTTTTAATTTATTGTATTTACAACTAATGAATAAACATACTTTTCATATAATTAACTGTACACAGATGGATATAACAAAATATGCATAGAAAAACAGAAAAAAAATTTTGATTTGAAAAATCACTTCAGGACGTAGGCGATCATGGCTCTCCTCTTCGTCCTATTCATTGTAGTTCTCAATTTTTTAGTTTTGTCTTTTTCCCTTCTTCTACCAGACCTTATTTTCTCATCCACTCGCTTAAGCCCGCTCGGTATGTCATACTTTGCTTTCCCTTGTCCCTTTTTCTCTCTGTTCGCCCTGTGAGTATCAGATTTTCCAAGCCTTCTTTTCTTATTACGTGTCCCAGAAATTTAAGTTACATCTTCTTGACGTTAAGTATAAGTTTCCTTTTTGTTTGCATCCTCTCCAAAACCTCATCGTTGCTTTCATGTACGGTCTATGGTATCCTTAGCGTCCTTCCGTAGAACCATGCCTCTGTTGCCTAGATTATCTTCTTTATCCTTGAAGAGACAACATTCGCAGATATCAGGACAGATATCACGTAGCAGTTCAGCACTCTTTTCTTTGTTACCAACGAAATCATCTTGTCTCGTAATACTCTGCCAACCTTTTGGGAAGCGTTTTTGGCCATGCCAATACATCTTCGGATATCAGGGTCGCACTTGCCGTTCTCTGTCAATACATTTCCGTGATATTTACATTTCGGCACCTGCTTGATTTTAGTGTCCCCAACCTGTAAAGAGGATTTCGGGCTCATCTTTTTTGCAGATGACCATGCATTCTGTCTTCTTGTAGTTTATGCATAGACCATCCTTCTCGCTCTCCTACGCTACCGTATATATACTGTGTAGTCTGGCTTAGTTCATTAGTTACAGAGAAGAATTAATCAGAAAATTATGATTCTTTATAATATCTTTTTCCATTGATTCTTCTTCTTCTTCTTCTTCTTCTTCTTCTTCTTCTTATTATTATTATTATTATTATTATTATTATTATTATTATTTTTTTTTTCTTTGACTTCTGGCGTATACACATTTCTTTCCGGGTCCCGCTCAGGGACCTAAGGTTAGAAATGGCATCATGACACTTTCCACTGACAAAAAAAAATGCCATAGATTCAGCCCTTCGTAAAGTGTGGGCTGTACTTGTCAGAACAATTTTTTGTATCTCTTTGAGGTATGGATTTCCAGGAATCCCTTCAATTAGTCTACTGGAATTTTTCCAACCAATCCTAGGGCTCCAACTACAGAAGGGATTGTTGATGTTCCCATGTGCCACAGTTTTGAGATTTCTATTTTAAGATCCTTGCATTTTGACAACGTTTTGAATATCTTCAAAGATACATTGCAGTCTGTAGGGACTGACATATCAATAAGGAGGCACTTATTTTGTTTGTGGTCTTTAATAACAATGTCTGGGCGGTTGGCCTTGATTGTTCTGTAAGTGTGTATTGTGTAGTCCTACAGAATTGTAACAGTATTAAAACTATTATTATGATTATTATTATTTGTGTATGCTATAATTCCTGCTTTGTATCCTCTAGAGGCGGGTCCATACTACTACTACTACTATTATTATTATTATTATTATTATTATTACTACTACTACTACTACTACTTCAACGACCTTTGATTTCTGGTGTGTATTCCTTTCTTCCCGGGCTCACCCTGGGACCTAAGTTCAGAAAAGACATCACGGCATTTTCAACTGGGCAATTATTAAAAAAACAAAACAAAACAAAAGCAATGTCCACGCATATTTTACATAGACACAGCCGTTCGTAAAGCATGGGCTGTGTAATGACAAAAGTAATAATATTTCATGTTGTCATTAAACTCTCCTCGCCCTTTCCCCCTCCTCCCCCTTCCCCCTCCGCCCCCTCCAAATCCTCCTTCAATCTCACCCTTTCTCATTCATCCCGATCCTTATAAAGTCTTCTTCATCTTTCTTTTTCTAGTATGGCCCTATTCGTTCTGACTTTAATTTTTAGTTCCGTTCTCTGTACTTTATATTTCCTTAATTTGTGCTAAAAATCAAACTCATTCTATCATCTCGCTCTTCTTATTAGCAGTAGCGATAGCAGCAGTGACAGTAGTATTAGTAGTAGCATGAATATCGTCTGCACGTTTGCTTATCTTGTAAGTTTCATTGTCCAAGGCAAACGTGGAAAAAGAGAAACAATGAATTGGAATCACTCGCGTCCTCTTTATCTCCGTGAACGCTATCATTCAGTCGATCAACTTGTAAAATAATTAATCGTCGCCTGTGCTAAGAGGAGAGCAACTAAACAAACGTTTTCTCCGCAAGCTAGAAGCTAAGCAGAACGACAAACCGCCAATTAGTTAATCAGACGACTTTCTTTTCATCTCGATCACGATAAACAATGATTGCACAATTGATAAGGTCTTTTTCAAGATGCGATCCACATATACACTCGTATGCACATATACGCGTTCGTATGTGTTTTGGTACGTCTATATAGTGTTTCCTGATTTATATTTGAGTGTAAGCGTTTATCTGAAATGCTGGCCATTTACAGAAATTAACATAATTGCAGGTATATATATATATATATATATATATATATATATATATATATATATATATATATATATATATATATATATATATATATATATATATATATATATGAAGAAATATGGTTTTAAGGTGTGATATATTTATGGGATAAAGTGCTCAATATCAGAGATACAGCGTATGTAAATATAAATATAAAAGTGAACATTGAAGTCATGCTGGAAGCAATCGTCAGGCCGCCTGACGATTGCGTCCAGCATGAAGCAGTCTCTCTCTCTTTCTATATATATATATATATATATATATATATATATATATATATATATATATATATATATATTCTGTTTATACGTTATTTATAATAGATATAGTTTATTTAAGTAAATGATCTGTTTTCGTTTTTTGTTTTTTTCAACAGTATTAATTACATTTACCGGTCTGAATATTCGAGAAATTTTATGGAAAAAATGTGCTTCTCTGACTGGAATCGAACCTGTAACCCTACTCGGAACCATCATTTGATCTGATGTAATATTAACCATTCAGCCAAAAAGAAGCGTCTGGTTAGGAAAGTTCGAATTACTGTTTGTAAACAAAAGATCTTCGATGATCTTTCCCGAATTATCATATATGCTGGTTATAAACAGTAATGTTGTCCTGTGCTGCCATAGAGACGAAGTTACATTTGTCACTCGTGTATATTTGTGACTAGTCTTTCTTCAACATTTAACGTGTTTAGAAGTGAAGCTGCGCGGCTGTATCAAATAAGTTTCCATACCATAGGCAGCCGAATTATCCAACTTTTGCTACTGCTTATAGTCGCGTTGCTAAAACAGGATCGGTGGCACCACAAAATATGGATCGAGTAACATCCGCTCGTACGCCTGACCCCGAAGAATACATTCTAAAGACTGTGGGAAACTGATCAGGTATTAGTAGACGTCAAGTGGCCCTAGTATGTCTTAGTGCTGCAGGGAGGTTACTTGAAGAGCAGCTCCAGTATCTGTATCATTTGCAACCTCTGCAGACTCTTTCGCCATTTACTCACTTACCACGGGAGAACGTTTGCCGATAGGTTTATTGAACAAACTGCCTATCATTTGTTGGCTGCTTCAGTCTTGTTTTCGTACAATACAGGCCAGATATTAGCATCATTTTATGGTCAATGTGTGGGCAGGAATTTTAGAAGGCTGTTTTTTTAAGCCCATATGTTGTCCCAACACGTCTATAGGAGCTGTCTACTTGATTTCGAACACACTTCCAGACCTGCTAGAGGATGTACCCTTGCTAATACGAAAACTCATACGGTTCATGCATGCTGGGTCTACAGCAGTTTTTAGTCAAATTGTTCGCGATACACTTACATGGATAGGTAGGGTAGGACCGATTCCATGACCAGCACGTTCCCCCGACTTCAATCCTTTTTTTTATCCGTGGGGTCAACTAAAATATTTGGTTTATGTAGCAGACATTAATAATGTAGAGTTGCATCATCATCGTATCATGGGGGCCTGTAATAATACTTAACATCGTGTGGGAGTGTTTAAAAGTGTCCACAAGTCAATGAGGCGGGTGAATTCGTGTGTACAAACAAGAGGGGGAGCATTTTAAATATTTGTTATGAGTTGCTGTGTTGAGGTACAAAGATTACCTTTTTGACATACATTTATATGGATATTTTACCTTGTTTGGGTGACAGGAAATCGCCCACCAAAAATGGTTTGGTTTATTTTGTTTTACGGCATATCAACCTCAATGGGCTGTTTAATGCCGACAACATTTTTTATTGCTGGTAATATTTTGTTTTGTCAAAAATCTGTTTCTGGTTATATTTTTCCTTCAAAATTGTATTGCTGGTAATAATTATTTTCAAAAAAGTATTGCTGGTAATAGTTAACTCTTTGCCCATAGCCGGGACCCTAACAGGTGCTACCACCTGGGTCAGGGTGGACCTGGGAACACCAGCAATTAAGAGGTGGTTACACGCTCCTCAAAACCTCCTGATCAGAGACCTTGCTGCTGGATGTAGTTTATCGTCTTACCCAGGACGCGGATGTAGTTTAACGTCTTACCGAGGACGACCAAAATTTATAAAGTTATTTTTGATACACGTTTTATATATTCTAGCTTGTGGACCGCTCTTCTGGCTTACTTTTTCCTAGTCAACTTTGATCTTCATGAATGTAAATGCAATGTATTCTTAATTCTTGTTCTTTTATTGTTCTCTGTCAGTAATAGCGTTTTTCGTGAGTGGGCGTAATATTTTGTAGTATTCTGTAACCACTTAGAAGCTTTAAGAACATGAATATTTCATAGCTTTTCAGCACTGATCTATTTTTTTTTGTTCTAAAGAAATTGTTTCTTAATACGTTTTTTTTCAGATTTTAGAAAGCATATTTTCGCTATTGCAATATACCTCGGATTTCGGCGCCACCTTTTTCGTGCTTTTACACGTCTTTAATTGCTTAACGTCGACATTTCCAGTTGGTTCACATCTGGAGCTGTTGCAATTGGCAATAATAACATCTAAACAGAAGACGCAGGAGAGACTTCATCAAACGTGTCATCTGGAGAAGGGGGAATAACAGATGAAATAACACTCAAAAGAACATATTTTGAAAAATGAAGATACAGAGATTTGAAATTTTGACACTCAGAAGACTAAATGAAAGCACGGTGAAATACAGTCGGGTACTTAAAAAAAATATTGTCGAAAGCCAAAGCTTAATCGAAAGGGACTCTAAATCGTGATGGGGGTGCTTATTTAAACACATTAATTTTTATTCATTTTCATCTTTTGTTTATAAAGGGTGCTGCTAAAAACACTTCCCTGGCATTTCTAAGACATTAGCTCGATGAAGACACCATTGCCAATAACGTCTTACCATTATCTAGGATATATTTTTGCCGCACCCTATACAGCTATACAAACCGCAAATACTTAATAGTGGCACCTGTCAGGGTCCCAGCTATGGGCAAATAGCTACCGCCCGCCAAATGGCGGTCAAAACACTAGGAAATTATAAAAATACGTTTTAATACCAACAATACCTTTTTGGAAAATTTTTTTACCAGCAATTCAAATCTTGTCGGCATTAAATACCCATTGAGGTTGGTAAGCCGTAAAACAAACCAAACCATTATATTTTTAATAATAATTGCTATTATTATAAGTAGTAAAACTAGTAGTCGTAGCACTAGTAATAATAATATTAGTTGCGGTAGTAGTAGTACTTGCACTACCAGTAGTATTAGTACTAATAGTCGTAATATTTTTATTTCATTTTTATATTGATGCATTTTATCATCACGCATTGCGTCGCTATTTTATTGTTATTATTATTATTATTATTATTATTATTATTATTATTATTATTATTTTCTTTGATATCTGGCGTTTACACATTTCTCTCTGGGTCCTGCCCAGCGACCTAAGGTTAGAAATGGCAGCATGACACTTTCCACTGCAAAAAAAAAAAATATTACATAGATAAAGCACTTCGTAAAGTGTGGGCTGTACTTGTCAGAACAATTTTTTGTATCTCTTTGAGGCAAGGACTTCCAGGGATCCCTTCAATTAGTCGACTGGAATCTTTTCCAACCAGTCCAAGGGCTCCAACTACAACAGGGATTGTTGATGTTCCCATGTGCCACAATTTTGAGATTTCTATTTCAAGGTCCTTGTATTTTGACAGCTTTTTGAATATCTTCAAAGATACATTGCAGTCTGCATGGACTGCCATATCAATAAGGAGGGACTTATTGTGTTTGTGGTCTTTAATAACAATGTCTGGGCGGTTGGCTTTGGTTGTTCTGTCAGTGTGTATTGTGTCGTTCCATAATTTGTAACAGGTCCTATCTCCGTAACCGGGTCTGGGTGGTGTTCGTACCAGTTTCTTTCAGTTTTCTTCCCGTAGGAGTTGCAAAATTTCCAGTGCAGATATTGGCCCAATCTGTCATGCCGGGTTTTATATTCAGTGGGTGCCAATATCGTGCAACCTGATACGAGATGATCAATGGTTTCTGGATATTTATCACAGATTATTATCATTATTATTATTATTATTATTATTATTATTATTATTATTATTATTATTATCATAATTATTATTATTATTATTATCATAATTATTATTATTATTATTATTATTATTATCATAATTATTATTATTATTATTATCACAATTATTATTATTATTATTATTATTATCATAATTATTATTATTATTATTATTATTATTATCATAATTATTATTATTATTATTATTATCATAATTATTATTATTATTATTATCATAGTTATTATTATTATTATTATTATTATTATCATAATTATTATTATTATTATTATTATTATTATCATAATTATTATTATTATTATTATTATTATTATTATCATAATTATTATTATTATTATTATTATTATTATTATTGTTATTATTATTATTATTGTTATTATTATTATTATTATTGTTATTATTATTATTATTATCATAATTATTATTATTATTATTATTGTTGTTATTATTATTATTATTGTTATTATTATTATTATTATTATTGTTATTATTATTATTATTATTATTATCATAATTATTTTTATTATTATTATTATTATTATCATAATTATTATTATTATTATTATTATCATAATTATTATTATTATTATTATCATAATTATTATTATTATTATTATTATCATAATTATTATTATTATTATTATTGTTATTATTATTATTATTATTATTGTTATTGTTATTATTATTATTATTATTATTATTGTTGTTATTATTATTATTATTATTGTTATTATTATTATTGTTATTATTATTATTATTATTGTTATTATTATTATTATTATCATAATTATTATTATTATTATTATTATTATTATTATTATCATAATTATTATTATTATAATTATTATTATTATTATTGTTATTATTATTATTGTTATTATTATTATTATTATTATTATTATTATTATCAAACAAATGATTGCTGTATCACTTCCAGTATTTTTTAACAGTTAAGAGAAGAGCACGATTTAAGAAAAGAGTAATAAACAATGCCTGACAATGTTAAACACTATTTCGACAATATGTCTGCCTTCTTCGTTTCATTTTATTTTAATTTTTTAAATCGGGCTCCTCTCTAAATTATTATTATCATTATTATTATTTTTTTTTTTGTTATTTCCTTTGATATCTGGCGTTTACACATTTCTTTCCGGTTCCCGCCCAGGGACCTAAGGTTAGAAATGGCATCATGACACTTTCCACTACAAAAAAAAAAATATTACATAGATAAAGCCCTTCATAAAGTGTGGGCTGTACTTGTTTTTTTTTATTATTATTATTATTATTATTATTATTATTATTATTATTATTATTATTATTATTATTATTATTATTATTATTCTACTCATCTCATTATTTTTTTTTTTTTATCATGATGGTGCGCCAGTACTCTCATCATTATTATTGTAATCGTTTCTCATTTCAGTTTTTATTGCAACTTGTTATTGTGGTTTGTTTTTATTTTATTTCGACCGCGGGGGTAAACAATGGGAAATGTGAAAATATTAGCTTCTGCCAAGACTTGTCCCTGCTTGGGAAGTGTACTGAAATGAAAATTAGTTATAACGTAATAAAATAACCAAAGTGAATATGAATGAAAAACGTGAAAGAATGAAAGAAATTAAAGTGGAAATCGCTCCAAAGACACATAGATGCATACGTTAAAAATATACATAAACATACATACATATCTATCTATCTATTACAGTATACTATCTATCTATTACAGTATACAATCTATCTATTACAGTATACAATCTATCTATCTATCTATTACAGTATTCTATCTATCTATTTATCTATTACAGTATGCTATCTATCTATCTATCTATTACAGTATGCTATCTATCTATCTATCTATTACAGTATGCTATCTATCTATCTATCTGTCTATCTATTACAGTATGTTATCTATCTATCTATCTATCTACCTATCTGTCTATTACAGTATGCTATCTATCTATTTATTACAGAATGCTATCTATCTATCTATTACAGTATGCTATCTATCTATCTATATATCTATCTATTACAGTATGCTATCTATCTATCTATCTATCTATCTATCTATATTACAGTATGCTATCTATCTATCTATATATCTATCTATCTATCTATCTATCTATCTATATTACAGTATGCTATCTATCTACCTATCTATCTATCTATCTATCTATCTATCTATCTATCTATCTATCTATCTATCTATCTATCTATCAGCTAGCTATCTAGCTATCTTATCTATCTATATAGCTATCTATCTATCTATTCATAAAGAGAGAATCTCTCTTTTTCTCCCTCTCTTTCTATGTTTATATATATATATATGCGCGCACGCGCGTGTGTGTGTGTGTGCAAAAATAATCAGAAGTAAGTACATTTCCTTTTGCGTTTCATTTCTTCGGAATTTTTTTTTTATTTTTATTATTTTCATCCGTGAATATTTTCCTGCCCTGGTCTAATATGGGAGATTTTCATCTCTGGTCCTGAAAAAGCATTTATTCACTTCCCTCGGGACTACTTTCCACATCTTTTGAACCGAATATCTCCTTGCAGTTCCACCCCTTCGCAGCAGGGCAGAGGTCATCAGTCTTGTAGAGCAATGTTATTACTGCAGTAATTTTTTCGACACCGGGTGCCACCAGAATATACGACTACTACTACTACTAATTACAATAATAATATTAATTATAATAATAATAATAATAATAATAATAATAATTATTATTATTATTATTATTATTATTATTATTATTATTATTATTATTATTATTATTATTATTATTATGTGCGTAGGGGTTGATGTGACATGCATAGGCGATCATGTTTCTTTTCTGAAGTGAATGTATTAAACCTGATATGAATTCGAACTCGGCTCTCCCATTTCTCATTCCCAGCCGTCAGCCATTACTTCCCTCGCAGATCCAAGCATACAGCACCTGTTTATTTCCATCCAGTCACTCATCCAGATAATGACCAGTATTAGCTTTGCTTAAATTCTCTGTTTCAATGTGATATAGCCGTATGCACCATAAATATTTACAGTTCTATGCTACAAATCTAAGTATTTTTGTTTTTATCGGTATCACCTCATGCAAGGCAGTAAAGCCACTAAGACGCAATGAGTTACTGATTATGGATGAGATTTGAAACCGAAACATTACTGATGACCGGGCAGAGGAAAG
>OZ038513.1:33598448-33600948 GCA_964036315.1 Acanthosepion esculentum
ATGTGGATCTACAGAAGGATGATAAGGATATCATGGAACGAGCGTGTGAGCAACGATGAGATCTTAGAGAGGTTGCAAACAAGGTGGAGGCTTATACTTAACATCATAAAGAGGCAGCTGAAGTTTCTGGGACACATAATGAGGAAAGAGGGCCTATAGAATCTGATACTCACAGGTCGAATAGAGGGAAGGAGAGACAAAGGAAAGCAGCGCATGACATACCTGGTGGATTTGGATGACAGAATGTGGTCTGTGGAAGGAAGCAGAGGGAAGGAATTTGTGGAGAGCAGCAAGGGATAGAAGGAGGTGGAGAGCCATGATCGCCTACGTTCTGAAAAGATATGGCATATAAAAAGAAAGAAGTTACATTTCATGTACGTGTAAATACCCTTTGGAAAAATATAAACCCACCTTCTCCTCCAGCTATGGATTAAATAGCAGGACTTGTATTTGGAAAACATAATTTTTTGTTCTCAGAAAATTGGTGTATGCAATATTCACTAAATAATTTTTCTAACGACCCCAAATATGTTACGGCTTCAAATAACCCAGAAAGGGGTGATAAGCAGTAAGAAAATCTTATCAATCAATCAGCCTGTGACTATATTACATTTTTCTATCGCTTTCACTCTAACGTCTCGAATTTAAAGTTCACAACTATGGCTGCTTCCTTTGATAATCTGTCCTTTTATTTTTCTCTTTCCATTACTGCATTTTTTTTTAGTTTTGCTCATGAATCTGTAACAGAACCATTGTTCGTCAACACGTTTGGCCTAAAGACATTCTTAGTTTTCAGGAAATGTCTCTTCCCATACGATCATAACGAATTCTTACGTTCCTAAAATATTAATAGAAAAAAAAAGGTATTACCAACTTAAAAAAATAAACAATCTAGATATCACTCATAATTGATATTATTTACAACTGGTAACGCTGTTTATTCGTAACACTTACAATTGGTAACACTGTTTATTCGTAACACTTACAACTGGTAACACTGTTTATTCGTAACGCTTACAATTGGTAACACTTATAATTTGTGAAATTTGTAATTACTAACAAATATAATTGATAATACATATAAATGAGTATATTATTTACATTATTCGGACTATTGTCCTCATCTTTGTCGCCATATTTATTACAACGTTTCGGCCGTTGTGCGCTCCGGCCTTCTTCGGGTGGTTGGAATGTCGAACTGAAGCCTTTGTTTTGCTCACTGGGGTAGGACACATGACACAGTGAATAAAGGCGTTTATTTAGATCCAGTGACAGGACCCAACGAGTCTGAGTTCAATACCCGGTTAAGGCAGTGGAGAACATTCAGAGGGAAAATAAACAGCTGATAACTGACATCCATTAAACATGGTACGTGGAACTAGAACGGTCTACCCCAGTGAGCGAAATAAAGTGTTCAGTTCGTCATTCCAACCACCTGAAGAAAGCCGGGGCATACAACGGCTGAAACGTTGTAATAAATATGCCGACAAAGATAAGGACAATAGTCCGTATAATGTACATAATATACATAATACCTCATCTCAGAAATATAGACAGATATAAATGGGTATATTTATAATTGGCAATACTTATAATTGATAACACCTTTTATTGGTAACAGTAAGTGCTATTGACATCACTTATAATTGTTATCAGTTATAATTAAATACACTTATAAAGGTATCACTTATAATTGATAACACTAGAAATTGATTATATTTATAATTGATAACACCTTTTATTAGTGACAATAAGTGTTATTGATATCACTTATAATTGCTATCACTTATAATTGCTATCACTTATAATTAAAAAACTGGTGTCGATTATAATAATTTATTATTCATTACACTTATAATTGTCGACACTTATAATTGATAACACCTTTTATTGGTAACAGTAAGTGTTATTGACATCACTTATAATTGTTATCAGTTACAATTAAATACACTTATAATAAATACACTTATAGCTTCCGGACCGAAGTTAAGTTCTAGAAATCTCTGGTCGTATACATCGCCCCACTACGGCTAAGAGACTTGGCCACTTCTGATTGTGGCAGAAAAATGCTCGTGACGTTCGAGATTAAATGCTCGAGAAAGCCCCTCCACATCTCCTACGGCGAGTCCCACTATTAATTCAATTTAATTCTCATTTTCTTTAAAACATTCGCTTTGTTCACATGATCAGCCCAGGCTATATTAAGGTATCAACGAGTGTTTTCTTTATTTGTCGGAACTTAGATTATTTAATGCCAACAAGATTTTTAGGGCAGGTTCGTATGAACAGAATATGTATTCTTTGTAAGAAATCAGTTTGCAGACTTGACGTGTAAAGAGGAATTTTTGTCGAGAGTGAAACGCAATGCTGGTATTTTTTTTTTCAAAAATATTTTGCTGGCAATAATTTTTTTCAAAAATATATTTTTGGTAAGATTTTTTTTTCTCAAAAATGTATTGGAGGTAATTTTCTTTAAAAATGTATTGGAGGTAATTTTCGC
>OZ038513.1:33610948-33650948 GCA_964036315.1 Acanthosepion esculentum
GTATTCCTGTCAATATTTTTTCAAAAAATCTATTGCGGGTAATATTTTTTTTCAAAAAATTATTTCTGGTTTTTTACAAAAATGATTGCTGGCATTAAAACATTTTTACACTTTCATAGCGTTTTGACCCCAGTTTGGAGTTAACTATTTGCCCATAGCTGGGATCCTAATAGGTGCTACCACTCCGGGTCAGGGTGGACCTGGGAACACAAGGAATTAATAGGTGGTTCTACGCTCCTCAAAACCCCCTGATCAGAGGCCTTGCTGTCGGATGTAGTTTATCGTCTTACCCAGGACACCTGCATTTGGTGTTGTACAGTATTTTGTTCTTATCTACTAGTATTTGTCTTATGTTTATAGATCTATTGAGGCAATTTATCGACATGAAGTAATATAATTCAATGTCTAATATTCATGCATATGGAATATTGTGTTAAACAAATATATATTTTTCATACAAATTATGAACGATTAAGTTTATTTAAAAAAAAAAAAAAAAAGAAAAGAAACCAAACATGACGTCCCCAAAAGCAATTAATCAATAATTTATTTCTAAAATATATGACCTGAAGAGGGCCGGGGCTTACAACGGCCGAAACGGTATGAATATAGAAATAAAAATGAGGACAACAGTTCAATGATGTAAATAGTTTTAAGTAGTTATATAATAGCTCATCTCAGAAATATAGAGAGATTTTCAATGAAATTCAAATTTAATCAGAATTTCATTCGATTTATTTGTTCGTAGAAATAAAATCGCACCCTGAACGTTGAACCATAAACGAATACATCTGCTTAAATCTAATACAGTGCATGGGTGTATTTCTAGGACAAGGAAAGAAGGGTTAGAAATTTTGACACACGCACGATATACTGAAGCGAAGATAGACAACGAGGAAATGTCGGTAACCTACCTAACGAGTCGGTGTAAATGGAATGAAGAGTTGTAAAAAGACAAAAGTTACAGTGGACTAAAATGGATAGGAGGTTGTGGAGGGCCATCAACATTCATGTCCTGAACAGATCCGGCACCTAGAAGAAGTATAGATAGGTTTTTGTCCGTGTGTTTGCAAGTAGGTAACATCTTACGTATTTTTTGCGCCAAGAATTTTTTGTTATATATAAAGTAAACTCTACCGATATGAATATATAATACCTACATACATACATATATATATATATGTGCGTGTGTGGTATTAAAATAAGCTCCATCTTCTCTTATTTCCTTTCATATGTTTCCGAATAAGGTGTGTCTTTATTTATTTAATACCACGTCAACAAGCATAAGGCTACGCGATTCTTTGACTGTATCCACGTCCTTAACAGTTTTCAACTAAGCAAGAATGACATTTCTTTCCTTCGCTGATCGAATAAAACCCTGTATATCATATCATAAGACGACACAGGCAGACGATCGAATCCTCCAGAAGGATGTACTTCTCTGTTAGCCGGTAGCAGGTCGTTCAGAGTGTCGAAGGACAAAGTGTCGAAATACAAAATGATGAATGGACAAAATGTCGAATAGACAAAGTGTCGAACAGACAAGTTTCGAACGAAGAAAATGTCGAATGGACAAAATGACGAACAGATAAAGGGTCAAACTGAGTAAATGACGAATGAAGATAATGTCGAAAAGACAAAATTTCAAAAGAACAAAATGTAAAAACCAACACTTTACAACTTTGTCCCAATCTACCAATCAGAGACCTTGCTGCCGGATATAGTTTATCGTCATATCCAGGACTGCACAACGAAAAAGAGAAGATAAGGTGAATATAAATACTTGATAAAAAGAATAAATTTTCTTTTAAAGAATTTTTTTTTTCCTCATTAGCGGAGTTATTTATGTATGTGTATCAATATAAAGAAATAATATACCAGTCAGTTAACAGTTTTAAAGAGGTGGTTAGGTATTGCTACCCAGCTCTCACTTTTCAGTCTTGACAGAGCTCAAAATAGTTTACCTGGCCTTGTGGGTAATGGATGATTTCCCACCCTACAACCACTTTCCCGCAGTCGAAAGATTCCCTGCTTCTTTCTGCATCACCGATATTTTGCTAGTAGGTGAGTGTGTCGAAGGAAAAAGTGTCGAAAGACAAAATGAATTGACAATCTGTTGAGCAGACAAATTGTCGAACGAACAAAGTGTCGAATGGACAATGTGCCAGACAGAAAAAGAGTCGAACTAAATAAATGAAAAATCGACATGATGTCTAAAAGACAAAGGATTCAAAAGGACAAAATGTTGAACAAAGTAAAACGAACATAATGTCATGATTTTAAAAACTTGATTCAAATAATCAAGTAAGCTATTCTAAACTTTTTATTGCTTAGCTTTGGCATCATTTAATGAAGAATAGTCTTAAAAGTTATTAAGCCTCGATAAATATCTGTTAGCGGTCTGATTTCTTTTTTTTGTTGGGAGTCGTTTATTACGTTCTATTTTTTAGCAAATCGAATTGAGTTTTCTTATATATATATATATATATATATATATATATACCTGTAGAAAGATTTTTTTTCATCAGAGGTTTACATAGTAGTTTAAGTTTTGAAAATAATTATTTATTGACAGGATAAGTGCATATTAAATAAAAAGTATTCTGTTTTAGGTATATATCTGGCCTTTCATTAATTAATCAGTTCGATCCTATTTCCGTTCGGTACTTTGTCCATTCGTCAATTTGTCCATTCATTTTGTCCGTTCGTCATTTTGTCCATTCGTCATTTTTCCGTACGTTACTTCGTCCATTCGTCACTTTGTCCATTCGTCATTTTGTCCGTTCGTCACATTGTCCGTTCGTCACTTTCTTCATTCATCATTTTGTCCGTTCGTCATTTTGTCCGTTCTTCATTTTGTCTATTCGTCCCTTTGTCCGTTCGTCACTTTCTTCATTCATCATTTTGTCCGTTCGTCATTTTGTCCGTTCTTCATTTTGTCTATTCGTCATTTTGTCCGTTCGTCACTTTGTTCGTTCGTCATTTTGTCCATAAGTCATTTTTTCTGTTCGTCACTTTGTCTGTTCGTCATTTTGTCCATTCGTCATTTTGTCCGTTCGTCCTTTTGTTCGGCATTTTTCCATTCGTCATTTTGTTTGTAGACACTTTGTCCTTCGACACTATGTCTATTCACACTGTTACTCGTTCTGATGTAATGGTTAACAAGCTAATTTTTGTGTGCTGGTTATTTCAATAATAAATGTGTAAAGTTTCTTGAGCGAACATTTTAAAACACATTAATCAATGGTGGTGAAAAGGTACACACGCAAAATAACATACCAATTGATTTGCAATTCAAGATAACATTTATTAAACAAAATTAACCAAAGAAAATATTAAGACAAGAGTTTCTTTTCCTGGAAGTACATTGCATACACAAGGGAATGTTAATGAATATATATGTGTCGTGCGTTTTAGTGTAAAATGTCCACAGCCCATTTAGCGTCAGCCTGAAATGTTCATGTTACATAGTGCAAAAGAGAATTTTTTTTAGATTTTACATATTTGGATGAACACAATGGTGTAAGGTTAAACCTGTATCAAGGGGATTGTGTTAAACTAAGGAGAGTTCATCAATTTACAGTTGAGCTGGCTAGATGTAACCGTAAGTTCTATGCTGACAGTTTCTTTTCTCTCACTTCTCGCTTGTGAAACTACCTTCCGGCTCCATGCTTTACAGCCAAAATTAATCGAGAAAAATTACAATACAATGTCAATCGCTATCTGCTGTTTTCCAGATTACTCTTTCCTCTTCCCGCTCATTATTAATGTTTCTGTCCCTATTTCTTCCATAACCTGTAATCTTTTTTGTCTTAGACGCTTTACTGCCTTGCATGGGGTGATACCGATTTTTAAAAAAACAAAACAAAAACTCCTTCTTTTTTTCCATATATTGTGACAGTGTTGCTTAAAGTTCATTTTTCTTGAATTTATACAAACATCTTAGAATTTCCCAGCAGATATCAGTGGAATCTACATCACCGAAAATTATATTCTATAATTAGAATTTAGATATATGGGAAAAGAAGACCTCAATTTCAACCGACTACAGTAAGACTTGCCTTAAAATTACACGTGTATTACAATAAATATATATTAAAAAAACTCCATCCATTCCTTAAACATAAACACGCGCGTGCGCACAGACAGGCAGTCACACACACACACTCATATATATATATATATATATATATATATATATATATATATATTGTGTATTTAGGCAGAAATCCTACTTTTATGCAAGCTTTATTAAATATATGACAGACTAGGTGCTTTGATTAAGTTTTTTACATAAGTTTTCATATGATCTTATAAAAGAAATAATTCTAAGATTATATGAGTAATTATATAAAAGACTTAATCAAAGCACCTTGTTTGTCATATTTAATGAAACTTGCATATATATATATATATATATATATATATATATATATATATATATATATATATAGGCATTATATCTTAATTCAAATATGTTTGGTTGAATAATCTAGACATGTTATGTCTATTTATTTTTAGGTTACTCATCTCAAATCAGGGATCAATTTCTTAGTGCTGTTATTAAACTGGTTAAGAATGACGCCGTAGTTTTGTTTATTTCTTTTATTTTCCGAATTACTTTACATTTCACCCAAGACCATCTTTAGGGGTACATTGTTATGAAAAATAATCAATGTAATTGATAGCTGTCAGTTTCTTTTGTAAATGCGCATGAAACATATTTCGTCATAGTCAATTTAAAAAATTAGGAATATGTAATGGAGGTAACTTAATTTATAATTTGTTTATTATTGAAAAAATACGCAACCTAAAATTTAAAAAAAATCACTATTTGATTACCCAAAACATTGGCTCTTATAGGCATTTTAAGACATTGTTGCTGTATTCATAATTAATCTTTTTTATATAGAGAGCGATTCAAGAATTTGAATTTGTTTTTTGTTATTTCCAATGTTGAGTATACTTGTATTGTTAATTAAGTTTTCTCTAAAACTTGAATGTGGACAGAAATGATTAAGTTGGTTATATTAAATTTAGTATAATTACAATTAGTTTATTTCTTTACTGGTATTAGTGGGGGATATACTCGTACTTATAAGTTCTTTTAGAACTTTTTGATCTTGTTTGTAGTTACAATACATTTGTATGTGTTATAGTAGGTTCATATGTTTAGGGTTGGTTGATTTCCCAAGTAGGGGTGGGAACGATTGCAAAGGTTTTCCCACCACTTATAGTCAGAAGGACACAGAATTCATGCTGGGATATTTTTCTTAGCCAATAAAATGGGACGGTTTGCCTTTTGACATGACTCCGACCAGATCTACCTTAAGTACTAGACAGACATACTGTGTTCGTTTGGTCAACATTGCTTTTGTGCACAAACACCAGCATCTAGTTTGTGAATTCTTATCAATTTTGATTTGCTTTAACTATATTGTTTGCTTGCATGATTGTTGCAGTTTCATCTTTTTGGCCCTTTTTTTTCCTTTTTATTGCAAACTTTATTAAATCTGATCGTGTGATTTATCTTGCATTTTTACAATGGCTTCCAACTCATCAAGGTTATTTGAGGACTTCCGACTTCTTACTTTTCAGTCAAGTTTGATCTTCAAAAAATTAAATGCAATGCCAATCGTTATACTTTGTCCTCTTAACTTCTTTTCTGTGATTGTTCACGTTCCTTAATAATGTCTATTTTTTAAAAAATATTTTTCATACTCACTAACCCTCCCGCCGGTTAGTGGTTCTGTTGCCATGCTTGGGGTGAAGTGATTCAAAATAAAAATAAAATAAATAAAATCAATAGTTGATATACTTCATGATGTGAATATCGTCCTGGGCACGCACTACCGGAATACGTTTTTTGTTTGTGTCTCCTCTTTAAGCTACATGACGTCTCTGCATGTCATGGATTGTCTTTTCTCTTCGGATTGTATAGACAAATCTTTTTTTTTCTGGGCACATTTCGAATATATACATCATGATACTGAATTTTGTGTTGTCTTTGATATATTTATTTCTAAGATGTTTTACCACCTCTGAAGAATTTTCCTTTCCGCCCCAAGATGAATGTTTTTATACTAGCTGAATTACCTCTCTCTGTTGGGTAAAAATTTCAAGAAAATGATTACAGCTGACAATAAACCATTTTCTTAGTAGTTATTTCCACTCATGAAATTCAGAACTAAGAAAAGTTAAAGTATACAATTTACATTCGGTCTATTGTCCTCGTTGTTGCTGTTGTTGTCAAAAGTGTTAATGGTTATAGTAATATTAACCGCCTTCCTACAAAGAAACATCCAGTATTGATTGACCGAGCAACCAGTAGAATTTTTGGTTTAAATTTATAAAATCATTTTCTTAAAACATTACTTTTCGGCAATTAAGTCTCTCAATGTTGTACAGGTTATTTAATGGCGAAATGTAAACATTTTTCACGCTATTTTATTTTATTTTAAATAATAATGGTTTGAGTGATACAAGGTCTTACTAATTAACCCATAGCTGGGGGAGAAGAGGTGGGTTCATGCCTTTCCCAGGAGCATTTGCGCGTAAGTGAATATAACGAACACAACTGGAATTTGAACTCGGCTCTCCGATTAACAATTTCGAGTCATTATCCATTACACCACCCGCACATCGAAGCTTACATCATCTGGTATTCCAAAGCAGTCACTTTTCAAGATACTGACTAGACACTACGTTGCTTAACACTGGTGATCGTACGGGAATCAGTGTTTCAACGTCATATGGCCCCTAAGCCAGGTTTTTCTTTAATTCAGTAGCTGTTATCGCTCTTTTCATTATTGATGGGAGTTTCCTTCCAAGCCTTTTATTTGAAGCAATATGGAATGTCGACATCTTGATTATTCCATCATTTTCTCTTTGACTTACATAAGCTATCCATTTTAGTTGTTGCTGCTGTTGGTTGTCCTCAAGTAATATGTCTTCATTTATTCACTACGGTGTTTTGTGATTCTGTATCGCCATTCCAGAATGTTTAAAAAAACAGAAGAAAGATCTTTGGCAAGACACTCGCTCAAATCCTTTTTAACCAGTGGTCTTCGAAAACGGTAGTATACAGCTGACAGTTTAGATATTTCTAAAACGGGTTTGGCGTCATGCCTGACATCCATATTAAAGCCTCGATCTGACGGTGGATATTTACAAACATGACTCGTGTTTCTATGTTGATTTTTTTTTTTTTTTTAGTTTTGAGGCGAAACAAACTCCGGTGCATCCCATTTTGTGTTCAATAACGTCATCACACATGAAATGCAGGAAAAGAACATGTATCACCACGATTTTTGGTTTGCCCCCAGACTGGTGTCTCCGATCTATTCAACCGTCTGTGGAGAGACACACCCAGAAGAGAAGATTTTAAATTAAGCAATAGCTATCTGAGCCATAGAACAACTATGCAATGTCGCATAGACTCGATTATCTGGACAGATCATTTTGACGAAGTGTAATGTTCAGCAAGGTGGTCTCGCTAGAACAATTAAGACCCAGTTTGTGAGTTCGATTCTCACTGGGGATAGCATAATTTCCGCTTGTGCCATAAATAAAAAAAAATGATATTTTGATATGGTATAATGGTTAGCAAGCTTGTCTCGCTAGATCAATTACAACCGAATAGGGAGTTCGCCTCTCACTGGGTACCCCATACATTCGTCCTTGTGACACATCTAAGCTATGTTGGGTCATTTTGGTTTGCTCACTAGTACACGTATGTACACAAAATAACCCAACACCCCCTCTTTTTTGGGTACATTATGGAATCTTCTTTCAAAATATTAGTAAAGTCAATATTTATATGGAACAAATACTTTAGTATTAATAAAATTGAATTTTTTCGTTTTTTATTTTATTTTTTTTAACATTAATCAAATAATTATTTTTTTAACATTAATCAAATAATTATTTTTTTTAATATTAAACAAATAATTATTTTTTTTTAACATTAATCAAATAATTATTTTTTTTAACATTAATCAAATAATTATTTTTTTTTAACATTAAACAAATAATTATTTTTTTTTAACATTAATCAAATAATTATTTTTTTTAACATTAATCAAATAATTATTTGTTTTTAACATTAATCAAATAATAATTTTTTTTAACATTAATCAAATAATTATTTTTTTCTCTTAATATTCATAAAATGATTTTTTTTCCTTTCATAAAATACAAGGTAACCAAAAAAGTTCTTTTTAAAGGAAAAAAAGAAAACGCTTCACAGTATGTGTAACTTATATTTAGTCTTCGAAGTAATCGCCATCGGCATCCAGCACATTCTGCCAACGTGTCTCCAGCTGTTCAATCAAAAAAAAAACGGAAAAAACTTTTTTGGTTACCTTGTCATTATTATTATTTTTTTTTAAATGAAAAATTTATATCCATAAGAATTAGTTATATCATTTGTTCACTGTTAAGTACTTTAGGTTAATAAACATTAACAACAATATTATAAATTTAGGTTGTGATCACAACAAAGAAAGTAGAAAAAGTTGTTATTTTACCCATAGACTAGGACCCATTAAAACAGACACTATCACTCCGGGTTAGAGTGATTCTGAGAGTTATTCAGCGGGAGAATCGGGTTAAAAGTAGGACTATTCATGTTTATACCCCAATATAGGACAATAACTAATGGATGCAGTTTTACGCCCTACCCAGGACTATAAGACAATATCTAATGGATGCAGTTTTACGTCGTACCCAGGACTATAAGAGAGTACCAAATATGAGAGGAATGAAAGCCCGTAATTTCAATTTTGTAATTGGCCTCGTAAACAAATCCGACACGTTATTTTCCGATTGAACATATTCAATTTGTACTGTTTTCTTTTGTATCTGATCCCTAACAAATTGATATTTAATATCAATATGCTTTGATCTTTGATGTATTATTATTTTTAGCCAAAGCGATACTAGCCTGATTATCACAGTAAAGTGTTATAGGCTCACTTATTATTAGTGTTTTAAGAAAAATAGCCTCTTGTGTTGCTTTCGCAGGTCGAAAGTGAAATCATCTTCTGTTTCTTAGATTTCCAGCTAATTATTGGATTATCTTTTGCCAATCTAAAGCAATATCCTGTGATACTTTTACGATCTGGTGAATTTGCCCAATCAGCATCACAAAATCCTTCCAGTTGTAGTGGTTTTTTTGTTGGGTTATTTTGTGTACATAAGTATACTAGTGAGCAAACCAAAATGAGCTGACTCATTTTATAGTTTACCAAGAAAAGGTTAACCAGTCAGAAGACTTGAAATATTCGATCCGATGTGTATAAAGGCGGCCATTTTATTTTTTTTCGGAATATCCACTGCTAACCTGTCAGATGAAAAGACCTGCAGAACTACGCTTTCCTACTCTCTCCGAATATCCACTGCCAACCTCTGATATGGAAGACCTTAAGAATTCCTGAATAGCTGCTACTAGACATTGTTGCTGTTACATTGAACAAATTACTTCCTACGTCGGATTGCTACATTCAAACTACATTAAACATGTATTACAAGCTCTGCTTAGTAAAGGGCATTCCGACGTAGTGTATGCCCAGCAAACTTTTCTTACTAGATCAGTTACGACTGAGTAGTGCGTTCGATCCTCGCTGGGTGCTCCACATATTCGGCCTTATACCACATCTAAGCTACGATTAGGTAATCATTTAGGTATTTCGTCATCGTGTAATGGTTAACAAACTTGTCTCTTGAGATCAATTACAACTGAATAGTTTCGACTTGTGCCAAACATAAGATACGCATAGTAAATTATTTCGATGTCGTATAATGGATGGCAACCTTGTTTCGCTAGATCTGCTTCGACTGGGTAGTGAGTTCGATCCTAACTGTGTTTCACACTTTCGGCCTCGGAACATATTTAAGCTACTGTTAGGAAATCACCATAACATTGGTTATCGAGGGCGGGATGCTAGCCTTTGCTCATTTCAATTCACTTACAGCTAAATACATTCTTATTGTTCAGAGTCCAAATAGTGTCCTAAAACCCCCGGAGAAATCCAGTATGTTATCTTTAATCATTTCTAAGATACAATGGTTCAAATCTTAATCCTACGATTGGGCAATTTTGATGTTAGACGATTTGGACAATTTTGCTGTTATACCCGGTATGTTACGTCAAAATTAACATCTCTCCACGAGATGGCCCGTTTCACCATTATTACAAAGTGATGAATATGATCCCATTGGTGTCTTATAATGATTGCCTTTTGCCCAACTAAGTTTTTTTTTATTCTTCGGGGTGGTGTAAATGTTAGAGAGATAAACTGGTTGAGCTTTACGACTTAGTCGTCAGGCCTTTAGTCGGTTCTCCATATTTGTGACCTTGTAAAAAACTACGCGAAGAGTAAAGAGCTTTGGCATGTGGTAAAAATTAGTGAGGTATCTAAGTCTGACGATATCCACAGAAACGTATTCTTCTATGTGTCGTTTCCTTTTAGGACATGGACGATCAGAGATCATGTAGATGAGGAGAAAAAAATAAAAATAAAATGTACTGACCAGCGCAGGAAATGGACGCACAAACCTTCAGCCAACCAGTTTTTAATGGAGATGCCGCCCGTGTGGACTAGAAATAAGATCCCCCGGGGGAGCTCTAGAAAATTCAAGTATCTTTCTTTCTTGTCAGTCTTTCTTTCATTTTGTCTTTTGCCTGGAGATCAGTTGTCGATTAGCTTTTTTCTTCTTTTTTTTTTAATCATTTCAACCCAACTAAGAGGGAAGGCCCCTAGTACGCAGGGGGTTACAGGGAGTGAAAGTGAAAGTGAAAGTGAAAGTGAAAGAAAAGATTGACAATAGAGAAGATCGTGGAAAGGATATAAGATGAACAGGATTCAAGAAGATAGAAAATGGCGATTGCCGTTGAATTTAAATTTTTGCAGAATGTATTTATCAGCGAAGCAATTAAACAGAAAGGTTTTCCACAGGTGGGAAGTGTGAGAAAAGAAACTGTTGGACTAGAAGTGGCGGTTGCATTTAGATATTTAAGCAGGAAATGGATGGGACCTAGATGCCAATCTAGTAGAACGTGTAAATTCATGTAGTCGGGGCACCAGGGAAAAAAGCTGGTCACGGTAGTTGCCATCAAAATATTTGTAGAAAAGACAGACTGAAGCGACGTCATATCGGTGAGAAAGTGATTGAAGTCGTGATGTCTGGTCAGGATTGGTTACATTACAGATCCTTCTTTGGATTTTGCCGAGAACCTGGAGATGAATAACAGGAACACCAGATCAGATATTGTAGCAGTATTTAATACACGGGCGAATGGTAGATTTGTAAATGTGCAAGATGGACCCTGATGAGAAAACAAGACGTATGACAGCTGCTTGATTACGGAAACAACTACTGAAGACTAGGAATTCAAAACATGAAAAGACTATAAGAACAAAGATTATTACTTAATAATTGCTGCAATACTCCACCACTTCCACTTCTTTGTGGCTCTTCGTAAGGTTTGTTGTCTCTCCTCATCCCTGTTCTGCAAGCCGTTTATACGAGGGTCATTCAATAAATAAGGTAGATTTTTCGGTATAAGGACTTCTAATACAGATAGAAGCTTACTCTTTTTTTAATTTTTTTTTGTTTTACTTCTTTTTCACGTGGATTTAATTTCTTTTGCAGATTAAAAAAAAAAACTTTGAGAGTTTTGGCGATTAACAAAGATGGCCGACCAAGAAGGATTGAACAGCGGTCAGTTATCAAGTTTTTGGTTGCTGAAGGGTGCAAACCAGTTGAAATTCATAGAAGAATGTCAACTGTGTATGGTGCCACATGTTTCAGCCAAAACAATGTCTACAAGTGAGCTAAATTGTTTAAAGAAGGACGGAGCAGTGTTGATGATGAAGACAGGCCTGGGAGGCCTACAGAAGTGATGTCTCCTGAGGTGATCGAATCAGTCAATGACCTCATTCAGTCTGACAGAAGGGTGACTGTGGATGACATTGCAAGGACTTTGAAAGAAATAAAGAACAAACGCAGGGGTGATCAGTCAGGAGGAGTCATCTTGCATCATGACAACGCAAGGCCTCACACAGCAGCCCAAACGGTGCAGACCATCAACGAGCTGGGATGGGAACTGCTCCCTCATCCCCCTTACAGCCCAGACCTTGATCCTTCAGACTTTCACCTGTTTGGTCCCTTGAAAGCGTTCACTAGAGGCACGAAGTTTAAAAGTGTCGATGAAGTCAAAAGTGTTGTGAGCGACTGGCTGAGGCATCAGTCCAAAGATTTTTACGCTGTGGGAATACGGAAGCTTGTGCACAGATGGGAAAAGCGTGTGACAGTGCTGGGAGACTACGTTGAAAAATAAATAAAAAAGTAAGCTTCTATTTGTATTAGAAGTCCTTATACCGAAAAATTCACCTTATGTATTGAATGACCCTCGTACAAATACTTTTGGTATGTTATTCGTTGTTTTCCCCCAAGCCCCCTTTCCTCATTACGCGCTCAAGAAATTTCAATTTTCTCTTTCTGATTGGAAGCGTAACCGTCCTTTTTGTTTCCATTTTCCCTAGAAGTTTCCCGTCACTGGCATATTCACCCCATGGTTTTCCCAGTATTCGTCTGTAGAAACACGTTTGTGTTGCATCCACTTTCTTCTTCATCTGTGAGGAGATTGTCCAGCATTCCCTGGATTATAGGAGTTACGGTATTATGTAGTTATACACTGTTTTTTTTTGTTTCTAACGAAATTTTCCTGTTTTTCCATACATTGCTTAACTTTTAGAAGGCATCTTTCGTAATCCTAATACGCCTACGAATTTTTCATATTAATATTAATAAAGAGGTAAATAATTTTAAGATATAGCAATGTTAATAACCGATGTCAACACGTAAGTGTAGCAATCTACGCACATTCATTCCGTATTCCGTCGGTGAGAAGTAACTCTCACTCAAACAACTTCTTTCTGCGACTCCCAAGAGGATGTTTGTCCAACCTGTTGAAGTCTAAGTATAATCTTTTGAGCCATGACCACCGGTTTACCGGTGATAGAAAAAAATGATGTAATGGCCAACCACCGGTTGAACAGTGATAAAAAAGACAATGCCCAGGCAACAGGGGGTAAACACTTGTAACTATTTTTATATCTACCGTGAAACATTATATACCAATTACTTGCTAATTTTCACTTAGGAGCTCAGACAGAAGGGTTAAAATTGTTCAAGAATGCAGGGCTCAAATGATTAACCGTTATCTTCCTCTCTTATCCGTAAAAACTGCCTCCTAACGTAACCCTCTTCCTCGAGTGGCCTCCGGACCTTATAAATGATGAACATTGCTGTAAAAAAAAAATCTTGAAAACCAAAACGAAGCCATCTGAATGGGTCATTATAAAAAAAAATACTTTTCTTTTTACGTGGGTCAATTTTTGACTAAATTCGTATGAGTTCAGTGAAAGCGATTTTCAAATTTACAACATCAACGACGTGATGAAGCTTTTTCGTTATTTTTGTTTATCCATGCGGTGGTGGTACGCCATTCGCAATCAATGCATCTCAGATTAAGAAAAGACTTAAGGCAACAGAAATGTGACTCTACAGAAGGATGATGAGAATACCGTGGACTGTCCATGTGACTACGTTTCCAAGCTTATAGCACATAGGTTTACCCAAGCGCTCGCTCACTCGAGGTAATGACCCGGCTCAACGTTGTTTAACTTCAATGATCTTACGGTAACCGGTGTTTCAACATGATGTGACGATAAACCATATTGCGCTTTGTGGAACCGACTCCCAATGGATGCTTCTCCCGAACACTACAAGCTTAACGTGTCCAAGTCTTGGGCTAACCGTTATCTTCCCGACATACCCGTATTTGTCTTACTCAGTAGCACTCTGCCTAGAGAGGCTCTTGGGGCTTGCACAACGTAATTTTTCTCTGTAATAAGATTTCTCGAATATTCGTATTAAGAGAGAGAAATAGAGTGACCGAAAGAGGAGGAAAATGGCTCTCTTGACTATGAAAGCTCTGGAAAACTCTGGCAAATTTTGGTATGAAATTGATAACGTGAAATGAATATTCGTTGGTCTTTATATTCATTGCAACTAATTCACTGCCTGCTGGATTATGAAACGGTTTTAAAGAGGGTGAGTTTGAATATATGGAAACCCCTAGCCACCTAAAAATTAAACTCGCACATATCTCTGCCGATTCTTGAAGTGAACATTCATCAACAACATAGGTAAAGTTTAAGACATTCTTTATCTTTGCTCGTTGTCTAAACTTTTACCAAGAGTTGTTGCATCTTGCATTCTCATCCGCACTCTTTTATAATTCCATAATTTGCGGAAATGTACTTTGTCTTTGCTCATTCCTAAGCACCGTACGTTCCCACGAGCTTGTCAAAACTAATCACATTATCGCCGCTGTTTCGTTCGTATATTATCGATGATATCCTGACAGGCTTTATTCGTCTAAAATATATTTTCGCTAGGTTCTTTGGCTTCACTTATCGCCGAAACTACTGAGATGAGTTAGTGTCACTTCGCCACGAAACATTCAATCTAATATCTGCACATTTGCTGTTTTTCTTTTTTAAAACTACACTTTCAGTTATATGTTCGGTTTGCCTTTCGTCTTTGGCGAAACTTCTGAAATGTGCCAGTGCCACTTTTAGACAACATATATACATATATATATATATATATATATATATATATATATATATATATATATATATATATATATATATATATATATATATATATGATGCGATGAGAACGAAAGTAATATATAAATCCCAACGTCCACAGCATTAATTCAAAAGAGGGCTCGTTACCGATAGTAGGGCGATAATTATTTATTTATGATAATTTTATCATATAGACAAAACCATTTTACTCACTACAAAGATGCAACTTGGTTTCAGTGCATTTCAACTGCACTTCGACAGGTGAGAATCGAAAATGTTATCATTTTCGACTCTCACAAAGTTGCATCTTTGTAGTGAGTAAAATGGTTTTGTCTATATGATAAAATTATAATAAATAAATAATATATATATATATACTATCGGTATCGAGCACTCTATTGAATATATATATATATATATATATATATATATATATATATATATATATATATATATATTTGTGTATGTTATATTTAATTTATTTTGTTTAAACGTTATATTTGATGGCTACTCATATAGATTAGAAACTTTGTATTTTATTAAACAGTATTTTTAATCTAACTACATCTACCGGCCTGAATATTCGGAAAAAATATGCGTCCCTCGGCAAGGTTCAAACCTATGGGTAACTGTCATTGGATCTAACGTGCTTTTTGAACACGTGAGTTTGTGTGTTTGTGTGCGTACGCGCACGCGCGTATGAGCGCATGTGGTTTTGTTTAGTGGCTCGAAACAAGAAATCGGTGAGCGGTTTCGAATCACAACCGTTCGTTCCATTCACTTTCCCATGAATCCCTATGGAAATCTATAAATCCCTGTGTTTCCCCCGTATCTGTGTTAAATAGTAAACCAGACCGGTTTCGTTCATGGTTGCCATCTGGCTTAGGAGAAGGAAAACTCTGTATTAGAAAACCCTAATGGATGGTATACTTGTCTATACTTGTTATCGATGTTAGTTTAATTTGTTAGCAACAGTGCTCAACATTAAAACTATTACTCTACTCTTGGTATAGAACCCTCTTTTATAGTAATGCTATGAACGTTTGAATTTATATTCTTTTCCTTCTCGTAAATTTGAATATATATATATATATATATATATATATATATATATATATATATATGCATTTTTTACAGGTTAAAGAACGAAAGAATGAACAGAGAATAGTATATAATTTATATATATATGAACGTTTGAATTTATATTCTTTTCTTTCTCGTACATTTAAATATATATATATATATATATATATATATATATATATATATATATATATATATATGCATGTTTGACAGGTTAAAGAACGAATAGAGAATAGCATATAATTTATATATATATGAACGTTTGAATTTATATTCTTTTCCTTCTCGTACATTTGAATATAACTATATATATATATATATATATATATATATATATATATATATATATATGCATTTTTGACAGGTTAAAGAACGAATAGGGAATAGTATATAATTTAATATGTCTAATAATGTTTCGCTTTTATTAAAGCTTCAGAGAATATGATGTGGATAAAAAGAAAAAAAGAAGTTTTTCTTCTTTTTTCTTTAATTAGTGTTATTTGATTTACCGTTAAGCAGATTTCGTTGCATTTGAATTGTCAAGCCGCGTTAATCTGTGTAACGGCATCATGGTTCTAGTTTGTCTATGCGGGATACCAGTTGTTTTCTTTTGATTTGACTCCATATATCCTTCCCTGATGAAGCTTTAATAAAAGTGAAACACTTTAGACTGACAAAAGTTTGATCTTTTTTCTTTATCCTATCATATACATACATACACACACACGCATATATATATATATATATATATATATATATATATATACATACATATATATATATATATATATATATATATATATATATATATATATATATATATATATATATACCGGGTGACCCCAAAAAACGGTAATTTTTGAAGTGCGTATTGCCAGACATGAGCAAGTGGCAACACTGCGAGACAGTGACCTTGAGCAAGTAAACATTTCGACATTTTAGTAACGAGGATGAAATTCACAGTATCCCAGCTGAGATGTTGCAGCAGTCAATGAGGAATCTCAACAGCAGAATGCATTCGTACAGGAGGACGCCATCTACAGGACATAATTTAAAAAAAAATGAAAATTCCATCATTGTTTCTTAAATGGCATGTTATAAGTTTTCAATTACTATGAATTAAATATTTTTCTTCCATCACTCTTGGTTTTATTGGATTGTTAAATAGTTCCCGTTTTTTGGTCAACCTATATATTTTAATGAATATCAAACACTTAAGATAGCATGAGTATTTGCTATTCATTAATTAATAATTTTGTTTTGATTAGACATAGAGCTCTCCTTGGATCTTTATCCTCTTGGAAATTCCATACAGATTACCAATTTAACCTATCACATATATATATATATATATATATATATATATATATATATATATATATATATATATATATCACAAATAAAAGAAAAAGAACAGATGGAGTAACAACCCACAGTTCTTAGGATTTTTTTTTAAAAGTGCTCAATCCAAAGTCGAGCAAAATATTACTATAAGTTTTCTACCATCGCCCCAAGAGTTATAAGTCAGAAACATGGAATTTTTGTGTAGCGCTGTAAAGTATTTTTATTGTAATCTATTGTCACAAAAATATTATTATTACTACTATTACTACTACTGCTACTACTACTACTACTACTACTACTACTACTACTACAATATATACATATATATATATATATTATAATTATATTTTAAGAATATGATTCCATCGCTACAGAAGAGTTGTCATGTTTCAAAAACAGAAGCTAAAAACTTCAATTTAATTAGAGAAATTAAATTAAAGTACCTACTTCTGTTTCATCGTCAAGCGAATTTTGTAATAACTAATTTTGAAATTTACAGAGCTTTATAAAATTTACATATATATATATATATATATATATGTGTGTGTGTGTGTGTGTGTGTGTGTGTGCGGATGTCTGACAGTCCGTTCCTAGGAACTGAGTTTCTTGACGCTCATACGTAGAAAACGATGGAAGAGTGCATTATATATATATATATATATATATATATATATATATATATATATATATATATATATATAACACGCAAAATGTTGATAAGCCGTAAGAAAACAAATCAATTATTTAGAAAAATCATCCTTTTACCTTAGGTAATGATTTTTCTTTGTTCTTAGAGTTCAATTTATTTAATACCAATTATTGGGATTTGGGATTTGCACAAATTTTGTTGATATTTTTCATTCCTATCTACAGACGGATTGTGCTTTGTAACAGTGATAATCTTAATGGATAATCTACCCCAGGAGGTTATGTAAATGATTAGTAGGACAGGGATTGGAGAGAGCGTAAAAAATAAATCAAAAAATCTAAGAGCTATAAAGGACGGGAAATTGAGGAGAGCCATGATCGCTCATGAAATGAAGGGACGCGGCATATTGAAGAAGAGGGAGGAGATAGAGGAACTTGTGTAAATGGTTGGCAGAACAAGGAGTAAAAGAGATATCAAAACATAACATTACGAAGAGCTAACAAGGAGAGAAAATAGTGGAGAGCTATGATTTTCCCACAACATGAATGCAAGCGGCACAGAGAAGAAGGAGTTCGTGAAAATGGTTGGAAGAGAAGGATTTAAGAGAGATAGCGAAAAGATAAAACTGTCTTAGAGATAGTAAAGACAGGAAATTGTGGAGAGCCATGATCGTTCAAGTCATGAAGGGACGCAGCATATAGAAGGAAAAACAACGAGCTTGTGTAGACGGTTGGCAGAACAGGGAGAAGAAGAGGGTCATTGAGGACAGGAAATTATGGAGAGCCATCATCTCTCACGTCCTGAAGAGAAACGGAAGAAGAAGAAGAAGAAGAAGAAGAAGAAGAAGAAGAAGAAGAAGAAGAAGAAGAAGAATGCATTTGTGAAAATGGTTGACAGAACAATGATTAGGATAGATTGCGAAAAGATAGATTTTACAGGAAAAGGAGAGGAAAATGTGGAGAGCTATGATCGCCCACGTCTTGAAGGGACACGGAACATATAAGAAGAAGAAAATAGTTGGCAGAACTGGGATTAGGATTGGTTGCGAAAATATAAAATTCATTAAGAGCTATCAAGGAGAGGATATTGTGGAGGACTATGAACCCACACGTGATGCATGGAGGCGGCACATAGAAGAAGAAGAAGAAGAAGAAGAAGAAGAAGAAGAAGAAGAAGAAGAAGAAGAAGAAGAAGGAGGAGGAGGAGGAGGAGGGGGAGGAGGAGCTCGTGTAAATTGTTGTCAGTACAGGGATTAGAAGAGATAGCGAAAAGGTAAGATTGCCTAAGAGCTACAAAAGACAGGAAATTGTGGAGAGCCATGATCTCACACGTCCAGAAGAATCACGGCACTTAGAAGATGATGAAAACGAAGAATGCAGTTATATAAAGGGTTAGTAGAACAGAGATGGATTGTGAAAAGATAACATTTACTAGGAGTTAACATGGAAAGGACATTGTGGAGAGACATGATCGCCCATTTAAGGAATTGACGCAGAACAGAGTTGAAGAAGAACGAGCACATGCAACTTGTTGGCTAGGCAGGGATTAGGGGAGATAGTGAAAAGATAAAATTTTCTCAGATCTAGGAAAGATAGGAAAGTGTGGAGATCCATGATCTCCCATACCCTGAAATGACGCGGCACAGAGAAGAAGAAGAAAGAGCCCATGGAAATATGTTGGCTATGTAGGGTTTGGAGACAGAGTAAAAATATAAAATTTTCTAAGAGCTAGAAAACATAAGAAAGTGTGGAGAGCCATGATCTCTCACATCCTGAAATAACCCGGAGAAAGAAGAACGAGCTCATGGAAATGGTTGGCTAGGCAAGGATTAGGAGAGATAGCGAAAACATAAAAAAATTAAGAGCAAGAAAACATAGGAAAGTGTGGAGAGCCATGATCACCCACGTCCTGAAATGACGCGGACAGAGAATAACGAGCGTATGGAAATTTTTGGCTAGGCGGGGATTAGGATAGATAGCGAAAATATAAAATTTTGAAAGAGCAAGAAAACATAGGAAAGTGTGGAGAGCCATGATCACCCACGTCCTTAAATGACACGGTCAGACAATAACGAGCGTATGGAAATTTTTTGGCTAGGCGAGGATTAGGAGAGATAGCGAAAATATAAAATTTTCTAAGAGCAAGAAAACATAGGAAAGTGTGGAGAGCCATGATCACCCACGTCCTGAAATGACGCGGACAGAGAATAACGAGCGTATGGAAATTTTTGGCTAGGCGAGGATTAGGATAGATAGCGAAAATATAAAATTTTGAAAGAGCAAGAAAACATAGGAAAGTGTGGAGAGCCATGATCACCCACGTCCTTAAATGACACGGACAGACAATAACGAGCGTATGGACATTTTTTGGCTAGGCGAGGAGTAGGAGAGATAGCGAAAAAAAAAATTTAAGAGCAAGAAAACATAGGAAAGTGTGGAGAGCCATGATCACCCACGTCCTGAAATGACGCGGAGAGAGAAGAACGAGCTTATGGAAATTTTTTGGCTAGGCGAGGATTAGGAGAGATATCGAAAAAAAAATTTAAGAGCAAGAAAACATAGGAAAGTGTGGAGAGCCATGATCACCCACGCCCTGAAATGACGCGGACAGAGAAGAACGAGCTTATGGAAATTTTTGGCTAGGCGGGGATTAGGATAGATAGCGAAAATATAAAATTTTCTAAGAGCAAGAAAACATAGGAAAGTGTGGAGAGCCATGATCACCCACGTCCTGAAATGACGCGGACAGAGAAGAACGAGTTCATGGAAATGGTTGGCTAGGCGGTGATTAGGATAGATGGCGAAAATATAAAATTTTCTAAGAGCTAGAATACATAGGAAAGTGTGGAGAGCCATGATCCCCCACGCCCTGAAATGAATACGGAAACATTCAAACTATTCTGATGATCTATTAAACAAAAATCTATTGGGATATTTTGGGACTACGTTTCTTTTTTAAAGTTAATTTCATTGAAAATTTGCATTTTATTAAAATTCTACGCGTTCGTCTTTCTATTTGCAGGTCTTGATTTGTCCACCAACGATTTATAATGATTACGTGTTTATGGGTCAGTTCCTGCTGTAAGGTTATAGGTGTAAAGGGGAAAAAATGACTATCAACTTAATCTCCCGTCTTAGAACTCTGACAGCAAAATTGACGTGTACACTAGAAAGCTCTTCACGTTTTCTTAATTAAAATCCTAACTCAACGAGAAGTCTTCTATTGTCTGTCTGAGATTTCTCCATTTTTTTAATTTTTTTTATCAATAAATCACTAACGATTTTATTTTTCTTTGGCAAACTCAATTCACGTCAAAACTTTTTTGTATGCGCATGCGTGTGTGTGTGTTTATTTCAATTTTTTTTCCTCATTAAACAAATAATGAATTGGTTTTAAGATTAGATTCTAATGAAGATCCGTTCAAAGATGTTTGAAGGACGAACGCGGACATTTCATTAATAATTTGAAGAAAACAAGAAAAAAGAACAATTTATTCAGGTATTGAGACTTATGTTTAGTTTTGTGCGCATTTAATTTTGGATAAATAATCAAATGGCGGGCAATCTCAATAAATCATCCGTAAGGCGATATAGTTTTACCTGAGCTCATATTCAGAATATGTTTTTATTTTTTTTTTTTTTTCATTTCCAAGTTTAGGTAATTCTTTCGTTTGGTTAAATCTGTGAATTATTTTTATGACCATCTCATCACTCCCGACGTCAGGTGTAACCGTAGATTCACTTCACAACTGAGCATCTGACCAGATTTCTTCCTGTATCTCTTTATTGCGTTACAATAACTGTGTAGCGGACTCCCTGGAGACGGGCGGATATGAAACCACGGCCCGAGCGCCCACGTATCGCAAAGTGATGAGGTCACAAGTGTCCCGCTAACATTTTTCATATTAAAGACGTGTAATCTGACAGGGTGAAACAAAATGGACAACAGAACGAAGATATGCATGATTAATGCTAAGTTTATTATATAAAGAAGAAACCAGTGGGTTATATTGTAATGGTGGCCGTGTCGAGGGTTGGATTGGTCATGTCGACGGTTGGACGTTGAAGTACAGACGTTCCGGTCGTGTCGACGGTTGGACGTTGAAGTGCAGACGTTCCGGTCGTGTCGACGGTTGGACGTTGAAGTGCAGACGTTCCGGTCGTGTCGACGGTTGGACGTTGAAGTGCAGACGTTCCGGTCGTGTCGACGGTTGGACGTTGAAGTGCAGACGTTCCGGTCGTGTCGACGGTTGGACGTTGAAGTGCAGACGTTCCGGTCGTGTCGACGGTTGGACGTTGAAGTGCAGACGTTCCGGTCGTGTCGACGGTTGGACGTTGAAACTGTGTCTCCGTGATGTTAAACTATTCTTCCCCACTGTCTGCATCTCTTTTATTTTACCTAAGGCGGTACCCTATATGACACTGGTGGTCAAGCCGCGAATCACGAGACACATTCGGCCTTTTGACCTCTAATGTGTGGCACGGATAAATATGGTGAATGAGCTCCTTTTTTCATCAAAGTTAATATAAAAAGTAAATGAAGAAAAAAAAAATCTCAATTTTTTTCATGTCTTTTGGCTCTCAAAGACAGGAACTTTATCGGTATGTGGCTCTTACATTAAGCAAGTTTGGTACCCTCTGCTGTATAATGATAATGGAAATATTTTTGGCACTTGTGATATGTCTACAACATTTCAACTTCCTCGTCTTATGTTTTTTTGTTTTTTTTTGTTGTTTTTTTTTGGTAGGGGTTGGTTTTTCGACGGGCATAAGTTTTGTCTGTTGGCCTCTCGCTCTTATTTTCCATATGTTTTACTTCGAAGACTTCTGTAGCATCTAATTTTTAATGCTTAGATTCTTCACTGTAATTCTGCCATTAATGTCCAATATATGCCTGTTGTTATGATAGGTATCATGATCTGTCAGATGTAGTCTCGTCAAGAGGAGATAACTTCCTCGTAGGTATTGCGATACTGCCTTTACATATCGATATATTTTTAGCCATTTTTTATGTTTATACATTCATTTTATAGATAAACATAAAAATGTCTTAAAATAATTGGCAGACTGTGTCCATTTCATAATGTGTGACGTCATTTGTTTATATTTGGATACGCACTGAGAAGATAAGAATGTACGTAAGAGAATCATGGAAGATTGTAGTTTAAAAGCAGTAAAATCGACCTTGCGAAACGAACGATCCTCTGTGGCCCAATCGGTAAAGGCACGTCAGGCTATATGACGGTTCCGTATAGGATACAGGTTCGATTCCTGTCGTCGGACGAATATTTTCTATGAAAATTTCTCGGACATTCAGGCCGGTAAGTGTTATTAATACCGGTTATTATAAACAGAGCATTTACGTAAATATGTGTATCTATAAAAAGAATGTTAAACATAAAATGTCTTAAAATAATTGTCGGACTTTGTCCATTTCATAATGTGTGACGTCATTTGTTTACATTTGATACGCCATGAGCAGATATGAATGTACGTGAGAGATTCATGGAAGATTAAAGTTTAAATACAGTAAAATCGACCTTGCTAACCGAACGATCCTCTGTGGCCCAATCGGTAAAGGCACGTCAGGCTATATGACGGTTCCGTATAGGATACAGGTTCGATTCCTGTCGTCGGACGAATATTTTCTATGAAAATTTCTTGGACATTCACGCCGGTAAATGTTGTTAATACTGTTTATTATAAACAGAGAATTTACTTAAATATTTGTATCTATAAAAAGAATGTTAAACATAAAATGTCTTAAAATAATTGTCGGACTTTGTCCATTTCACCATGTATATCGCTATATCCATAAAATCTTTTTTTTGTTCTGCCAAATCAAAAGTAATTTTAATGATAAAAGTAACAAATTAAAATGAGTTTTTTTTTTACCTTCGCCTCGTGGAAAAATAATTGTGTGATCTTCTACCATGGGCAATGTCCATTCAGGACTTTGGCGATCATGGCGCGTCATAATTTCCTTTCTCTTGTAGCTTTTCATAACTTTTGTCTTTTTGCTATCTCTCTTGTAATCTTCTTTGCCATCAGATCACTCAAGCTCATCAGACAATTTGTGTGTTGATTTCCTCTGTCTCTCTTATCTTCAACCTGTCCTGTGAGTATCAATTTTTCCAAACCTTCCTTCCTTAATTTATACAAGAAACCTCAACTTTCTATTTTTGATGTTAAATATAAGTGTCTTTTTGTTGCCATTGTCTCTGGAATTTCGTCGTAGCTCGCATGTTCGGACCATGGCATTCGCTGCATTATTCTTCTGTGGAACATTATTGTTGCTGCAAGTTTCTTCTTCATCTTTGAGAATATTGCCCAGAATTCAGCGGCATATAGAAGGACTGGTACTACAAAAGAGTTCAGTACTCTTTTCTTGTCTTTTTCAGTTTCTTAATACTTTTCTCAGCTTTTGGAAGGCATCTTTCGATATTCCAATGCAACTTCGGATTTCCCTGACATACTTTCCGTCCTCTGTTAAAGCCCTTTCCAGTTATTTTAATGTTTCTTAATACTTTGCTTAGCTTTTGGAAGGCATCTTTCGCCATTTCAATACGTCTTCGGATTTCCGTGTCACACTTTCCTTCCTCTGTTAAAACACTTCACAGATATCTAACTTGTTGTTTGCTTTCGGCATCTCAAATCTGTAATTTGAATGTCAGGCTATTTCTTTTGCTAGCAGCCATACACTCATTCTTCTTGCAATTGAGGTTTTCTTTTCGTTCTCTTTCACTGTGTTGTATGTGAGTCATTGTAGTTTCTGCTATCAACACTGTTGTGAATATGGATTATCTCCCCTTTGATAATCCAAGCTATAAAAGCTGTACATTTCCGCTTGTCAAGTAGACGAGTAGTAAGATTCTTAATTGAATAAATTGTAATGAAAACAGGACAAGAGATTCTGTCTAGTAATCTTTTATTCAATTAAGAATCTTACTACTCGTCTACTTGACAAGCGGAAATGTACAGCTTTTATAGCTTGGATTATCAAAGGGGAGATAAGCCATATTCACAACAAACACAGTGTCAACTGTTTATCTTATGTGGCTAAGATTGTGATCGCTAGTTATGACTGCCAGGTAGGATTTCTCATTCCTTCAGAATGGGCTCGGTGTATAGGTTGAAAAGACCTGATGTGAAGACGCATACTCGACTTACTGCCAGTAGACATTCTGGATTATTCTAATATCCCTTCGACTTACGTTGAGGTAATCGAGCAGAGTTCAAGAAGTTTATCACACTCTTTTGTATAATCTACAAAATATCGGTATCATTAAAATTAGGTACCTCCAAGAAATCGCGAATAAAATCAGTATACCGTGATGAAAACTTTCTCCAATCGTAATTTTATCGTCAAAATGTTATTATGAATAGGAAGGATCAAAGTATTTTTGATTATTTTAATCAATTTTTCACCCCTTTTTAGAACATTCGAAATTTTGATTAAAATACTTGTTTTTCTTGCGTCAGCGGTTGTACTAACTTTTACACTAGCAAACTTTAGCCGCATTTTTACGGTGACACACATTAATTTGGAAATAATTGCAAAAATCCAATAATTGTCTGATTTTAATGAAACTTTCAGGACGTCAAAAATGAATGAATTTATTTTTTTATTAGAATATCTAGGTAAAAATATTTTTATATGTGATTCTCTCCCCTTTTAATTTATGAAAACTTGAGAAATTCACCGTAATAATTTTAGTGACTATATTAGTTAAAAAGCATAATTTTTTGAAGAATTTAAATCATCGAATTTTTTATTTTGCTTTTGCAAAATGGGACCACGTCTTACGAAAAAGGTGTCCTGAATCGAAAAATGAAAAAAAAAAACGCAATAAAAATAAAACATTATTTAATTAGAAAAGCTTTTAATTGCTTTTATTAATTATATATATTAAAGACAATATTGTCCGAAGAAAAAAAAAGTCGATAAAAAATGAATTTTACAATATTTATTTTCATGATTTTTACAATTTTAAATAGAATTATTTATAAACTTTTTAATTTTTAAAATTCAGTTTCATTGTGATATTTCTTAGAAAGTATTGCTATTAAGCAAAACTTTATTTAATTATCATATATTATGACGTCAGACATTATGAAATGGAAAAAGTCTGACGATAAAAATTTATTGAAACAAAGCAGGTTCAGTTGACCTTCTACCATTGCCCCCGGGTCCGCCCCTTATGGGACCCTGTCGGCGAGCTGACGGCTCGTCTCGCTCACGAAAAGCTTGTGCCCATTGATCGCGCATACGCGTGTGACAATGTGTCGCCCCTGTATTCCGGGGTGAAACGGATGGTGTTTCTGACGCTGCTGGCCACGGCTCGAATGATGATTTTTTTGACGCGGATGGAGGAAGTCTTGCGAGGCACCCGTCTTTCTCATCAGGATCACATCCGTTTTTTTTTTAGCATCAGCTCAAGATGAATATCAGAACTGATAGAAAACACGTGCATTCGACAGTCTTCAGCGAAAGGTGGATGACTGAGGCGAGCTTGGTTCGTTTGAACGGGGCTAGCCTTGGTTTTCTCTTTTAGGCCAACCTATGTCACATCGGGGCGGTTTCCTGTGGAGCCCTTCCCTTGGTTGGGTTAGACAAGCTTTGTGTATCTAGTTAATGCGAGTAAGTGTTGTTCTCGGTCGCATCTTTGGTTATGATCCAGGTTGAGATTCCATACCTCCCCAGTTTGTTTTGGCCCCTTTTTATCTCGTCTGGGTCAGCATTGTATTTTCCCATGCCCGTATGATTTTTCTATCCTTTTCCCATTCCCTTAGCGAGAGTGTCTCTTGATTTTGTCCCATGGGCAGAATACAGCGGCCTCTCTGTTTTGAGGGTTGAACGGACCCTACTAACATCAGTTATGTTTAGTTTGCTTTGTCTTGATTTTTAGTTTATTATTGGGTTCGTCTCCCTCCCCTCTCATTCTTCATGATTAGATTTTTATATATTATTTATTATCATTACATTTTTATGGCATGGGCAGCGTTTTGTAGGCCCCCCACTTGAGAGAATGCGGTATTGTAGTGTATGGAGGATTGAGTGGTGACGGGCGAGTTTTTATGGTGAATGTGGAAATTGTAATGAGTGAATTGTTCGTGAATCAGATTACCTACGTATAGGATAGTTAGTGTCGACCAAGTCTCACCCCCCCATTTTAGGCCATGTGCTACAATTGTGTAATCTTTCACAATAAATATTGACCATTGTAGACACACCAGTGAGACTTCAGCTGCCACAGAAATCCACGACAGTTGAAGCTATACGCCGACCTTCTCACTCAACACTCACAAACTGTATATTCCTTTACACTTACATAATTTTTCCTCTTGCACAGTAAAACTGCGAAAAAACATTTATAACAAACTATTAATTCTTTCTTTTCAGAGAACTTCGATAGACAATGATAGTCAAAGAGAGACAACTCTCGTCTTACTCATTGCATACTTTTTCTTACACATTCTTTATCGTATGCATTGTTGAATACAATTTTATATATAATGATACCTTTGCCTTGCCCTTTCTTCACATCAGTTTGGTTTCCTAATGAAAATTAAATAAATGTGGTGGAGATCCTTCACACCCTCTTCCACATTTGATATAAACATTCATGAACCCATGTTGTTATTTGTACAAAATGCGGGCTATTATATTCTACTGATATAAGCTGTGTATACACAGAGGAAAATTAGCCTTACTGGTATTTAGAAATCCTGTATCTGTAACTATCAACATGAAATTCAATCCTTACTTGATACTGCAAACGTCTGGACTCCTCAGTAAATATATCACTTTCCGTATCACATTCGGTGTGCAAAGGTAGAAAGTTGTCTCCAAAATTTTATTTGTCGTGTGTGTTAAGTTCTCTGTGTTACTTTAGTATGTCCTCAAATAATTTTTAAAGTCACGTTCCTTTTCCAAAAAAAAGTAAAGAAACAAAAATAAACTTCCAAAATCAAGGCAGCAGGAGATTGACAACTTTGTTACAAAAAGATATATCTGGAAAGGTGTGTAATTGAAATCATAAAAACGTAAGTTCGAAATGTCTTTCAAATTCATTGATGTATCATTTGAAAGGACAAACAAATAACACAACAAAGCACGACATAGATAGCTGGCACATAACACTAAAGTCGACTTCATAGTCACAGCACGCGAAACTACGTCTTTTTAAAGCATTTCACCCCAAGCAAAGCGGGAGTGCACTAGCACGGAGGGGGTTACAAAGGGTGAAAGTGAGGGGGGAAAAACTGTGCATAGAGGGAAAGGATAAAGGAAGAACGGGAATCAAGGCAACAGAATTTGTTGATTGACGTTGCATTTAAAATTTTGTAGACTGTAGTTATGAGGTAAGCGAGTAAGCAGAGGGGAGTTCCGCTGTCGGGAAGCGCGTGAAAAGAACTGCTGGAGTAGAAGTGGCAGTTGCATTTAACTATTTTAAAAGCAAGATACTAATCTAGTAGTACACTTAAATTCATGTATTCGGGGCATTCCAGGAAGATAGCTTATCAGAACAGTTGCCATGAAAATATTTGTAGAAAACACAGATAGAAGCGAAATTACGTCTTTGAGAAAATGACTGTTGTTGAGATGCCAAGTCAGGGCCGATTCCATTGCAGATCCTTCTTTGGATTTTGTCGAGAACCACGTGATGAACAGCCGGGACACTAGACCATATATGGCAATAATATTCAATGCATGAACGAATGGTAGATTTCTAGATGCGCAAGATGGACAGTGACGAGAAAAAAAAAACTTCTGGCACGACACAGTGAAGCGACTTGCAGAAGATGTAGCTACTTTGGTTTCAAATTTCAGTGGTATCGGGGTGGGTGAAACTCTACAAACGACATACTATTTCTAGAGATTCTAGTTTCTACCAATATAAGCTAACAAGGCCTGCATTGCAGAGACATGCTTGGCCATGTTCATGTAAATTGATGGATGGATTAATGATTCTCCCTTCCCTAGTTGCACCCTTGACATTTGACCAACCCATTGCATGCCCTTCGAAGATCGAAAAGACCCCATTTATTTAGATTGATAGAAGGGGTTTCCCACGCAGTATCTTCTATATGGCAGGCTGCAAGAGATTCTTTTAAACACTCTTTGAAGCCCTTCATTGGTTTATGCTAAGGCGGTTAGCCATTCCCTGCTGCAGAGGCCTACTCAGGAACATTTGTGTTCGTTCAACACCCACAGTACTCACCTGTGGTTTATACTGCAACAATGCTGAGCAGACCTTAGTTACAGTTTCTGGGAAAGAGCGCGTTATCTACCGTGATCAACAGTCTGAACAGGTCCGGCACACTCAAACCCTCGGCCCCGATGACTTGTGAATTCGCGCTAGCACAAGCATTGACAACTTTCAAATAGTTCCGTCTAGAAAATTTCACTCACAAGCCTTGATTCAGCCCGTGATATTTCTTTTTCACTTTTCGAAGTGCCAGACGCTGAGATCCAATGCTGGTGTTTTTTTCCTACAAAGGAGGCGCAGGTTTGAGCCCTACCAGAGAGCACATTTTCTTTATTGAGATTTCTCGAATGCGCAGGCCGATAGACAGTGTTTGAAATAAAAATGAGGCATTTATTTTAAACTGGGCTACTAAAATAACGTTTGTCCTTTTGGTTGAGCTCTTCGTGGGGAAAAGTGAATTTGTAAACAATGACTATTACTGATGCTGATGCAAGACTCTTCGTTAAGACGAATCGATTTCTACGGTCACTGGCGTGTTTGTCTAAAAATAAATACGTCTAAATTCACCTTTATCCATCTCGTGCATCAATGGCTTAGGGGTAAAATCTCCGACTGCATACCAAATCAGTTGGGTTTCGATCCCGGTTTGAAGCAATGTGATGTCTAACCACACTGATGAGCTGCGAAACAGTCTGTCTGTGGATGGGTGGGTGTGTATGTGTATATATATATATATATTGGAACGCACATGCACATATATGTGTGTTCCCAAATAAAGAGCTAGGTTTATAATCCACAGTTCTTTAACATTTATTTTTTTTAAGTTCTCGATTCAACGTAGAGTATATAATATTTTTATTTAAAAAATATTTTACATCCCGACACGTAAATTTCTATGTCTTTTCTATGTCATTTCTATGTGATTTTCATCAAAAAGTTTCATCAAAAGTTACCCAACATCTCTTGATAATGGAACAGGCTTATGTTCCGGAACATAGAAATTTCCGTGTCGCGATGTAAAATATTTTTTTTAAATAATATATATATATATATATATATATATATATATATATATATATATATATATATATATATTAGATTAGATTAAATAGATTAAATCCGACAAATATTTCTCGAACATTCAGTTAGGTAAATGTAATTAATACTGTTTAATTAAAACAGGGCATTTACTCAAATAAGCTGTATCAATAAGAATAACGTGTAAACAGAATATATATATATATATATATATATATATATGTATGTGTGTGTGTGTGTGTGTGTGTGTGTGTGTGTGTGTGTGTGTGTGTGTGTGTGTGAGCTGAATTAGTAGTTCATATGTTACCAACATAAAATCTGGGTCTAGTCCAACTTCCGTTCATAATGTTAGAAAGAAAGAAAGACTGAGGTAAATAAATAGAACCTAACTTAAATGCAACTATGAAAGAAAGAAAAAAAACGAGAAAGGAAACACCAAATGAAAGAGTGAAAGAGGAAGGAAACAAGGAAGGAAGGAAGGAAGGAACTTAAAATAATCTGGGATAGATAAAAAAAAACTAACTCAAGGCCAATAAATAAAGGAACAAAACAAGAAGAATGAAAGAATGCAAAGAAAGAAAGAAAGAATGGAACAAAGCGCTAAATAGAAAGGAAAGGTAGAACCGAAATGAAAGAAATATATAAAGAAATAAATGATGAATGAAAGAATAAAGCGGCAATTAAATGAAGAACGAAATAAAAAAGCGTGAACTGAAGAGAAAGAAAAAAAAAACTGACATGAATGAAGGGAAAGAGAACAGAAAGGAAGTAACTATTAATTTCAAATGGAGACAGAAAAGAATGAAAATAAAAGAGAATTTTCGAAAATAAAAATTCGAAATATAAAACAAAGAAAATCAAAATAAAAAAAGAAGGGGAAAGAAATAAAATCCAAGAAAGAAAAAAAGAAAGTAAAGTAAAGAAAGAAGAGAGGCCGAAAGAAATAACATTAAGTAGAAGAGCATGATCTCGGAAACGTTAAAAAAAAAGAAAATGGATGCCAATATGGAAAAAAAATAAACAGAAAATTTACCCAAAATGGAAGAAAAGAAAAAAACAATGAAGAAAAAACTTAGAAAGGAATAGGGAACGAGAAAGAATAGATTACAGCAAATATGGATGCCATTTCTTGCATCCGAAATCCAAGGCTAAAAAGAATAAGCAAAAGATAAATACATTCTAAATAAAGGAGGTGTTCTTTTCCCGCCCATTTTGAAGCAAAATGTCTATTCTAAATCTTGAAGAAGAAGAAAACAAAAATATTACATGAAATTATGAAAAAAAACAACAAAAATTATATCCGAATTTCTGTTCCAAAATCTCGAATGTCATGTCATTGGGTTGGAAATAAAATAAATTCCTCTCACTGAAAATTCACTTTCTTGAACCAAATTCATATTTGAAAGCGCTCTCGAATGCATGGAATCAGCAATGCCGGCAGTGGAAATATACTTGCGAATGCATTTATTGTCGTAATTTCTGGTTAGTATTTCTTTGGAAACTTCTTAACTATTCTAAGTACCGAAGGAAAATATTTAGAGAAAAACTATTCCATTTGCAATACGAAACGAAACTTTAACTTTTGACCGTTTGCGAAATAGAAGAAAAGAAGTAATCCAACAAATATACTAATAACGCCTAAAATAAAATTACCACACGGACATATGTACCTAAGACAAACATATGTTCAATTTAATATAGGTACATACTAATTCGGTATACGTAAAGTTTTAAATTATTTAAAAAAAAAAGATTTGTTGAAGCTGTCATTTTAGTTTTAATTGAAAGCTAAAGAATTTAATATTTACTATTTCCAAAATACTCTGTTGTGTATTTCAAGCAGGAATTATATTGATCGGAATTGATTATTTTCAGTAAAATCGATAAAAACAGCCATTTTGACAGATTTGTAAATAAAAGTTTATTCTCGATTTTAAAAATCTTGCACAATATGAATACATATTTTTGAAACATTATTTGAGAGAAATTAACAAATTTAAAGTTAAATCAACCGGATTTTAAACAAATACAAGAATTTATTAACCAATGGGTCTTGTTTTTCTAACATGTTAATTGATTTATTGAGAGATGATCGACTGCCGAACGGTTTCATAGTGAAGTATTGTGAAGCAGAAGATAAAGTATATAAGTGGGTACAACCCTTAAAACACGTGACCTTTTAATGATAGCTTTATTGGTTTGTATACCAATACTTCATAAATTCTGCACCAATATACAAATATAAAAAAAACAAATCGAAATTCTTTTAAAAATATTCGGGGTCGTCAGATCGTAATAAACTTTAAATATATTATTATTAAATATAGTTTTACTTAATAAGAATATTTCGGAAGAATTATCACAGTGAAACTGAATTTTAAAAGATTTAAAACTGTATAAATTATTCAATTTATAATTGTAAAAAATGAAAACAAATCTCGTCAAAATTTATTTTTCATCGAAAATTTGCTTCTTCAGACAATATTGTTTTTCATATATATCAGGTCATCCCATAAGTTCTGTCCGAATTTTGAATAAAGAAAACAAGTGACCAAATGTTACATTTAATTACAGATTCAATTAACAGTGTATTTTCCCTGATTATCTATGACTTCCTTCCATCTATTAACAAGCTTACTAAATCCATTACTGTAAAATTCTTTTGGTTTTGATTCGAAGAACTCACAAATGTCAGTTTCAACCTCCTCCTGTGTTACAAAAGCTGTTTCTTCTAAATGATTCTGAAACAAATGGTAGTCTGAAGGAGCAAGATCGAGAGAATAAGGTGGATGAAGAATTTTCTCACAACGAACTTATTCGATCTTTTGTGACGTGATTCTTGCTGTGTGTGTTCGCGCATTGTCCTGATGAAACATCACCCGTTTTCGATTCACTAGAGCAGGTCTTTTTTTCTTCAAAGCTTGTTTCAAACGCTCCAATTGATTGCATTATGTGGTAAGAATTCAAAGTGGATTATTCCTTGGCAATCCCACCAGATTGAAAGTGGAAACTTTTGCTCATGAAGTTCCTTTCTCGGCTGTGGCTGGGGCTCTTCCCCTTTACCAAGCCACTGTCTACGACACTTAACATTTCGATAAACGATCCATTTTTCGTGGCCAGTCACAAGTTTATCCAAAACGGGTGAAACAAGTTGGCGAGAATGGAGAGAAGAGCAGATGTCAACTCGGGATTTGAGGTTGTTTTCAAACAATTCATGAGACACCCATTTTCCAAGTTTAGGAACTTTTTCAAGTTGTTGAAGATGACGATGAACAGTTGTATGGTTTGAACTGAGAACCACTGCCAATTCCTCAACTGATAAAGCAGGATTTTCTTCAAGGGCTGCTTCAAGAAGCTTTTCATCAAACTCAACTGGACGTCCGGTTCGATCTTCACCTTCAAGGGAGAAATCTCCACCTCTGAATTTTGCAAACCATCTTCTGCAAGTTCTTTTATTCACACATTCCTCTCCATAAACTGAGTGAATGTTTCTAGCCTCTTCGGCTGCTGAGTTTCTTTTCTTGAACTCATAAAGCATTATATGCCTCAAATGATTCTTGGATACTTCCATGTTAGCATGGTTTTAATCAAACAAAATTTAATTTTATTGTTCTCTGAAATAAAATTTGATCAGTTTAAATGCATCTAAACATAAAAATAATGTTCAGCTCCATTAGACATTATAAAATACTTAAATTTCGTTCATTTTAACAAAAAGTTAAAATTCGGGCAGAACTTATGTGATGACCTAATATTATTCATAAAATCAATTAAATGCTTCTTTAATTAAATAATTAAATAATGTCTTTGTTTTATTGCGTTTTTTAATTTTTTTTATTCAGAACAACATTTTGGTAAGATGGGGTGCCATTTTGCAAAATAAATTCGATGATTTAAATTCCTCAAAGAATTCCGAATTTACTGACATCGTCAGAGAAAATTATCACGTTGAATTTCTCTAGTTTTCATAACAGTAAATAAGAAACACATGGAAAAAAATTATTTTTACCAAAATTTTCTAATATAAAACTTTAAAATATAAACTAATTCATTTTTGAATAAAGTTTCTGAAAATTTCATTAAAATCCGACAATTATTGATTTTTGCAAGAATTTCTAAATTAACGTCTGTCACCGTAAAAAAGGCGCTAAAATCTATTATGCTAAAAGTTAGTACAACGGCTGACGCAAGAAAAACAAGTTTTTTAACCAAAGTTTCGAATATTCTAAAAAGGAGTAAAAAATATAATTCAATAATAAAAAATGCTTTAATCGTTCTTCTTAGTAGTAACAAATTTTTTTGAAGATAAAACTGCGTTTTCATTACCTTGAGAGCATATTTTGCATCACGGTATACTAAATTTTTACCAATTTCCTGGCGGTGCCTAAAATGATAGGAGAACGAATATGTTCTTGCTAACCAATTATTTTCCAAACTTTTAACCTGACAAAAAAATATTAGATGTCGCATTAAAAATTTTTTAAAATAAATAACTAAATTTTTAATGTATCTAAGCGTTGTTTTTTTTTTGTTTGTTTTTTTTGTTTTGTTTTTTTTTTTAATAAATCGATTGCGCGGTTTTATCTTATGCGTTTTTTATCAATGTCTTCAGGCTTATATTTGCAAGTGACAAAACAGTAAAATTGCAGGAATTTTATTCGTGGAACATTTTGACTGGTCTGTGTTGACTAGAAGAGAAAAGAACAAAATGAAAAATTGTGAAGCTGTAGAAACCATGTAAAAAAATTACTATTTTTGGTCCTTATCTTTGAGAATATCAAATAAACAAGTTCATGACTGGTAGAGTATCGAAAATGTATCGACTTTCTCCCCAGGCGTCACAAGCAACATCTTCCTTCTGTAAGCACTCAGACCATTCATCGAGCGGATATTGTGTTGCGTCAATTGTTCAAGAACGAGGAGACCCTGTGAAAAATGAACGTTTGAAACCCAGGCGGTTTCCTGTGCTCGAAACCCAGCAAATGAGAATGGTGAGAAACTTTCTTTCTTTCTTTCTTTCTTTTTCTCAATCTTTCCAAGGGAACAAAACGGAATAGACCATGTTTATGAGGTATTCATAGGAGACGTTAAAACCTTCTTTCTTTTATTCTTTCTTTCTTTATTTCTTTCTTTCTTTCTTTCTTTCTTTCTTTCTTTTTTCTTTTTTTGTGTCTATAACCCTGTCTCTTTCTCGCTTTTTCTCTTTTTTCTGTTTCTCTCTCTCTCTCTGTATTTCGCTATCCCCATCTCTCTGCTTCTCTCTCTCTCTCTCACTATCTATCTATCTATCTATCTATCTATCTATATATATATATATATATAAATACACACATATATATATATATATATATATATATATATATATATATATATACATACATATGTGTGTGTGTGATGTGCGTGTCTAGCTGTCAGTCTGCCTATCAATTCATCTATCTACTTATGTACACGCTCACACTCATTTTCTTTCTTTCTCTCTCTCTCTCTCTCTCTCTCTCTCTCACACACACACACACACACACACACACACACACACACACACACACACATATATATATATATATATATATATATATATCCGTCTGACCTTTACGTATGGCATTCCTTTGAACAGATTCCAGTTTCAGTAATCTAAAAACGTCTGGACTTAGTCGAAAAAATTGTTTACCATACTAGCAAAACCCAGTTTCAGATAATGATCGAGCTAGTCAAAAATACTTGAAGAAGTCATTGAAGAATATAAACCTTTTTACAAAAAAAAAAAACGAATCGAACCTGTATCGTACCCGGGGCCGTCATATAGCGTGATGTGCTATACCAGTTTAGTCACAGAGGAGCGTCTGTTTAGAAAGGTCGGAGGACGCATATTTTCTATGAGATTCCACGGACGTTCAGGCCGGTAAATGTTGTTAATACTGTTTATTACAAACAGAGCATTTACTTAAATATTTCTGCCTATCTAAATAACGGATAACAATAAATATATTGAAATAATAAGTCCCTTTCTTAATAAATTACGTCATTTGTTTACGTTAAGATACGCTTCGAGCAGATATGAACGTTTGAGGAAAATCTTTGGTGGTTTGTAATTTAAAACTAGTAATTTGATATTGTTAACCCTGTCGCACTACTGTCTGCAAATGACATAATTAAGCTGTTGAGAGATGAGCTGATTCTACAACAGCCACCTGAGTTAAGACAAAACTCTTCAGATCCGAGTGATTGGCGATTGTTTACATTCGTAAAAACAATACGCTAGAATTAGATGTTTCTCTTTCTCGAGTGATGACAGCTCAGTAGTAGAAACTCTGACTGACACCAATTTGGATGTCTAGTCCCACTGATGAGCTGTGCGCGAAACAGTAGTGTCTGCGAATGACATATATCCCAATGTTTCTTTTAGTTCCCGTATATATTAGTGTGTTTGCCTTGGTACCTGGCTCGATGTTTCTGGTCCAAGTCCTTTTGACCTGATCTCTAGGCAGACGAGACACGTTCACTAGGAGTGTCACGTCTGAATCATTCCTGGTTTATTTGTCCCCTCATTAAGAGTGTTTTGGTAAACGTTTTTTTTTTGGATTGGCGTTGTCATTGCCTTGTATCGTCTTCGGGATGAAGGGTTGGTAATCTTCGATCGAATATCAGAGAGAATTGACAATATCCTTATCGAATTTAACACCAAACCAATAGCATCCGCTGATTTACCATTCCATACAACGGCTTTTCGGACATAGACTGGGACAGCTTTCGGTCCGATATGATGGAATATCCCCTCCCAACCTTCTTTAAACATGCTGCCCCCGAAATAGATGCCCCCGGAATTGCTGCCCTAATCTCCGAATGGACCCTTTCTAGGATGGAGTGTTTTATGCTCCCACAAATATACCAGCACACACCAGTCATCTATGGTTCTCACCGGAACCACTATTTCAAAACGCAATCTGTTCAGGTCAAGGTTGAAAATCTCGCAAATTCTGGAAGATCACCAACCAAATTCTGAACAGAGGCAAAGCGGTTGTGCCTAATGTTATAAATGGCCCCGATGTTATATCAAGTTTGACAGGCGAAGCTCTTCACCTGGATCTTTGCCTCAAACTCAACTTAGATGAAAAAGGCTATCTTCTCCCCAACTAAGCACGTCTCACTGAGCACAATCTCAGTAATACAGTGATTTCAGCAAGAAAAAGACTCGACACAAACAAGCCATTGGCCCAGACAAAATTCCAGTGGTTGTCCTTAAGACTATCAACCCAAAATATTACCCGTTTCTAGCAAAGTTATTTAACCGCTGCTTGAAGGAGAAATCTTTTCCAAGCATGTGGGAGGTATCAAGGTATCTTCAAGAACGCGAGAAATCAATCTTCCCCTTTCCCAGTATAGAGAAATTAGCCTCCTCAGTCTCGTCGGTTTTTGAGGGCTTAATCAACAAGGAGGTCGTCTAGCACCTGGATAGGAATAACCCCTTATTCGACGAATAGTATGGGTTTCAATCAGCCTGATTCCAAAACTGACGTCCTAACTCCCATTACACATATAATTAGCGAGGCCCTTGACTACTACACACATACCGAAAGGACCATATTATTAGATATCTCGAAGGCCTCCTACATGGTGTAGAACAAAAGTTTGCTACACAAGCTCTCCAGCCATGGAATCACTGGAAGGGTTTTCTCTATTATAAAATCCTTCATAGCAGGTAGATCCCTGAAGCTAGTTATTAACGGCTATTCCTTCGAGGCTCTGGCAGAAAACGCAGGCGTCTTCGAGGTCTCATTTCTCAGACCAATCCTCTTTCTGATTTATATAAATGATCTGTATAAGAATATACAAGGTAACCAAAAAGTTCTGTCAGTTTTTAAAGGAAATATAGAAAACGCTTCTCAGTATGTGTAACTTATATTTATTCTTTGAAGTAATGGCCATCGGCATCCAGCACCTTCTGCCAACGTGACTCCAGCTGTTCAATGCCCTTGCGGTAGAACTTGGGGGGTTTTGACGCAAAGAAGTCCGTGAGGGCTTTGCGCAAGTCTGCTTCATTGGTGAAGGATTTCCCACGAAGATGATTATCCAGGGAGTGGAAGAGGTGGTAATCGGATGGCGCAAGGTCAGGTGAATAAGGTGGATGGCACAAAGTCTCCCACCCAAGTTGTTGTATGGTATCCCTGACAACTCGCGCGACTTGCGACCTGGCGTTGTCATGGATGAAAAGCACACCTTTGCGATTCGCCAGTGCTGGCTCCTTCTGGCGCAATGCCTGTTGCATACGTTTCAATTTCTGCGAGTATAGGTCTCCAGTGACCGTTTGGCCCGTTGGTAGCATTTCATAATGAACCACTTGACGACCTGTCCACCAGACACAAAGCATAATCTTGCTTGGGTGCATAGGCAGTCTTGCGGTGTGAGGGGCAGCATCCTGAGTAGACAACTAATGTCTGGAACGCTTGGGAGTTTCATACAGAACCCACTTTTCATCACTGGTAAGCATTCGATTGAATAAGGACGTGGTACGGTGGCGAGAAAGCAGCGATACGCAGGCTGCCACTCGTTGTCCCTTGTGGACCTCCAACAGCGTTTGTGGAACCCACTTGCTCAGTTTGTACGTCTTACCTAGGCGGTACAGGTGAAGTCTAACTGTTTCACGGGAAACGTTGAACTGTCTTGCAAGGTCACCACACGTTAGACTACTGTCTTTTCCAATGGCCGCCTTCATGACTCCATCATTCAAGACCTGTGGTCGTCCACTGCGAGGCTCATCATGGAGAGACAAATCTCCTGACTTGAATTTTCGAAACCAACGCCTTGCAGTACGTTCTTCCACAGCACTATCCCCAAACGCTTGACATATGCGGCGACTTGATGCAGCTGTTGATAAGCCCACTTTGAAGTCGTAAAGCAAACAGTCCCGAACGAGATCTTTAGACACTTCCATCCTTCTCACAGCTGTCCGGCTTATATCTGATGGCCGGGCACGGTGCGCGTGTTTTTTTATAATGTTTGATGTTCCTACTTCCGGCTGTCCGAATTTGAAAACAATTGCTACACGCATTTCGTATATATTTCAACTTCATTCAATGACTAATCAAAAACGGACAGAACTTTTTTGGTTACCTTGTACTTCGATCATGTGTAAACATCTATGTCGATGATACGACGATTACGGACGCACCTCTAAAAGTCATTCAGTACCTCGAAATACAAACTGGTTACATTCCATCACTGCCGACCATACCCCGTACCACCGCCAGTTACGATGAACGGATTTACCCTCGAGGAGGCTCCGTGCCCTGAGAGAAAATTGGGTCTCAAACTCACACCATACCTCAAGTATAACTCTTATATACGATCCATAGATGCAGATGAAATGATCAGCTCCCTGTACCGCTCCAGTAAGTACCTGACTCCTCATGCTATCCTCTACCTTTATAAGAGCCAGATCTGACTGAAAATGGAGTATCACTGCCATATTTGCTTTCTCGATAGAGTTCAAAAGGGTCTCCGAGTCTTGTGTGTGTGTGTGTGTGTGTCGAAAGAGAGACTATTGAGCCTTAGACTTAACCCCTAAACTTCAAATGGGACTCTTACATACGATCCATCGCCAGATGCAGAAAAAATGGTCGGCTCCCTGTACCGGTCCAGTCCTCACTTTCCCGTCTCCCTAGAGTTCAAAAGTGTCTCCTAGAATTATTTTCCACATTTCAACCTCTCTCTCGCAGGCAGGATGTGTCGAGTCTCTCACTGCTCTATCGCTACTTCCATGGAAAGGGCTCGGACAAACTGCATCTCCTGGTTCCGCAAAGTCTAACCTTAACGGCTAGGACCCACCATGCCAGATACATAGTAAGAAAGCACCGTCATTCCCTCCGTATTCCATCGGCGAGAAGTAAGTTCCACTCAAACAGCTTCTGTCTGCGAACCATTGCCCTATAGAACAGATTATACGACGATATACGGATGCACCTCTAAAAGTCTTGACGGTCAAAGATTGTCAGATGACCTTTTTCCCATCTA
>OZ038513.1:33655948-33673448 GCA_964036315.1 Acanthosepion esculentum
TGGTTTATATATTAATATATTTGTTTTATTGGATTATTTTTATTAATTAGGTTCCTCGACTAGTTTTGGCCAGCATGGCCATCATCAGGAGAAAACAATTCATGCTTGTTAGTAGGAGGGAACTACAGGGGTGAATGACAGTCTGAGGAAGTTGAACTTAGCCTGAAGATTTTATTTGATTTTTATCGTTAAATTATGGTCACATTTTGGACTGGTAAAAAATATTTTCCAAGTTGTTTTTAAGAAGAAGTTGAGGTGCCTCAACTAGTTTCGGACAGCATTGTATTTAGCAGCAGCAAAACTTCATGCTTATTAGTAGCATATATATATATATATATATATATATATATATATATATATATATATATATATATGTATCAGTGCTTTTCGTATTATTAAAGTGTTTTTCTCTCTTAATTACTGGTTTCTTTAATGTACTTTCGTTTTTTTGGACAAGAAATTGTTTTGTTCATAATTGTTTCAAGACAAAATCGTTGTATTTATCTGATAAGTGAAAAATTCTGGTAATTATCTTTCGCAAACCATAGAAAGATAACACGGACTCGGATATAGGTTAAATAGTATATTCTCGGAAACGTAGTACAAAGGTAAATGTGTACTGGAGAGTACTTTCTCTCACTGTTGTCTCGTCTCACTCATTCACTCACTCTGTGGCTCCTACTCGGTGAACCTCACTTTGTGACTCGATATTTAACAACCCTCCCACCTGGGCCGCATGTGGCACAAGGCCGGCTTAATGTGGGTTCTCCGAGCCTGTAGGCTCGGCCAAAAATATGCCCATTTAGAGCCCGTATAAACGGATCAGGGACTGTTTACATCCCCGGACGAAACTTTGCCCTGCGGCAAAACCTCGTCCGAGTTCCTCTCTGTCGAGGCAGAGAGTTTGACAGCTGTCACCTCATTTGGTGACTCGATATTTAGTAACCCCCCGCACACACACACACGGTTCGATGTGGCACAAGGCCGGTTTAATATGGGCTTACCGAGTCCGTAGGCTCGGCCAAAAATATGCCCATTTAGAACCCGTATAAACGGGATCAGGGACTGTCTACATACACATACACACACACACAAACTTTGCCCTGCGGCAAAGCTCCGTCCGAGTTCCTCACCGCCAAAGCAAAGAGTTCGACAGATGTCGCAAACGGTCAAAGACGCGGTTGCTACCCCTTTTGGTGACTCACCTTACTCAGAGTTGGTAGCCATATTATATAGGTGTGGAATTTGTAGGTAGGTCCCCACAATACCCACCTCCCAAACCTTTTACTCGGTAAAAAGGTTTATTACTTTCCAGAAATTTAATACCTTTTCTTTTTGGTTTTGATTGTTAAAGGCTCGGTAAATTTCCCCTGTTCAGGCATATGCTGCGGGGGCTCGAGGTCAAATGTGTCGTTAATGTTCTCAATGGGTTATTACATTTCATCCTGTGTGCTGTTAGAATCTATTTCATGCCGTTTCATAATTTGATTAATATGTCTTTTGTGGGTAGTCTTGGTTCTTGTATTATATACACCATCTCGCCGATCCTTCTAGTGATCGTGCCCTCCTCTCAGTACGGCATATTCTTCTGAAAACTTTAAAAAAATAATTTCTAACCTGGAAGAAATCCGTTTTTTTCGGTCTTACATATTTTTGACTGTTTGGGAATTAATTTGTCAAAAACGGATCTCACCTTTCTGGCAAACATGATTTCTGCCGGTGAGCCAGTTGATAGTGTATTCGGGTTCGGCGTAATGCGATAAACTTGCAGAAACTGCTCTAATGCTATGTCGGTAGGAGTTCCTTGAGCTTTTTTAAATGCTCTTTTCAGCGTGTCTACGAACCTCTCTGCCTGCTCATTTGGTCTAGGGTAGTACTGAGGCGTAGTTATGTGCTTGACTTGTAAGATGTCGCAAAAATTCTTAAATTCTGCTGACGTAAACTGTGTGCCATTGTCGCTGACCACGCAGCCCACTACTCCAAATCTCGAAAACAGCTCATGTAGAAACTGATTGTTACAGCCGTTGTCGGCCTCTTGCATCTTAAAACCTCAGGCCACTTGGAGTAACTGTCAACAACGATTAAGTAATAATAATCGTCAATCGGCCCAGCAAAGTCAATATGTATACGTGACCAAGGCTGGTCCGTTTTTGGCCAAGGTTTGAAAGTGGTAGGTGGAGCTTTGGCCGCCAAGGCGCATCCTCTGCATGTGTTAATCATTTCCATTATGTCCTTGTCCATCGCCGGCCACTAGACATAGCTCCGCATGAGATTCTTCAAACGGTTTCTACCGGGGTGTCCACCGTGGAAGTCTTTTAGAATTCACTTCTGTTCTTTTTCCGGAATTACAACTCTTTCGCTGTATAATAAGACATTGTCACATAATGAGTAGACGTCTGACACGCTATTATCTTTTGTTACGATTTTACGTTTCATCTCGCAAATAAAGTCATCTTCTAGCGCTTCGTTTTTGATTTCCGACAAATTACAGGTAGATCCCGGACGGTATTCGATATTATTGATTTTATTTCACAGTCTGAACAAAGAGCTGCTATAACTGAGTCTTCAAGTGGTTGATTTTGATTAGCGATTAGTCTGGATAGACCATCTGCATGGCCAATTTTATTAGTTGGTAAATAATTTAATTTAAAATTATAGTTGAGAAGGATGGTACCCAATCTCAAAAGTCTATTTGCCGTATAAACCGGTAAACCCTTTTTAGAGCCAAATATCGTTAATAATGGTTTATGATCGGTCTGTAGATTGAAATACCTTCCGTGCAGATATCTGTGAAATTTTGTTACCGCGAAAATGATATTGAGGCCTTCTTTTTCAATTTGGCTGAACGCTTTTTCTGCCGGTAGCAGCGTTCTCGATGCGTGTGCTATGGGTTTCCGTGTACCGTCTGCCATAATATGTAGGATACACGCACCGATACCGTACAAACTAGCATCGCAGGCCACAATGATATCTAATTGAGTGTTGAAGTGAGTCACAAATAGTTCTGATGTTAATATATTTTTTATTTTTTCATCCGTTGTCCAGTTCAAATTTTCTCTTTTTTAACAATTCATTGAGGAGCGCGTATCTCGTTTTTTATGAATACTTGGTAATAGTTGGTAAGTCCCAGAAAACTTTGGAGCGCGATTTTTTGGAGTAGGCATATTTTTGGCAGCTTCTGCCCGCCGTCGGTCAAGCCGTCTTCCCTTCTTATCAATGATATGCCCGAGATACCTTATTTCATTCATATAAAAATCACATTTCGATTCTTTTACCTTGAGACCGAAATCCTGAATTCTCTCAAAAACCTTGTGGATATGTTTGCGATGTTCCTCGGTAGATTTGCTTGCTATTACAATGTCATCCAGGTAGGCACACGCGAAGTCAAGGCCACCCAGCATGGTATCCATGACCTGCTGACATATTGCAGGTGCAACTTTGACCCTGAAAGCCAATTTATGAAAATTGTATAAATCCCTGTGGGTGTTGATACATAGAAGTTTTGCGCACTCCTCCTCAACAGGGATTTGAAGTTACACATCGCTTAAGTCCAATTTGGAGAATATTTCCCCACCATTCAGTTTATTACATACCTCATCCGGTGTTGGGAGAGGGTAATGGTAATCTTTTAGAGCCGCATTGAGGCCCGTTGAGAAATCCGCACAGACGCGAATTTCGTTGGACTTTTTTCTTACGTATACAGCGGGGGCCGCCCATTCGCTAAAACTCACTTTGGACAGTATACCGGCATTTTCTAGTCGGTCTAATTCTTCGTTAATTTTTTCTACTGATGCAAATGGGACATTTCTTTTACTTTTGAAAACGGGTTGAACGTTTTCTTTCAGCTCGAATCTGGCTTTTGTCTTATTACATTTTCCTAGCCCCGCCGAGAAAACTTCGGGAAATTTTTCTTTTAATTCGTCTTTCAGGTCTTGGGCATCCGTTGTCATATTTTCCACCTTTTGGCAAAAATTGTTGATTGGTTGATCCCACAACTTAAACCGTTCCATCCAATCCGTTCGAAATAAATTCTCAGAGTTTTATGGACGAAAACTTTTAGTTTCTTTGTGATGCCATTTAGTGTTTCAGGTAGCGTTAGCTCACCTTCAAATTTGATTTTGTCACCTGTTACTGCACGGGCTGTTTTGTTTGCTTTTTTCAATGTTTTTTTAATTTCCTCCAAGTATGAAGATTAATGATTGAGAGATCTGAGCCAGAATCTAGTTGCAGCTTAACCGTTTTGTTTAGAATGTTAAGTACAACGTATTTTCATAGATTCTTATCTACTTTTTCATTTGATAAAGTTTGTCTGACTCCGTTTCTGTTGTTCCTACAGTGCGCCCCCTTGTGGCCAATTTTGCCACAATCATTACATGTCTTATTTCGGTAAAAACAGTCTACCGCCCAATTTTGTCCACTACAACGTCCGCATGGCCCGGGGGTACTTTTTGTTTCTCACAGGGTCATCTACTTTTAGATTGTGAATGGGCATACTCTTTGCTTTCTTTATTTTTTCACGGGGAGTCATTTTTTGGCTTGTACTTAATTCTCCTAACATACGATATGCCTGATTCTTCGATGTTTTTGGAATCGCTTTTAACACTGATTACTCGCTGGCAATCTTCAGCTAGTTTTGTAATGTGAGACCTGGTTCGCTTTCTAGTCTTGATAGAACTCTCTGTCTAATCTCCAAGTTTTTTGCGGAGACTAAACCTTGGGCAAATATTAAACATTTGAAATCGTCAGCTGACAATTCTGCCAAACGAAAATCGTCACAGTGCTTATTTACAATGGGCGCAAATGTAAGATAATCCTCGTCATCCCGTTTTGACAAATTAAAACACTTCCATCTTTTGTGAAATAGTGTTGTATTAGGGCTAAATAACTCAGACAAAAGTTTTACTGCTTCATCGAACCCCAATTCACTTGTTTTCTTCGGAAGAATGTAATCGACGAACTTACTATGTTCCGCTGTTCCCAACTTTCTCAAAAGTAGGCGAACTTTTTTAGCATTCGGCCAATCCTCACAATCAACCGCAAAAAGATCTTCATATTTTCTACAGAAAGCTTCAAATGTTTTATCTTCTTCAGGAAGATAATTGAATGTCTCCATAGACTTCCAAATCGTGTTGTGAGAAAATGCAGTGTTGTTTTCACTAACATCCTTTTTACTTAATGTTTTTAGAAGAAATTCTTCTTGTTTTTTGAATTCAAAAAACTGTTGTTCTCTCTGCTGTAGAACAATTTTTCTTCCCGTTCCTTTTGCTTTTCTTCCTGTTCTTTTTGTTGTAGGAGCAATTTTTCTTCCAACATTTGTTGCCGTTCCTCAGACTTCCGTTGCTGCTGTAGTATACGTTCCTCAGTCTTCTGTTGATGATCAAGTTGTGCCTTCATAATCTGAACAATGATTGCTTTAAAGTCCTCCATAATGACTTCAAATACGTGTTTTCAGAGAGAAAGAAAACAAAATGTAATTTAGAGAATTTTTCTTCTATAAGAGAGGGAAAGAAAGTAATTTCTTTCCTTAATATTTTTCAGCTCTGGTTGGTAACAAAAAAAAATCTTTTTTTTCTAATACTGCTTCTATTTTTCTCTAAGAGGAGAAAAAAATCTGCATAAACAACCACGCTGCCAACAGAACATATATTCTTTCTTCCTTTTTTTTCCTGTGTTGTCAAGAGAAGCGAAGAACAATGCAATGCTTTAGATTATAGCAAATAGGGGGAAGGAAAAAAAAAGCATATTACAATTTTTCAGTAGTAAGTATTTTCAAGTTGATGTTTTAAATGGATTGAGTTAATATTTCTTTTATACTTTTCCCTTCTTCCTAAATATATCCGACGTCCCCATCCGTGCCGTTTTTCGTATTTACGTTGCCTGTTATTCGGTTGGTGTCCGTTTTTTTTTTATCAGTATATATATTAACATACAACTGTTGTATGTGTAGCTTTCTTTCTCTTTGATTCGCCAGACTTGAGGTTAACACACTGGGATCTTTAGACGTTTATAGAGTTATGGCGTGACCTTTTTTCTTTTAGGTAGAGGTTTCTCCTTGTGGTTCGAATATTCTTCGTCGCCAGTTGTTCTGGTGTAAAACCATAGAAAGATAACACGGACTCGGATATAGGTTAAATAGTATATTCTCGGAAACGTAGTACAAAGGTAAATGTGTACTGGAGAGTACTTTCTCTCATGGGTGTCTCGACTCACTCATTCACTCACTCTGGTGACTCACCTTACTCACAGTTGGTAGCCATATTATATAGGTGTGGAAGAGTCCATTTGTAGGTAGGTCCCCACAATAATAAGGATATTAAGAAACCTGTCCGTAATTACGAGAGAGGTTCTATTAAAGTAAGTACATAAAACTTGTCTAAATGTTATATATATATATATATATATATATAAGTGTGTGTGGCATTAAATAATTTAAACAAGTTTTATCTACTTGTCTAAATTATCGAGCATTCCTAACCGCTGACGTCTTTCGCAGAGTAAAAACGTTAAAATGTCCCTTTCTCCCTGCCGAGGGACGATAGCTTGGAGGTAGAATCTCTGACTGATGCCAAATTGGTCGGGGTTTGATCCCGGCTAAACTGATGAGCAATGATACAGCGGAACAATCGGCCTGTGGTTGAATATATATATATATATATATATATATATATATATATATATATATATATATATATATATGAAAGTGAAGTCGACACTCAGAGGCGACAGACTGTTTCTTCAATGTTAATTTTTATAATTACATACGTTTGGTCCATGAATATAGCACACCTTAAAGCTTTATTTCTTCTCCGGCACACACACACACACACACACACACACACACACACACACACACACACACACATATATATATATATATATATATATTGTGTATATTTAGGCAGCAATTTTTCATTAATGCCTGTTTCATTAAATAATACAGACAAGTTTTGTCTATTTATTTTAAGTAAATTCCTTTCATATTGTCTGATAAGCGTAATAACATTATCATTGAAAGACGAAAGGAAAACACCATATTGATACATGTTTAAATGCAATCTAAGCTTTCAGCTTACATAAGCCATTATCGAAGACGACAATTTCAATATATCAAGCAACACACGGACGAAACTACAATGATCGTCCGCCCTTGCTGCATGAAAAATTTCAAAGCAACGACAAATACCGTGTATACGAGACGCGGAAGCGAATATCGCGTCGCAGCTCGTGACGTCACACATGATCACGCGAGAGTGAAAACAAAAGTATTAAGTATGGAAAGTATGGAAAGCTGTTGGTATAAACCAATGGCTTCTGTTATAAATTAAAGGCATTTAATAATATTTGTGGAGATTTCATAGTTTATTTTGTTCAGGTTAGGTTTCAACACTTTTATGTATATAGCTTCAAGAATTTTTAATTTTTGTTTGTTGTTTTCATGTTTTAGTATAGTTGTATTGTCAACAAAGATTTTCCGGAATTGAATACACGGCCAGACATGTTGTTTTAAATGAAACATGCATTAATGAAGAATTGCTGCCTAAATATACATAATATATATATATATATATATATATATATATATATATATATATATACACTATAGAAAGATTTACCTTACGTACTACCCGGGTTTCACCCGTGAGTGCTTGTTAGGTAGCAAGGCAAATTATATTCTTCAACAAACTCCAATTTTCTTTTTAACGTCATTTAACCAGAAATCAAGAAGAGAAGGAGGTGTGGAAAAAATTCTTTATTCACATTCAGCTCGTAAAGGCCGGCGATGTGCTTGTTAATATGTCGGCATTTCGACATTGTCTCCGATCGATCATTTAACAACTTTTGACGATCTGGCTGCGTTACAATTTCCAACTTCTTCTCTTGGCAGAATTTACAGCTAGTGCTGTTAGTCCTACTGACTTGACCCTTCTCAATACACTCCACTCTGTTCTTGGAATGTTACAGTTTTTTTTTTTTACTTTTAACTTCCAAACACAGTCAGTCAGCTTTGTACAATGTGTATGGTTCTGTAGCCTAAATGAAGAAGCACGGTTGTACCAGCGTTTCTTCTGCACATCCAATATAAACTCTCTTTTGTCCACTATCATCTTTAAATTCAGCTTGGTAAATTACACCCTACGTGCAGCAGGTTCATTCCAAATGGCATATATTTTCGTTTCTGCAATTGTATAATTTTTGATTTCACGGCTTTTTTAAATCACTTTTTTTAAATCCTTGTAATTAGCCTCTTTGTGATGTTGTTTAAATTACGAGCGCAAATGTAACTCAATTTCACGGCATTGCTGTTAACATTTCTCGAGTAATTAAGAGGGTTTCGGAAGTATTTCGTTATCGAAAATTTAAAGCGATAGATAGATATTGACTTATTTAGAGAGATAGATAGATAGATAGATAGATATTGACTTATTTAGATAGATAGATAGATAGATAGATAGATAGATAGATAGATATTGACTTATTCAGATAGATAGATAGATAGATAGTTTTTTCTGTAAATAGATGGAATTGCTGAAATATCTCTCAATCGACAGAACGTAGAAATATATTAACTCTACAATGATCAGAGTGAAGTTTTAGCTGTTTATTGAATAAAAAATGAACAAACTCTTGCACAGTCGCTCAAGTATATATAGATACATACAAACATACATACATATATATATATATATATATATATATATATATATATATATATATATATATATATATATATACATACATTTATATATATATGTGCGTGTGTGCGTCTGTGCGTGTGTGTGTGTGTATTCTATTCATATGTTTCTGAAGTCAACAAGACACTGTCTCTTCAAGTATACAACGATATATATATATATATATATATATATATATATATATATATATATATATATATATATATATATAATCGTATATTTGAAAAGGTATTGTCCTATTGACTCCAGAAACATCTGAATAGAAAATCCATAGAAAATAATTTTACTCAATTCTGTAATGATAACAAAAGATTCCAATTATCCTCGGCCATTGAGCATTAAATAGCAATTTGTTGGACAAAGGCGAGTCGAATTGCAATTTCGTGAATAAAACGGACTACCGCAGCTCCGTTTTATCAAAATTGTTCGTCAGATCTGCCATTTTTGGAATATATACCCACCCGTTCTGTACCAATCATAAAATAGTTGAAAATGTCGTTGAGAAAGAAGTATTTTTTTGCGCTGCTCTTGATGAACTCTTATTGTGAATACAGTTGCCGTCAAAATTACTACTTATCCTTAAGAAATATAACTTCTTTTAAATAATTGCTTTTCATTTAGCAGAAACATTCACAATGTATTGATCAGATATTTCCAGGGTCGTTTAAAGATAAATCCGGCATCTAAATATATAATAGGCGCCTGGTCGATGGTTAAGCAGGTGAGTCTTTGTCGAACGTTATTACTGAAGAATAACTTCGAGCCTCACTGGGTTTCTGTTGAGTCTTGACTCATTGTTGAATCTCGACTAATGCATGGAATAATAATGCAACACAAAATGTACTTAGAACAAGAATGTATTATAACAAGAAAATGTACACAATATTTACATCTAGTATTTCTGTATATTTCTGGGAAGACGTTCCTGGAGAATGTGTTGACTAAGTCGCAGTCGGGCAGAGTCTCTAGCTGGATCTCTGTATTCGCTCCCTCGTCTTCCGGTACCAACCATTATTTATATAGTCGGTAGTCACCTATGCAGATTAGGTGGATCCTACCGCAACAGTTTCTTTTACAAAATATCGTTTGCTTTGCGTCACGATATTTCAATCTTTTTATTCAATGCCGAATTCTCTTATTTTGATTGACCATGTTACTATTGCGGATTACGTTATTAGTTTTGTTTCGGTTGTATATTTTGTATGTCTTTCTTGTTGCGTTGTGGATGAAATGATATGGGTATTGAGGGTTTTGAATGTGTTTTCTATGTATGTTTCTTCCTTAAGTAAGTATTGGGGACTACACATTCTTAATGCTCTTAGATATAAACCTATAATAATTCCAGATTTAATTTTAGAAGAGTGGTTTGAATAGAAACTGATCAGATCATTTTTGTTTCTAGCCTTTCTGTAAACGTCAATATTGAGTTCGTTATTATTTCTATGTAACAAAATGTCATGAAAAATTACATGAAAACAGATACATAATACTACCGACCAACTCCGTCACGTGCACTATCCAGAATAACCTATGCTATCTAAATAATCTTAAAATAGTCACAAGTACTTCGAAAACCATTATCAGATCCTCAAACACTAATAGCAATAATACTTCTGAAGCAGGCATTTATAAAATAAATTGCCAAAACTGTTCCTCCCAATATATTGGAGAAACAAGTAGAAATTAAAAAAACAACTTATTTATGAGCACAAAAACAACTTAGTTAATGCACTACTTATACATAGATATAAATTCAACCACAATCTTGATTTTAAAAATGATACACTCATAAAAAAAGAAAATAACTCACTCAGCAGGAAACTCCTAGAGCGTGCCGCCATTGAATATTACCCAAATATTAATTTACGCCCAGTATCAAGAAATGAAAAGAAAATAGTTGAATCCGTCAACACAGCAATAATAACAATATCTCCACACGTGACAGCAATTGACGTAATTTTCAGTTAACAGTATGAAAATAGCGTTCTCTAAATTCTTCCAGTTGCTAAGCACATTTTGTTTTTGTTATTATTAGTTACTTTGTTTAAATAAATTCATTTCGTTTTTTTTACATTGAAAAAGTACACATTAGACAAAACGCGTCGGCAACTATTACAGTTTTCCTATTGTCATTTACATCTATCTATCTATCTATCTCTATATATATGTACTTATGATCTAAATAAAGAAATGCGATGAATCATATTTATGAGCGATTACGTACATATACAGGTGATCAATTATCTATTTATTTAATCAGTTGTTTAGACAAAACAGTGCTCAGTGTGGTTAAATAGGGCTATAAAGTATATATTACTAATTATACATACAGCTACGTTTAAAGTACGACTGAGTGTTTCATGGCTTTGCCAAGGATCACGTACAAAATGTTACGAACTGTTAAATAAGGTTGTTTCTTTTTTTATTTCTGCGTGACATGGAAGCAACACAATGCAGCGTCCAGACAATCTGCTGGATTCTGACCATTGGAGGTGAGAGGGTATCTTTTTTAGCAGTACTTATCCTCAGAGGCTCCAAGGCATTTCCATTATTTACAGTTTTGTCTTTCATTTTAACCTATGGAACCAAAACAAAAAAAAAAAAAAAAAACCCCAAAAAACAGAAGCTCAGGCAAACGCGTCGTTAATAAATTTACCACTTTGTCTAATAATGTTCACGTGTAATAATATCGGAATTTTTACAGGATGCATTATCAAGCATCATTAAGGTTTTAATCGTATTTCATCCAATCTATTTCTGTTGCTTTTACCTAAAATTTGAGGTCATAATTCTACGATCGTTAAATACGTTTTATTGGTGCTTTGGGGAACACCACAGGTGATAAACGGATGGCATTTCAAACTTAATTACATCAATGTTTTTGAATCAATGCATTAATATGTCAATAATAATTAAATTATGAAAAATAAGCTTCTCAGACTGTTTTTTGAGGCCATCCATCTTATATATAACGCGCAGTGTATGTGTGTGCGTTTGTGCATGTGTGTGTCCAAGCAACTCCCCGGCTCACACTGGTCTGATTTCAAAAGCTCTCGAAAAGTTAGGCACAGGGAACGATTTTCGTTGAGCTCAGATTCAGGTTTGCCAGATTATGTGAGGTTAAAAATATATATTAATATATTATTCTAGCCATTATCGTTGCTTTCTTAGTTCAAGGTGAGTAACTCTTATTTTCCTTTTCTATCCAAAATTACATCTAGCTTAAAATTTACAGCAAGCTTAAAAGCCGCTCTATTGGGCGGCATTTAAGCTAGGTCCTCTGGAGGACACTTGGTTTAGCCATCATAAATATTTAATTAAACCCCCACTGAGTCTGGTTGTGACACAAGGTCGGTTTAATGTGGGAAGCCCGAGCGCGTGCACCCGGGCAAAGAACAAAAAATCACCGATCCCCCGCAACCGTCGGTTGCGCTGGCCTCGGTGCGTGGGCCGATCCTTCTCTCTAGTGCAATGAGAAGGCGAGGCCTCAGGAAGCTTTTCCCCAGGGCTGGGCTCCTCTCAGTATAATTTTCCTCAGTTGCACCTTTGACGGAGTCGTCCCTGAGCGCACCCTGCCCAAAGACAGTGACGCAACTTAGAGATGATAAATGATGTACAAATTATATTATAGTGATTTACACGGTGTTTACTCAATCCCCCACGAGAATGAGATGTGACACAATGTCTTTTTAAAGTGGAGACCCGAGCGTGAGCACCAGGGCGTGGACAAAGATTGCCCACAGACCCCGCAACCATCGGTTGCGCTGGCCTCGGTGCGAGCACCGATCACTCCCTCTTTTGCAATGGGATGGCGCGGCCTCGGGCAGCTGTTATCCACGGCTGGGCACCTATCAGTATTATTTTCTCAGTTGCTCCTCTGCCCTTTTACATAGAAGCCCCTGAGCGCACTCTGTCCAAGGACAGAGACGCAACTGAGAGATGATAAATAATGTGCACAAATTACGTGATAGTAATTTACACACTATATACCTGACCCCCAACTGAGTCAGGCTGTGACACAAGTTCAGATTTTAATGTGGAGCCCCGAGTTCATTTTATTAATTAACTGTCCTTCATTGCTTTTCGTTTATTCGACGATTGTTTTGATTTTCATATAAAAAATAATTCTGTTTAAAAATATCGTCTTATATAGTTCAGAGAAATGTTTGAAATTTGCATTTTACTTGGTCTTCAACAAGTTGGCATCTATTTGTAAAACTTTCCTTAACTAAAAGAAACCAATTCATGAATTAAAAATTTTTTTTCGAAGATTTCAAGTAGTGAATATATTGACTTCACGAAGCGATTTCGAGCGGGCGAATCTTGTTAGTATAATATAAAATACTTTAAGGTTGTACTATTTGAAAATATTAAAATATATTATTAATTCCAAAATAATATTTAAAAAGAACTCTCTGATAATTGCCATATTGGAATGGTTCCAAAGAATCGGATACATTTTCAGGACTGTGTCGGAATTAATGTATATCGGATCGGAATAATAAATCGAGGAGCCGAGTTCGAATTCCAGGTGAGTTGATTGCATTCACTTACAAGCAAATAGCGTTGGGAAAGCAATGAAGCCATCTCTTCCGCCCACAGGTAGGGGTTGCATAGGAGAAGAAACTGGGTTCTATAGCCTTGTTATACAACCAGTCTACCGCAAAAAGAAATGGCAACCAACTGCTGAAAAATCTTCAGCTTAGTGAATTATGAATCGAAAGAAACCTGATCGCCCAAGCCTGTATCACGTATGGCACAACTTAACTGAAAGAGTAAAAAGTAATTTAGGTGAGGAAGATCTGGAGAGATATGATCGCCCAAGCGTGTATCTCGTACGGCGCTTATCTGAAAGTGTCAACAGTGATTTAGGTGAGGAAATTGTGGAGAGACATGATCGATAAATCATGTATCACGTGTGGCACTAAACGGAAAGAGTCAACAGTGACTGAGGTGAGGAATTTATGGAGAGATATAATCGCCCAATCGTGTATCATCTAGGGTACTTAACTGAACGTGTCAACAGTGATTTAGGTGAGGAAATTGTGGAGGTACATGATCGCCCAAGCGTGCATCACCTATGGCTCTTAACTGACTGACTGTTGGAAGAAAGAAATTGTATTCCTGACAATTATCAGAATTTATGAACGATTCGATGACATTGTTCATAGTAAATAGCGAAAGAAAATACAAGAACACCTACTAAAGGCCGTAAACAGATGCAACAGTTGATGACCAATGACAAGACAGAAACGTTATATTTCCCTCGTATTTTCTTAAACTGATCTTTATACATCTTTTTCTTCCATGCGACAGCATCAGTCCTTTAGTGATTCTTGGGCCTTGTATTGTGTAGATAATTAGTAAATATATATGTCAGCTGTCAATAACAACCTCTAGCGCGGAGCCTTGGAGCCGGTAGAATGGAGATCAACGTGTTTTAGTGGACTCAACAGTTTTCAATCTGCTTGTCTGAATTGTCTTCAAGAAGCGAGAACAAGATCTAAAAGGTCAGCCAGTCTAACAATGGTCTCATCCCACAATTCTTACTCTTGCTCCATATGCGACCTCCTTTGCAAATCACTAGCGGGTCTTAAAATTTCATAACAATTAATTTGTCAAATCCTCATACGTTGAAACCGATAGGAGAATTTATTATATATATATATATATATATATATATATATATATATATATATATATGTATATATATATATATATATATATATATATATATATATATATATATGCACTTCCTTTTTTCGTAACCTTTTAAGCCATGGGTTCCTGAACAATTTTAAACCTTTTGCTTGAGTTTCTGAGTCAAATAATTGCTAGGTAATGTTTCACGGTTGATATAAAAATAGTTACAAGTCTTTAGCCACCTTTCAACCAATGGCTGGGCATTACGTCATTTTTCTCTACCACCGGTAAAGCGGTGATCAGGGCTCAAAGGGTTAAAACTATCCTCGTTTCTCATAGGTCTTGCTCATTTTGTATGCTCAGTATAATTCTGTAGAACATCTACGTCGCTTTAAGATACATCGTTCAGGAAAGTAATCAGTACTTCTTTCTTTGTTTCTTCCAGATATTTTCTTCTCTCTTAATACTTTTCTCAGCTCCTGATTGTTAGCAGCGTTTTCTTTGTGCACTCGGCGTTCGTCGATAGATAATTTAAATGGGATTGGCAATAAATTGTTAGCGACTTCCATCGCCAAGATGCTATCAGCGTTGCAACATGAAATATGAAACCTTTTCCTTATTTCCGTCTTCTAACGCCTCAATTAGTCGAAGTTATTGTGAGGTAGAGAAACACGGTTGTATTTGATGACTTTCAAGACCCCAGGACATAATGGACCCATAATTCATCAGCGGATATAAAAAGAAAAGAGATAAAAAAAAGCAATACAATGTGGATAACCTTTGTCAGTGATGCTCAAAATTGTATTTCTACTTTCAAATTTCTTTAAAAAAAACTGTAACATATTTCAAAGTAAAAATAAACATATTTTCTTATTTGATGTGAAAACTCCATTCAGAGAGCAAAAAAAATCATGGCTCTGCACATCTTCCTACTTTGTAGTGCACTAATTATCTATTTACACTTTACAATCGTTCTTTGGCCTTGTTCTGCTATCCATTCAAACAAAATATTTCCTCTCGCTTCTCTAGCTTTCAGTATGTCATGTGAGTATTAAATTTTCTCAGCCCTCTGGCACCGTTATATGTACCATAAGTCTCTTTCTCGTTGTTCATTTGTTTCCTAAAGACGTACTCGTTGCTGAGATATTCTGTGTGAATTAGTTTGTTTTGTTTTACGGCATATCAACTTTAATGGGCTATTTAATGCAAAGATGATGTTTATTGCTGATTTGGTTTGGTTTGTTTTACGGCATATCAACTTTAATGGGTTATTTAATGCCGTGAAGATTTTTATTGCTGGTTTGGTTTGGTTTGTTTTACGGCATATCAATTTTAATGGGTTATTTAATGCCGAGAAGATTTTTATTGCTGGTTTGTTTACGGCATATCAACTTTAATGGGTTATTTAATGCCGAGAAGATTTTAATTGCTGGTTTGGTTTGGTTTGTTTTACGGCATATCAACTTTAATGGGTTATTTAATGCCGACAAGTTTTTTTATTGTTGGTAATTTATTTTTTTCCAAAAATGTCTTGCTGTTAATATTATTTTTCAAATCGTATTGGTGTTATTAAAACCTATTTTTACACATTCATAGTGGTTTAGCCCCAGTTTGTGGTTAACTATTTGCCCATAGCTGGGACCCTAACAGGTAGTACCACCCCGGGTCAGAGTGGACCTCGGAACACCAACAATTAAGAGGTAGTTTCACTCTCCTCAAAACTTCTGATCAGTGCCCTTGCTGACGGATGTAGGTTATCATGATAACCAGGGCGCAGATGTATTTAATCACCATAACCAGGACGCGGACGCAGTTTCTTATCATACCCAGGACGTGAATGTCGTTTATCGTCATACCTAGAACGTAGATGTAGTTTATCATCCTACCCAGGACGGGGATGTAGTTTATTGTCATACACAGGACGGTGAGATATTCTATCTGAATCCATTTCTTAGCATTAGTTGGGAGAATCACGTTTTTGCTTCATCATGTGTCTACTTCAACTCCGTGAAAATCGTCAAAAATTATTTGGTAGAACCACATCTCCGTTACGTCTAGTCTCTATGTCATTTTTGACGAGATTGTCTAGCATTCACTGCCATATAGTAGTTTAGATATTAGCAACGGATCACTATTATAGATAGATGTTAACACAGAAACGGGTGGCGCCGTACAGTAGGGTAAAGGTGTAAAAATACAAAGCGAACTTCGTTCAAGCTTTCTGATGACCCTACGTTGCATTTCAATTTGCGATCACGTTGCTGTTTGTCAAAAGCTGGGAAAAGGTCTACTGCATGCTCACAAGGTAACAAGATGAAAAACAAATGCGCATCCCTTTTCCAATATTGTATCACTAACATAAGTTCCGTATTCCATTACTGTCATAGATCGCATTGTCCAATCCTCACTTTTCAACTTGACAGAGCTTAAACGTGTTTACACGGCCTTGTAGATGATGAAATATTTTCAAATCTACTGTTCTATTCCCGCAGTCGAAACATCACTAGCTTATATCTATTTTATCGTTTCCATGGTATAACTGATATGTCTATATTGCTTAGTTCCATATACAAAATTAAATGGGTAGCACTTGTAACTTAAAGGGGAAAGAAAGACAATCATGTTCTACACTATATCTGTCTATATTTCTGAGATGAGGTATTATCTACATTATTTACATTATTCGGACTAGTGTTCTCATCTTTGTCGCCATATTTATTACAACATTTCGGCCTCCTTCAGGTGGTTGGAATATCGAACTGAACCCTGGGATAGACTGTTCTATTTCCACGTGCCATGTTTAATGGATGTCAGTTATCAGTTATCTCCTGTTAATTTTTCCCTCTGAAAGTTCTCCACTGCCTTAACCGGGTATTGAACTCACACACAGTTGCAATATGAGCTCTGGTAAAAACATGAAATGATAACAGCAAAAATTGCAATATGAGTACTGGTAAAAATGGTTGCTGAAGACATTAGGTTTATAATACCCAGAACAAAATTTTACAATGGATATAGACATTTACATTGGTGTTTGTGCGTGAACGCAAAGAGTTTGTATTTTGGTGAATGTTCGTACGTACGTGTTTGTCGGTTTCATGTCGTTTGCTCACAAGTGGGAAAAACGCAAATCTCTGTAAAAGGGTTAGGAAGGAAACATCGAT
>OZ038513.1:33675948-33693448 GCA_964036315.1 Acanthosepion esculentum
GTGGCATTTTTATTTAATTTGTTTTGTTTTGTTTACTGTGCTAGTGACAATTGTGGGAGATGGGATGAAGTGACGGTGATCATATCAACATAGAAAGGATAAAGATGATTTCTGTTGTGATCTTATAGTTATTAAAAGCTCCTTATAGCTTCTGTGCTAATTCTGATCATATAGGAATTGATGAGGAATAGAATACGAGAAAGGGAAAGAAAAGAAATGAGACATTTGAAAAACGATATTCATAATTAATATTCTAGTACATTATTTTCACCACAGAGAGTAAATATAGTCGCTCTTGACAACTGAAAACCATTTTCCTTGTGTGTTTCAATGCATATCTTTTGATAAAAATCGCTAGGAAGACACCTCGGCTGCAAATAGCCCTATTTGGTATTTGGTGGTTCATTCCGGATACCTGGCAACACATTTCTTACTGTTTCCCCAGTTAATGTCTGTCGGAAAATAATTCTATATGTGTACATGGTTTTCATAGAATAGAATTGCTATGTATCTAAATGTTGACTTAATTCCTGACCAGTGACAATCCCTGTTGATAAACTATGACATTAAATAACAGTTTTATACGGCCAATTTGTTGTATTCGTTTCATAATGAAGTTGAATTAGTTTAAAAGTTATTTATACGAGTGTCATTCAATAAATAAGTTGAATTTTTCGGTATAAGGACTTCTAATACAGATAGAAGCTTACTGTTTTTTATTTATTTTTTGTTTTACTACTTTTTCACATGGATTTAATTTCTTTTGCAGATTAAAAAAAACTTCGAGAGTTTTGGCGATTAACCAAGATGGCCGACCAAGAAGCATGCTCCAGGATTGAACAGCGGTCAGTTATCAAGATTTTGGTTGCTGAAGGGTGCAAACCAGTTGAAATTCATAGGAGAATGTCAACTGTGTATGGTGCCACATGTTTCAGCCAAAAAAATGTTTACAAGTGGACTAAATTGTTTAAAGAAGGGCGCAGCAGTGTTGAGGATGAAGACAGGCCTGGGAGGCCTACAGAAGTGAGGTCTCCTGAGGTGATCGAATCAGTCAATGACATCATTCAGTCTGACGGAAGGGTGACAGTGGATGATATTGCAAAATAACCTGTACAACAAAAACAAAACTGACAAAGTTTTCAATAAGCAATAACAACAAGAAGAAAAAGAAAAATAATATTATAAAGCAAGCAAACAATATATGCAAGGCAAATTAACTGTATTAAGGCAAAGCAACGTCGTAAAAACCTCAAATACTTTGACGGTAACTGCTCCTCCAAGCGATATTCGCTAGTTAGCTGACTGCATAAATTTAAACGTACCACTAGGTCGGCATCTCAGTCTAACCTTTTCACTGTCGAAACGGTTAAATATAGCCGTCTTCTTCTACTCCAATAGCTTCATATCTCTCTGTGGAACTCCTTTCCTCCTACTTGCTTCCCGGATAGCTATAATCTCCAATTCAAATGCAATGTCAATCGACATCTCCAGATGCTTTGATCTATTCCTCGTCCTTCTCTTCATCCTTTCCTCTATCACACCTTTTTACTCTTGCTCACACTCTCTGTAACCCCTTGCGTGCTAGTGGCACCCCCGACTTGCTCGGGGTGAAAAGCTTAAAAAAAGTCAACCTTTAGTCTTGGAAATATTTTTTAGACTTGAAAACTCATCTTGTGTACGCCGCAATTTCCGGTATAAATATTCAATTTGCCGAAATTATGATGATAAGTGATAGTCAACATCCACAGGGTGTGATGGATAAATTGTCGTCTGAATTACGCAGAAATGAAAATAAAACTGACATCTCATTTCAACAGATATACTTACCAACATTACACAAAAATATCTTGAAATACTAAAGAGTAAATCTATTCAATAAAATTGCAATCGACCTCAAGCACGGCCACCAGATAACTCCGTAATCCTCTGCAACTCTTCCAGACGGCCTCCTTGTTAAGTTGTCGAATGCTGCCCTAATCCTTGACTTCAGTTCATCTTTAGTGTTACAAGGAGTTTTGTTGGTCTCTCACTCAACTTCGCCTCACACACAATCAAATCGGTTTCTTCAGTCTGGGAAGTTAGGTGGCCAGATGTAAGGGGGTGCTGTGTTTACAGAAATTTTCTGACTGCGTACTGCTGCTTGTGTGGTATGGTGAAGAGTTCTGTTGACAGAGAGGAAGGTTTCCCAACAGCCACCCTCTTGACCCAGGGCAGCACTACGTCCTCAAAGCAGACCTTCATTTTGATTCTGAGGCCCTGTGGGAAGATGATTGGAAGCATAACGTCGCCACACTAGTGATCACTCCAAACACCATGATGTTGATTGGATATACCATCCACCATTTCAGAAACCTTTGCAGTGTCCCCAGATTGACAACCAAGCACTGAAATGTCCTTACTGGAAATTTCGGCGCGAATGCCAAGCAGTACAGCATGCTGTTTCCAAATTTCTGGCTGAGTGAATTGAGTTTTTTTTTTTTTTCGCAGATGTACCCAACTGACTCTATGATACTCTAATCTCAAAAACAAAACCGTATACGTGAAATTAAAAAAAAATGGCGATAATTTACTCATCGTACTCTGTACATTGTATACTTGCCCTTAGTTTTATAATACTCGCCAGAATAGCTGTGCTTAAATCTTGTTCTTTTACCTGTCTGTACTTTTTTCTGTTGGTCGTACCCAGTGCTCCTATTATTCGAGGTATTACTATAGTTTTAAATGTATCATTCTTTCAGTTTACATTCCGCATTCTCGTATTTACTGTTTCTGTCAATTTCAACAGATATATTTTTATCTGATGGGAGTGTCATATCTATGTGAAGGCATAAGCTTTTTGTAGCTTTTAATCATTACGTCTGGTCTACTAGCTTTTATATGCCTGTCAGTATAAATGGTAAAGTTCTGAAGAATAATGACCCCGGGGGCATTCTATGACTGGTTCTGTATGATGTCAATACGATTTTTCCTCGTATGGCGCATTGTAATATTAACGTATCTTCCAGTGAATAAAACTGGCCAATCTTTTCATGTCGGTAGATGTATTCCAAGATTAGACAAGCAGACACTAAGTAGTCAATAGTTTCAACCTGATCGAAATAATGGGTCGGTATGAATTCTTATTACTCGTAATTCCTGGTGAATCAGCTTGTGTCGTGCGCAGACATTTTAACATATTCCGTCTGTGTATTTCAACAAGTGATGGGTTTCGTGTTTAGCTAAGACAGCGGCGAAACTTCTGAGTGTGTATTGGTCATGTAGAGGGTTTGTTTACAAATTTGTTTAAAAATATTCTTTTGTATGATACTAGCTGCATATTTTGATTGTGTATTTTTATCGATTTTCTTCCTAGGGTGGAGCGGACCGTGGGTTTACGTGTTGTTAAATTAGGAACACGTGTGTAACTCCTGATAGAATATTGAAAGGTCCACTAAAAGAATATGGCGGACTCAAGTTGAGTCCAAACAAAGACGTAAAACAAACAAGACCGATATATATATATACAACTAGTACATGTATTAAACAACAACATTTTACAATGGACAAAGACATCAGCATTTGTGTTTGTGCGTTGACGTAAAAGGTTTGTATTTTGATTAATGTTCGTACGTACGTGTATGTGTGTGTTTCATAGCGTATTCCCACAACTGCGCAAAACGCAGATCTCTGCGAGAGATCATATTTTTAAATGTGTCCGCTGAAAGTAAAAAGAGAACAAGGCAAGAAATCGCCCAGTATTTATAGTGTAGGTAGAGCGTGCCCTAGTGAACAAGTAGGAAATTAAGGAGTTAACTCCGGCAAGGGAAATTGGGCTCGTTTAAGAATTTCTTGTTTTCTTTGTAAATGGGGTACCGTAATTCCCTATGGAATTATTATACGCCTTCATCCATAATACGCACACTTAAAATTGTGCTGAAGGTGCGGAAAATGCTTCTATCATGCATAATACGCACCATTTGTTTGGTAATCAAACCCTATAAATTGTACTTCTCCAATTTCATTACGGCCAGCGTTTCCTGCTCTTTTTTTTTTAATCGTTTTAAACGTAGAATGATATTATTCTAATTTAGTTTTATAATTCTTGAATTCTTTTTGAATAATTTTTTGTAGCTGTGCATAATATGCACCCCTGATTTACTAATTAATTTTTAGAAAAAAATGCGTATTATACATAGGGCATTACAGTATTTCTTTTTTAAAAACTTTTTTTGACTGATAACAGACATTAATATTAATATTATTATTATTAAACGTCTCACCCTACAAGGCGAAAATGCCACAAGAACGCAGGGAGTTACAGGGAGTGAAAGAGAATGAGAAGAATTTAGTGGGGAGGGTTGTGGAAAGGACAATAAAGGAACAAGGTTTAAGAATACAGAAGACTGGAGTTGCATTTAATATGTTCATATTGCCGTTATCAAGGAAGCAATAAATAAGTGAGTTCCACAGGTAAGAAGTAAGAGAACCTTTAGAGTGGAAATAACAGTAAAATGTCGAGACCTAGTTACCAATCTAGTAGCACGCTTAAATTCATGTATTCGGGGTACCAGAGAAAAAAAAGCTCATCAGAACATTTTTGTTCCAAAGTGTAACTTTCTTCAATATACTAGGTACATGAAATTATCTGCCAGGTCACTGCAAGGACCGCAGACAGACAAAACTTTCCTCAAAATCTGTGCTGTCCCCAAAAGGGCCGAGTTTTTGGATGACTCCAAGTTGGTATGGTATCACCAGCTGGTCAAGAAAGTTACAAAGATTTAATGGGATTTATCCCAATGAGGGTAATCTCCATGGAAATCACACTGACATTCTCAGCTCGTATTCCAAACGATCTTGCCATCTGAACTTTCAAATCAGAGTAGTTCGTAATTCTCTCAATCATTTTGACAATTGATATGACAGCATGAATAATATGACAATTAATATCCGGATGGCATTAGTAATGGTAATTATTATAATAATTATTATTATTTGTGTATTTTCTGTTTTGTATCCCGTACAGGCAAGTTCAAACTATGGTCGTTAGGCTCTAGAGGAAAATTGTCATTTAACTGATAGCACTTTTATTAGTATATGGGATGTTCCTAGTAGGGCAAGCATCTGGGCAACTTGTATGTTGATGTTACCTGGGATATTGTTAGTAAAATTATCCATTCCTTTTCTCAGGAGGCCCAGAGTTCCGATAACTATTGGTACAATATCAGACTTCATTCCCCACATTCGGTTAATCTCGAATTCCAAGTCTTTGTATTTGGACAATTTCACGATAATTTTCATGGAAGTGTTTCCCTGAGATGGTACTGCTATGTCAATAAGCATACACTTCCAGAATTTCTTGTTATTTTTTTTAATTTGTTTTTTTAAGCTTTCACCCCAGGCAAGGCTGGAAGCCACTAGCACGCAAGGGGTTACAGAAGATTTGGAGTGAGGGCAGATAGGAGTGAAAGAGGAAAGGATGTGGAGAAGGATAGTGGATAGATCAAGGCAAGGGGTTACATAAGATTTGGAGCGAGGGCAGATAGGAGTGAAAGAGGAAAGGATGTGGAGAAGGATAGTGGATAGATCAAGGCAATGGGGTTACAGAAGATTTGGAGCGAGAGCAGATAGGAGTGATAGAGGAAAGGATGTGGAGAAGGATAGTGGATAGATCAAGGCAATGGGGTTACAGAAGATTTGGAGCGAGAGCAGATAGGAGTGATAGAGGAAAGGATGTGGAGAAGGATAGTGGATAGATCAAGGCAAGGGGTTACAGGAGATTTGGAGCGAGAGCAGATAGGAGTGATAGAAGAAAGGATGTGGAGAAGATTAGTGGATAGATCAAGGCAAGGGGTTACAGAAGATTTGGAGCGAGAGCAGATAGGAGTGATAGAGGAAAGGATGTGGAGAAGGATAGTGGATAGATCAAGGCAAGGGGTTACAGAAGATTTGGAGCGAGAGCAGATAGGAGTGATAGAAGAAAGGATGTGGAGAAGAATAGTGGATAGATCAAGGCAACTGAAGATGTCGATTGACGTTACATTTGAATAGTTGGATCCTAGAGTTGTCCGGAAACAGGAATAAGGAAGGGAGTTCCACATGCGAGAGGTGCGAGACATGAAGCTATTGGAGTAGAAGAGACGGCTACATTTAACAGTTTCAACAGTGAAAGGGTGGGAGCGGGATGCCAGCCTCGTAGGACGCTTGAATTCATGAAGCCTGGGAACCAGCGAAAGCAGCTCATCGGAGCAATTACCGTGAAAGTATTTGTAAAAAAGACAGAGAGAGGCGACGGCGCGTCTGTGAGATAGCGACTTCAGACGAGATGGCAGATATCCGTTGCATACCAGTTTCTGGATCTTATCAAGAAACCCGAGGCTAACAGAAGGGGCTCCAGACCATATATGGCAACAATACTCCATGCAAGGGCGAATGGTTGATTTGAAGATTTGAAGGATCGATTACGGGGAGAAAAATTTCCTGGCCCGGCAGACGGACCCAATTTTTCTTGCGGTGGATGAAGCAATTGACTCAATGTATTTGCTCCATCTCAGGTCAACAGACAGCGTGACACCGAGCAGCCACAGAGAGATGCTCTCGAGAAGTTGAACGTCAGACATTCTAATGGGAAGCAGGGAAGGATCCATGTGGTGATTAATACAGAGCAGTTTTATTTTTTTGCGTTAAAGTTAACCAGCCAATTCCTACCCCAGTTCACAACCGATTGGAGGTCCTTTTCGAGACGAACTGCTAGGATAAATTTGTCAGCGACACTAGATTTGTTTTCGAGGCAGGAGTAAATTGTAGTGTCATCCGCGTAGATGCCAACTTGGGAATCTATGGCGTCAGGGAGGTTGTTTATGAATATAAGGAACAGAGTAGGCCCTATGATCGAGCCTTGAGGAACACCTGCGTTTGTGGGATAGGAGCTGGAGGAGAATCTGTTGAGAACGACCGTTAATTCACGGTTTGACAGGAATGATTGTATTAGGTCAAACAATCGACCTGTAATACCATTACCCTGAAGCTTGCGAAGAAGACCGGCATGCCAAACCCTATCAAACGCTTTGGAGATGTCTAGGGCCACGGCACAAGCTTCGCCGTTATTATGAAGAGCTTGGTAGACAAATTCATTGATGGCCGTAAGCACATCAGCTGTAGATCGGGCAAAACGGAAACCATATTACTTGTCTGAGAGCAGATCATGGGATGTAAGGTGGTTAACCACTTAGGTGTTGATAAGGGGTTCGAAGACTTTACCGAAGAGGGGTAGGAGACTGATAGGACGGTAATTAGAAGGGTCGGAGGGGTCGCCAGAGTTCTTAAAGACAGGAACAATGGATGAGGACTTCCAGCAGTTAGGAAAATAAGACTCCTTGGGCCAGTAGTTGTATAATTTAGAGAGGGCAAGCGCCAATTCAGATGCGCATTTCTTCAGAACAATGGCTGGTATCCCATCCCCACCACTAGCCTTGTGGGGGTCTAAATTAGAGATAATGCCCAATACCAATGACGGGGATATATCTAACCCGCTCAAAAGAGCCTCAGTTCTGAGAGGAAAATCGGGTATGGGTAGACCGGAAGAGTCAAGCGTTGAATTGGAAGAAAATATCCGAGCAAAGCATTCAGCCTTATCGGCAGAGGTGGTCAAGACCTCAAACTGATTGAACAGGGGAGGTAGAGAGGGTTTGCTATTGTTCAGAACGCTCTTGCAAAGACGCCAATATTCCTTGGAGCGGAATTTGCGAGATGCAATACGTTCCTTCATCCGAGCAGCAAATAGTGACTTAGCTTCGTTGAGGACACGCTTATACTCGTTACGGGCGGAGGCAAAGAGGCGCCTATTGCAGTCGGACATGTCGCTACGAAATAGGTGGAAGAAGTGGTTCCTATGGGCAATGGCGGATCAGCAAGCAGCGGAGAACCAAGGGGAGGAGCGCGGTTTGACCATAAATTTCCTTGAGGGGATGAAACTGTCGATTCCAGCTTTAACCCAGGATGACACCTCTGAAGCACATTCTTGAACGGGGAGCTTCAATAAAGCATCCCAGTGGACATCGCGGAGGAAATCGCGGAACCAGTTTCCAGTCAGCTCGTTGGGGTTCTGGTGGTAGGAGGCTCTTTACGGGGGTGTTGAAGGAGATGATAACAGACACTACAGCATGATCGGAGCTACCAAGAGGGCAGAGCTGCGTGGCACTACAAGACTCGGGGATGGAGGCAAAACACAGATCAGATCGAGAAGAGATATAGGCAAAACGCGTGGGGAAGTCAACTATCTACGTGAGGGATTGAGAAACTGAAAAGTTAAGAGTATGAATGCCTGCGAGGTCAGTAGTAGCATTCTGAAGCCACTTGTTATGATGGGCGTTAAAGTCGCCAAACACAAATATGTGAGCGAACGGATGGGGAGAGAGAGGGCCTTGTTTATGCTGTCAGGAATGCTATCAAGTATTCCAGTCTTTAGAGGATGGACAGCGATAAATGAAGAAGAGATAAGACAAATGTACGAATGGTCCGGCGATTCGAGAGAGCACCCTCTAGCCAAAGGGAGATGGTCATTGATGTAGACACCAAAGCCATGCACGTGGGTTAGAGAGTCTTTTCTGAGGAGAGGAAGGGAGCAGGGGATCGAGAGATCAAAGGAGGGGATAGATGAGCCAAGATTGGTCTCACGCAGAGCCCGTATATCCGGACAGTTTGCAGTGAGGAAAGATTCCACACTGCAGAAATTGGTTCTAATGCCACGGATGTTGGAGAACGAAATGTTTGAGGGGTTTAAGTGATTTTTGGAGGGCTGGTTTAGTTTACGATAATATCAGGTCTGTTGGCTTTTATTCCCTGACAGAGGATAGTTACATCGTTATTTTGGGTAACTGTGTCTGATTGGGGCTCATACCATGTCTCAGTAGTTTCGATTTTGAGCTTCTTGCATATCTTCCAGTGCACATATGTCGCTACCTTGTTATGTCTCTGGGTAATTAGGCCTTCTTTTTCAGCTTTCAAACCGGTGCTCCCCAGGCACTGGTGTGTTTACTGTTGGTCCACATCTGCTTCTTTCTTTCTTTTTAGTTATTTGCCATGCAACGCGTTGTCCTCGCATTTTGGCCAAGTTGTTTTGCTTTTCGTTTTACTCGTTTGGCGTAGATGATATTCGCTTCGTTTTTTTCTTGGTAGGATTTCAGGTACATTAAGCTGTTTCTTGAAGAGTGCGGCTTCTTTGTTGATGGAGTGATTTTGGTGTTTTACCATTTGTAGGAGAGGCTCATTTGTTTTTGTGAGATATGCTTCCAATCCAATTGCTGTAATTTTTAGAGTTAGATTATTATTATTATTATTATTATTATTATTATTATTATTATTATTATTATTATTATTTTCTTTGATATCTGGCGTTTACACATTTCTTTCCGGGTATCGCCCAGGGACCTAAGGTTAGAAATGGCATCATGACACTTTCCACTGCAAAAATATAAAAAATAATTACATAGATAAAGCTCTTCGTAAAGTATGGGCTGTACTCGTCAGAACAATCTTTCGTATCTCTTTCAGGCATGGACTTCCAGGGATCCCTTCAATCAGCCAGGGATTGTTGATGTTCCCATGTGCCACATTTTTGAGATTTCTATTTCAAGGTCCTGATATTTTGACAGTTTTTCGAATATCTTCAAAGATACATTGCAGTCTGCAGGGACTGCCATATCAATAAGGAGGCACTTATTTTGTTTGTGGTCTTTAATAACAATATCTGTCAGTGTGTATTGTGTAGTCCCACAGAATTGTAACAGGTCCTATCTCCGTAACCGGGTTTGGGTGGTGTTCGTACCAGTTTCTTTCAGTTTCCTTCCCATAGGAGTTGCAAATTTTCCAGTGCAGATATTGGCCCACTCTGTCATGCCGGGTTTTATATTCGCTGGGTGCCAATATCGTGCAACCTGATACAAGATGATCAATGGTTTCTGGATATTTATCACAGAATCTGCATTTTGGGCTAACACAGTATTTTAGTATATGTGCTTGATAATTCCTCGTTAACAATCATTGGTCCTGTGCAGCAATGATAAAACCTTCAGGTTCAGCTTTCAACCCTGCACTACGTAGCCACTGATGGGTGTGTTTTTTGTCTACGTCAGCTTGTTTGGTACGGGCAGAGTAATGGCCGTGGAGCGGTTTATCTTGCCATTGTTTCTTTATCTAGTCGGTCGCATTATTATTATTATTATTGTTATTATTATTATTATTATTATTATTATTATTATTATTATTATGATGTTTGATCTTTGATTTGTATAGAATGAATTGCTCAAAGGTATTAACCAAATATTTCAAGAGACAATAATTTTCCTGAAAATAATATATAAATATTACTTCAACTGAGGTTCTGTTTCTTCTTCAGCGAATAACTTTTTTGTTTCATTTAGAAGATGTGTTGTTGATGTTGTTGTTAAATACATAAAATCCTGACATTCAGATAGAAACAAAAATTTGGGTAGTTGGATGACAACAAATGCAATGTCTCTCGTTATCTAATGACCTTTGATTACTCTTCTATTGTTCTCGCTGCTTAATACTGTTTCGCTTTTTTCTTATTATTTACACTCATTAATCCCTTGTGTCTTAGTGGCTTTACTGCGTTGCATGGGGTGAAATGATTAAAAGAAATGTTGTCATTGTATGGAGATAAATCTTCGCAAAGTGAGAATATTACACGTGAATATGATTTTTTACAATTCATGTTTTAGGGTTGTCAAATATCCGATAGCCATATTCATATACTCTTCTGGATATCATTCCCAAAGCCCCAATAAGTACAGGGTACGTTGTTGCCATAAGATACCACATTCTTCTGATTTATTTCTCGATGTTCTATTATTGTTGTTGTTATTATTATTATTATTATTATTATTATTATTGTTGTTGTTTTTGTTTTTGCCGTTGTTCAAAATGGCGTCTAGAAACAGACAAAGAAAGACTTGAAGAAGTGCGGTTTATAGAAGTTTTATTCGAAATACCGCTAAAAACGACGCTTTTAGTCCGCTTACATTACGGGCCTAATGATAGAGCGTGATTTTAGCTGATGCATTCAGCCATGCAGTTGTCATGTTAAGTACCTTGCCTGCTGCTTTAACCCAGTGGAACGTACTTCAGAGTCGGACGATCGGCGACTAAACTGGCTCACCTTTCTGCAGCCCAGCGGGAATAAGGCCGAGATCTTTCAAAACGCACAAGCGTTCCTCGCAGAATAAACTCACACGCGGCGGCGTCTCATTAAAAAAAAATCAACACTGCTCTGATATCGACTGAGGAGTGACGAAGTTTCGACTGTCAGAAATTAGGTGCTAAATGATGGATATATCTATCGCTCAGAATGTCGAGACCCGTTAACGACTCAACCTGGGATATTAAGGCAAGTCAAAGAATTATTAATATTATATTTTGCAACGGTAGAAGTAATAGTGCTCTCACTCTCGAGGTCACACTAGGAATGACTGACAACACGTCTTCTCAGATTCCCAGAATATTTCTCAGTCTCCTCACAGACCGCAGCAACGTCTCAGTCAGTAAGTTTTTTTTAACTATTCCTTGGATTTCAATCTCATCCAATATTGATTCGAGATGTTTTCATTTTTTTGTTGTTTGGCACAGCTCCAAATATTTAAAACACAGCGTTAAGATATAAAAAACAAAAGCAGTAGAAATTTATTATTTGGGGTCTGCATCTAGATACATCAATACCAATTTAAATTTATCTCGATAAATAATCATAATCTACGCTTGTCGTATTTCTTTCCTTAACTCCTGGCCATATATATTCATTTGAGTAATGCGTCCAACATTCCTAAACATTTAAAATAGCTTACCTTTCCGCATTCGCAATTCAGAAAAAAAATTTGTTTAAAAGACACCTATATTTTTTCATGAAAAAAATAAACATAAACTAAAATTTCATGAAACTATCTTTATTAAAAACTTGAAACAAAACCTTAATGAAATTAAATGTGAATACTGCATAAATCTTTTAAAATGTGTACAGTAGATAGTTTAAAATATCGAAGTTTGTCCCAATAGTTCTTAATACTGTAAAAAAAAAAAAAAAAAAAAGACACCTTATAATTTAGTTACCTCCCCTAAAGCGCTACTTAGCCAATGGTACTAAACTCAGCGTTCTTCATTTCACCAGTAAAAGTTTTAACATTCAGATAAACACAGTAATTTTGTTTTTGAATATGACGAACGCTACTATATTTGTCTTGAAAAAACAACTTGATGATGACACTGTACTAATGTCGGAAGTACTTGGAATAAATACCATGTATCAACACAGTAGTACTCTCTCTTTGTTTAATAATTATACCAAAAAGTTTGTCCGTGAATATGAAAGGATCCAACTGAATATAAGTAGACAAAACATTTGTAAATTATTCAATGAAACATATCTCCTCTCTCTCTCTCTCTCTCTCTCTCTCTCTCTCTCTCTCTATATATATATATATATATATATATATATATATATATATATATATATATTATAGGGATAAAGAAAAAAGGAACTCATGTTAGTCGACGCATTTCTTCCACAAATTCACTTTAACAAGGCAAATGTAAGGATTTCATTTTGCAACAATTATTTATAAACGAAAGTAAATATATTAGTACTTCAAATTTTTATTGAAGAAACTCTATTAAATATTCTTTAGGCTTGCTGAAAAATCGAGGTAAATTATGGAAAATGCTAAGGGGCATAATTTAATAAACGTAAGTGAGTAAATGATGTTGTTTTTGAATAATTTTTTATAATGTAAATAATATTTAGATTATTTTAATTCGGGATTAATTTATGTTTTAAATATTTTAAAATGAATAGAAAGTTATCAATTTAACCGTTTCCTTTAATTTTTTTTATATTATATTGATTTTGGAAAAGGGGTGATTCTTTCAGGAATGGAAATATTCGAAAAAAAATCCGGTGTGCAGATTTATATTTTGATAAGATTCGATAGCGGCTGTCAGGAGAATTTTCCATCCAAGTATTTACACCCCCCACACACACACCACTGAATGAAATTAGGAGAAGTTGTACTACTAATGAGGTGAAAGTCGATCCCAAAGTCACTAGCGGTTGGCTTTCAAATATACTTCAAATCGATTTTGTAAGTCCAATCTAGTCTCTCTGAGGTAAATATCTTTATTAATAACTTGGATAGCAGAACAGTTATATCAATCTATGTCTCACCTTCTCAGTCTTTTTCATAACACTAGTGGACTCTACTTTGAGCAATAAGAATGTATAATTACTCTCCAAGCTTAACAGAAGAGTCGCGATGAAATCGATCATAAACGAAAGTGACATTTTCATCATTAATTATTCATAGCTAAGGATCGAACGCTCATGAAGGATTGAAACAAGTTCATATATATATATATATATATATATATATATATATATATATATATATATAATTAGAAAAGATCCATATATATATATCTATATCTATATATATATATATATATATAATGAGAAAATATCCAACTCAATTCATAAGACGTTTGGCACATGAAAGAAGAGTTTCAGCTATGACAGTCCAAAGAACAAAAAAGATGTGAAAATGAAATCGTATATGAAACGTATGAGACATCTTGTTACTCAACGACATAAAAGTAGAAGGTTAGCGAGGACGAAGATCATCTTGAACAAGTTGGAAAACTTTCTACGTTTCTGTCCTTGAGTAACAATGTGCCTCACACGTTTCACGTACGATTTCATTTTTAAGTCTTTTTTTCAGTGCTCTTTGGACTATCATAGCTGAAACTCCTCTCTCATGTGCCAAACGTCTTCCGAATTGAGTTGGATCTTTTCTAATAGATCGCTTTAGCTCTAAGTTGAAATGATGATCCCACTTCCTGCAGTGGCCTCCTGATCCAGTTTTCCTCTTTTATTGAGGACTGACTTTTAAGTGCACAATTCCAAATTTTATTTTCCATAACTTTATTAGCTCTCGCGCAAGGTAAGTATATTTCATGGTTTAAATTCGGATGGTATGCCTGTAATCTCTTCTCAGTCCTGTGTTATTTGTCTCTTCATCAAGGGTTCTTCTGATGAACGTTTTTTTGGGGCTGGCTTTATCCGCCTTATATTCCACGCCCCGAAATTAGAGAAACAGGAATTACTTAATATCGAGGCTAATGTAGCGCCATTTGGTGAACAGCTCCTGAAACGTACTGTAGTCTCTGGCGATACTTCTCAGAAGCGTGATGTAGCGCACAACTACGGCTTTGCTTTCCGGCAATTAATCTACGTGAGTTTTTCGGATGTAACATTTTGTTTCCTCAATTCCCATTCCAAAACATGACAATAACTATCATCACAGTCGAGTCAAACCGATTACTCCGCATAAAAAAATTAGATCCCAGGTTTTTCAACTTACATACGAATACGGGCCGAGTTGGAGGGCTACGGTTGAACCTTCCTGAATTGTATTTCATCAGTAAGAGGTAAAACAAATTTCTACATATCTTCATAATATGCATATCCTGTTTGCTTTACGTACGCACATACAGTAACTGCTTTAACCGGATATTGAACTCACACTCTTTGGGTCCAGTCACTGGATTTAACCAACGCCTTTATCTATGTGTCCTTGAGGATTTTCAGAGGGAAAAATTAACAGGAGATAACTAAAAACTGACATCCAATAAACATGGCACGTGGAACTAGAACAGTCTACCCCGGTGAGCGAAATAAAGGCTTCAGTTCGATATTCCAACCACTTGAAGAAGGCCGGAGCGTACAACGACCGAAACGTTGTAATAAATATGGCAACAAAGATGAGGACAATAGTCCGAACAATGTAAATAATGTACATAATACCTCATCTCAGATATATAGACAGATATCCATGGAATTCTAAATATCTTTTTGTAGATCTACATTTATGTGGACATCAGTTTTTTTTTCTTCATTAGTGGCCACATTGTGTTATCTCTATTGTTATATAATAGGGTGTATATCACGCGGCAATCAAGCGATATTTTCTTTGTTTAGCCTTTGGAGTGTTTTGTTTTCGCTCTTCCAATGTGTACTTCAGATTTCAGTGCTTTCGGCCAAATATATTCGACGGTACAGTGTTAATGGCCCCAGATACAAGGAATTCAGTGTCATCGTAAAACAGACGGATCAGATTGGGAGAGGTTTCAAAGACCAGCGCCATTAAAATTTAGATTCTGCTGATTGAGATTTGAGAACTACATTTTCCATATTCTCTATTAAAAACACTTCCCAGATATTTAAATTTCTGTAACTGCTTGATGTTGGCATCTCCAATTCGTAATTCGCATCTTTGGATTTTTCTCTGTTTTTAATTCCTAGTCTACAATAAATACATAAAGAGAATAAAGAAAAAGTCCTAAGACATATTCGTCTGCAATGTATATAAACAGAATCATTGATGATGAACCTAATACCAGAGGTTAGAATTTACTACGATCTGTTTGACATTTTAACTGTTGTCCTACGACCGTTCGTTGTCCCGTGGGTCAAAAGTTCACCACAGCCGGACGCACATGCTCGCGGATAACACACAGAATTTGGCAGAAAAGAGGGAACGGAATTTGAGATAGGTATTCTTTATATTTCGATTGCAGATCAGCTGGCCAAAGTTCAGAAAGACATACCCATGGTGTACTTAATCGCATAACATATGCGACAGTACAATCTTAATGGCGCCAGATACAAGGAATTCGATGTGATCGTAAAACAGACGGATCAGATTGTGAGAGTTTTCAAAGAGAAGAGCCATTAAAATTTAGATTCTGCTGATTGAGATTTGAGAACTACATTGATAATAAGTTAGGGGAACTTGGACTACTAATGAGGTGAAAGTCGATCCCAAAGTTGGTACCGGTTGGCTTTCAAATATACTTCAAATCGATTTTGTAAATCCTATCTAGTGTCCCTGAAGTAAATATCTTTATTACTTATTTGGATAATATAACAGTTATATCAGTGTCTCTCTTCCACTCAGTCAGTATATATATATATATATATATATATATATATATATATATATATATATATATATATATATATATATATATATATATATATATAAATAAAAAGAAAGAACAGTAAGAGATAAAATCCGGTGTTCTTATAGATATTTTTATTTTTACACAATAGTGCTCAATGTAAATTTACAGAGCATTAATATTATAAATTAAGTGATTTAAAATATGGGTTTTTCGGTACACAGTGAGAACCATGTTTCAGAAATGGAACCTAAAGCCTTCGATATATATATATATATATATATATATATATATATATATATATATATATATATATATATATACGTATATATATATATATATATACATATATATATACATATATATATATGTATATATATACATATATATATACATATATATATGTATATATATACATATATATATACATATATATATATATACATATATATACATATATATATACATATATATACATATATATATATGTATACATATACATATATATATACATATATATATACATATATATATATACATATATATATATACATATATATATAAACATATATATATACATATATATATATATACATATATATATATATATATATATATATATATATATATAGAGAGAGAGAGAGAGAGAGAGAGAGAATTAAGTCAACATCGAGAGGTGATAGTCTGTTTCATGCTAAAAACTATTGTCGGGCACATAACCTGATGACTGTGTCTTGACACGAAGCAGAAAGCCACTTTTGTATTTACATGCACTTCATTGAGCACATTAACCCATAAGTATAGCATACTTTCTCTCTCTCTCATATATATATATATATATATATATATATATATATATATATATATATATATATATATATATATATTACGGGAAAGAAGTATTTGTTATAGCATATCTACGGACGATAATAGGTATGCTAGTAAGTAAAGGTAGTAAATATTGTATGGTGGTCTGCAGTCGGACATTCGTCTCCAGCTATTCTGGTCAAACTCTTTGCCTCCAGGGAGAGAGGATCCACAGACGAGGCTATGTCGACGGGCACAATCTCGTCTCGGGAAATAGGTACCCGCCCCCGTTTTATACGGGATCTACGGGGAAATCTTTGACCGAGCTTACGGGCTCGGATTAACCATATTAAATTCGGCCTTCTGCAACATCTGACCGCGTAGTGTGGGGCGGTTGGTAGATGAAATTGGAGATTCATTGTGCAATTCATTTGACTCACTTCTAGCAGTTGACTAATTCTACGGGCTGCTGGCAAATCTTATATGCGTTGTCCTTGTTCTAAGTATTATCGTTCATTACCAACCTTCTTTTGATTATTGTATTCAGTAACCTTCCCCAACAACACATTTCGTGTGATGCGTTTCGCCCTTAAGAATTTTGTCTGACTAAGTTTATGTTTACGTTGATGGGATTAGACATGCGCACGGACGAGAGACGCTTGGGATTTTAAATTTAAAAATATTATTTTTT